>JASPKZ010000464.1:5000-605000 GCA_030220185.1 Diploptera punctata | reverse complement strand
AAATAATCACTACATTACTAAAAAATCTGTCTCATGGTCTAATATTTGTTATCATAGAGAGCCTAAACTTTTTTCTCCATTGCATTATAACTGTGTGAAATATTGCAATAATATGTATATATATATATATATATATATATTAATTTACAAGACTTAGTATATAGACTCTGTATGATTTCTTTTTTGAGCAGACAAAAATCTTTGGAAATATTGCTTTTATGTAACACTGGGTTAATATCCCTATCAAACAACAGTACAGTATATTTGCTCATACAATTAATCCAGATATTTGGTATCTACTTAATCTCCAATTCCATTGCATGAGAGGTCTAGAAGACCCTTGACCTATGTGCTGGCTTCACATCCACATATGTAAATCACAGAGGTGGATGATCATCTAACCAATATTAGGGTGAAATGTAGTCAGCATATCTGATCCCCAGTCATTATAGCTGGTTTGCTCAACCTGGAACTGCTACTTATTGTAGCTACCCAAATTCCAACAATGTTGGGTGGGCAACGATCCCATATTGGCCAAATATAATTTAAAAACAATTTCTGCTCGCATGGGAATTTGAATATGTACCAATGCATCATGTGTTAAACTGCTTGGCTATATGCAGAGCTACTCACTTAATCTTGTCAATACACTTCTTATATGTGGTTTTAATAACTCAAAAAAAAAAAAAAATACTATCCCATGAGGTTTTAGTCTCAGATCTGCAGATCAACAGACAGGTGTGTTACCACCTGACCTAACATATGAGTATTTAGTTAATGCAAATATATAGAATTAAACACTGCTACTAATATGCAGTGTGCTGCCACATTATTCCTTTGTTAAACTACAGCATAATTATACTTCTTCCTTGCATGTGATAGACCTAGGGGTCTGTTACGGTCTCAATCCAACGTTTGAATGGTCTGCCCAAACATAATAATTATACAAACAGAGCAAATCTCCTTCAGATACATCATTTTTAAATTCATAACATTTGCATACAGGAAAGAGGATGATAATCTAGCACTCAGTAAATCTCATTTAAAAACCATTTCTTATAAAACAGATTTTTTTTTTAAATTCTGTGGTAAACAATTTATTAAATTTTAACATCCATTTGTGACTCTAGGCATAACTGTAGTAGATTCTAGTATTATCAATATCTATATTTTGTTTTTAAAAATAACAAATAGAAACTCTTTATCTAATGGTTTAAGGCAAGCCGATGCTGTGTCTCCTCTGCTATTCAATTTTGTACTAGAGCAGGTAATCAAGTCTCTAGATGATAAAAGAAGAGGTATAATTAAAATAGTATTAATACATTGTTGGAATATATTGATGATGCATTATTATCAGATGATCTGATAATAAAGTTCTTATTAATCATTTTAAATCAAAAAGAGATGAACAGGCAGGTGAATGGAGAAGACTACATAGCAGAAAGCTACACATAATATTTATGGGAAACCAAATGTAATGAGAATGGTTACGTTTCATAAACTGCGATGTGCAGGACATGGGGAATGAAATAGGGGCATGGAAACTAATAACAGTAACCATGATTTGAGAGAGGTGAATTATACAAGGAATGACTGGAAACCATTAGCTCAGGATAGGGATGTATGTAGAGCTTATATCTGTTCAGCCTTAAATCTCTGGGTTTGATAATGCCAGTGATTTATTAGACAATAGTATTATATTCATGAGTTACAAATATGGTACATTTAAAACATTAAAAATATATAACTGAAGGTATAAGTGTATTTTTAATCGATTATTTATTAACAAAATTTCCTGTGTAGGCCTAACCTAAAATTATAAAAATTATGTTAAATATTTCAATAGCCGTATAATATTAAATTATGTACTTAAAATATAAAGATTTATTTTTAGTTTAGGCATAAACCTCACACGGAATAGCAATAATAGTAGTAATAATCAAACATAGAAGTCATAATGTCGTAATTTCTTCTCTTAATTTTGAGACATTGTTAAGCATTTCCATATGAGGTTCTTCACGAATATATATAATTATTCTTCTTCTTCACTTCCTGGTTTAGGCAAGAGTTGCCTATTCCGTCTTCACTAATAGATATATAATTATTATAATTATAAAATGGTTAGAAAAAATGTAAAAATCATTGTAAATGGTGGGAAATAATTAGAAAAATGGAACCCTAAGAATAAAATTTAACAGGAGTTTATGGAGGAATTAAAAAAGTCGCGTCACAGGTTGTAAATACTTGCCTAATTTATTACAGAAATATCTGTAGGCCTACGGAATCGAGGGCGTTCATATTCAGTAAAATATTGCTCGTTGTTTATTTTTAATTATTGTATCTTACTTTGTAACCATGTAATTACAGGTATTTTTGTTTTTAAATTCTTATTTTAGAAACGAAAAATATTTCCATTATACAGCAGCTGTCTGCTATAATATGCCTCAGGCAATTTGGAAACATAGAGAACGAACTTTGGAAGACATTTTTTTAGCAGGTATTTAGTACTCTTCTTCTCTATGTTTTGAACCAACCTTATCGGAAAAAAGAGATTCATGCTTGACCAACGAGCGACTTGCTAATTCGATCTTTGCACGTTCGGACGGAAAACTCAGCTCACCAGTGATATCGAATTCTAATAATTCCTTAAATATATAAAGATATAGAGGAAGCACTCGATAGAAAACAGAAGTTGTACACTGTCTTCGTAGATTTTACGAAAGCCTTCGATCTAATCGACAGAGAATTAATAATAAGCAAATTGAAAAGTATCCTAGGAGAGGAGAACTCGTGGACCCTAATCGTTACATCAATGATGAAAGAAAATAGCATGTACTTGGACGTTCGTGTACACTACGTAACACCTGTCCTTAACATCACGTGTTATGGATCTGGGTCTACCTTCTCGTACATGGTGAACGAAACTACAAGTTTCTCTAAAGGTACGTACACACTTGCGCGCGCGCACCATGTTCATCAGATTTGGACGGGGTTTTAAGGTGCGCGCGAACGGCGCGCGCGTGTCTCGCACCACGATCCACTCATTGTCGGTTTTTTCCACAAACACTTTGATGGTTCGCTGTTTAGATTTGGACGGGTACCTGAGAAGTTCGTTGTTTTCGGTGCGCACCTATTATTTGAGTATGGAGTGGTCAGAGGAAAACATGTTAAAACGTATTGATATTTACAGAAGCAAGCAATTATTGTGG
Source organism: Diploptera punctata (assembly GCA_030220185.1). Lineage (NCBI taxonomy): Eukaryota > Metazoa > Arthropoda > Insecta > Blattodea > Blaberidae > Diploptera > Diploptera punctata. The sequence goes on along the minus strand of JASPKZ010000464.1, from coordinate 601,791 downwards.
GATCCTCAACATAAGGATCATTTTTAAAAATCATTGAAAGGAGATGCCTGTTTTTTTTCATTGTTATGTGTTTTTTTTTTCGTGTGTACTGTAATTGTATGAATAAATTGGAATTATTTAGAAAACATTATTTATTTAAGACGTTAATTTCATAATATTATGTATAAAGTATCACAAAACAATACAATATATAAACACATTTATTACTAATCATTTATTTATTTCTTCAAAGACTCCAAAGAGCAAGATTGCTCATGTTAAGGGGCAATATACAAAAAATAATGGCCATAAAACAATTAACAATAAAAACAAGAAAACAAATTCAGGCATAAGTTTAAGTAATACAAACTACTATAGATGCACAATATATATACACATATAAATACAATATTTAAACAGGATAATATTAATAATAATAAAATTAACAAAATTAACTAAGAAAGCAATGAGAAAAATATTTTTTAATACAATTAGAAAAATGTTTAACATTCGTGAAATGTTGATATTCAATAGGTAAGTTATTGTAATGGTTGATTAATGCATAACGAATCCCTTTTATACCTTTTTTTTTTGAGAAACTAGTATCTTTGTGCAATAAAGTACAACCTCTAGTATAATAATCATGTACATCTTTATTAAAAATTAAGGCCATGTTATGGTGAGATAGATTCTTAATAATTTTAAACATATATATACAAATCATATTTTTTTAAAAATTCCTTTAATGCTATAATATTTGAAAAAGTATAAATAAAGTTATAAGATGTAATAAGTAATAAGCGTGACCAGATGTCCCGATTTTGGCGGGACAGTCCCGATTTTTAACAATTTGTCCCGCGGCATTTAAAAAAAAGTGTCTATTTTTGGGAAAGAATGCAGGACAAGCGGGAGAACGGAAAGGGAATAGACATGGTTGGTTACACCTGCTCTGAAAATTGTCTACTGAAGGTTCATGGGTTTCCTATGGATCGCAGGAGGTTCGTTGAAATTAATCATTTCGACGAACATAACACGCGCCGCGCATGCGCTGCTCGTGTTCGCGGCGCGCATATGTGTACGTACCTTAAGGCGCTCATATAACCTGATAAATGTACGCCTGTCGAGAGCCTGCAGCGAGGAAAAGCTTCTTCATACAATCGTGCAGCCTCAAGTGCACTGCCATTCTCTTTGCTATACAGTGCATGGTGTAACCTCTGTCTATGGTCCCTTTACTTTCGTAACTGATTGTGAGGCCAGTAAGCACAATGTATATAGGGAGAAAGGGAAGTTGTTGCGCATGTGTCAACAAACTAGTAGCCGATCCCAAACCTTGAGATACCTACGTAATTATCAAGGGGTGTTTAGAGTTGGTTCCCAGCCCAAATTATATTATGATATCTCAACATTGGTTGAATAGTGGACCCATGTTCATTAGAGCTTTTTAGCTACTTTTTGCCTGTACTTTTCCTATATGAATTATTGACTATTACTTCTGAAACATGGGTATATGGGAAAATATGGGTGTTCAACATTCAAGTATATTTTAACAAATTCATAATAATACAAACAACAGTACCAGCACATTAAATAAGTAAGCACAATTATAAAATATATCAGTACATATTTGAAGCTCCTATAAACATATCTACTTGTTTTATGTCTAGTGAGAATTAATTTTTTTTTTCTTTTTTCAAATGTTCCAGGCGGTCTATTGACATTTCTGGTTTCTCTCCTGGCATGGCGTACTTGTAACCCACTTCTGAGGTTTGGGCGCCTGGAAGGTGGGGTTATATTGCCCCGATGATATGATGGGTGATGATGATGATGATAATGGTGACCCAGGAGAGTCCCTAATCCTAAGCTTGACCTAAGATGAATATGAATGATGATGATAGCGATGGCCATGTAATTTCGGGGACCGTTTGGGCCTTAAAGTTTTCCTGACATTTGTCTTACAGGAGAGGAAAAACCCCGATAAAAACCGCACCCAGAAAAACTGTCCCGGCCGGGGATCGAACCCGGGCCCGCAGCGTGACAAGGCAGCACGCTACCCCGAGACCACAACGGTGGACAAAATTGTATCTAAAGTAAACATTGACTTTTTTCCTTATTTTTCAATGCATGTCTACACAAAAAAGATTATCTAAAAAAAGAGAAAAATAAGAAAAACGTGTTCATACTTATCTGCAATTATATGAAATGCACACTATTTCAAAATTTAATTTAATGGTTAGAAATATTTCATTTCATAATTAGAATTCTTTTGATTTTTGAATAATTTATTTCCTTACTTCCTCATTGTAACTTACAGAGGCACTAAATCCGTGTCCTGTCAGCTTGTATTCATCTCAACAATATGGGTTGAAATATACAAAAACATATTCAATGTAAAATAACCTATCACATAGCACTGAGAAAAAGAGAGAACCAAAAGAAAAGAAATTATATCTAAATTTTTACTTTTTTTTAAATTTCTTCAACATGTCTGTGTAATCAGGGTCACTAATAACACAGAATGTTCAAAATATGCTTATTATGTGGATTATTTTTATAAAAAATAGGAATTCTTATTATTACTGTTATAATTATTATTTCTTCTTTTTTTTTTTCTTGATACAATCAATATATGTGGTCTATACATTTTTATACATTTCGACCAGATATTCTACAAAATGTTCAGAATCCTCTAGAATCCTTTCGATTTCTTCAGTTGATTTATGTGTGAGTCGACCACCAAGTACACGTCAATGAATATTTGTCATCCAGTACCCACTACCTCCCACCGCAGATCACTGGTGTTTGTCTGTGGTAGTCCGCTATAGTACACTGTGATGGTGTGTTTGTAGCTCTGGTGGTGTTGGAGGTATGGTGGCTAAAGTGATCGATTTTGGTCATTTTCATATATTTCCACCAAAGTTTTTTACAGAATGTACGTAATCTATAACATTCTGGATTTATTCAGTTTGGAGTGTATGTATCTATGAGTTGGCTACCAGACATTCGAAATTGAATGATTTAGAAAGAATAAGAATGTTCTCAAATGTACAGTAATATTCTGAACGGGAAGGATCATGAATGTTCTGGAATGTAATAGGTGTGGTGGGGGAGGGTTTTTGAGTGAAGTGTGACACGCATGAATCAGTCGACTTTTTATAAAAAATAAAAAGTAGAAAGTGAAACACGATTAATGAAATATGAAAGTAAAAAATAATAAACTGAAAATCTCAAGACAAAAAAGAAAAATTGGAAAGTATAAACTTGGAAAGTGAAGAATTACAATAATGAAAATTAAAACTAAAAATTTAAAAGTGAAAATTTGAAGAGAAAAAATGCTGATGCTTAAGAGAAAACTTTTGCCATCCTGAATCACATTGCAAAGACAAGAGATGTTAGCGTTTTATGAAACTGAAGTAGAAAGAGTAGTTCGTCTAGCATTGTTATGAGAAGATTCTCAACAAAGCAGATATAATCAGACAGAATAGCAACGTGAAAACCCTATGGAAGCAGATCAAATAAGACACAACATGGGTAGATCAAGTGAATGTTCTTTAATACTCTGGAATAAACTCGACTGGAAGAATCGACAATATTCTAGAATGTTCTACATCCATTATGTTATGCAGTCCTTTTTTTGGAAAAAAAAAAGGTGCCGGTACTTACCGAGAGGATATTCTAGCAACTTCCACAATTTTAACATGTTTTCCGATATACACTCGTCGTTTCTAGATCGCTTCTTGCTTTTGATATCAACTGCAGAATGATGTCCTAGGAGCAGCCATGAGTCTACATATTTGCTAGGTTAGAATTGAATTGTTCTTGTACTGCATTATATTGTGTATTAACTTTTTTCCCATTTCATTTGCGATGTGGCTCACAAAGTTGATGCACGAATTTGTGGAATGAAGAATATATCCCATGTCTATGCCATTAAGTTCCTGCAAATTGATTTCATCTTCAAAGTTGTTAAATGATTGGTTCTTCTTTGCAACTTTGTAAGCAGTGCAAAAAATGTTTTCTGTAATTACCTTATTGTGAGACAAAGTATTTAAGAAAACTTTCTCTAACGTTTTATTCTTTGCTGCAGATGTTACATTTTGGCATTCTTTGTGCCCCGCACCCTCCTTATGATCGTGTATATTTTCCTCACTGAAATTAACTGTTGTTTCCGGGATTCTCCAAAATAGCTGATTTTACCATTTGCCCACTCCACTGAAACCTTCATTCCCATTTGTTTGTTGACAGCTACATTTCCAACATAACGACACAATTTACACCCGAACATTTTATTCTTGACATAAAGCCAATCGTTTCTCTGGCAAAAGTCATTTTTGTGTAACAGTGTCAAACGTTCGGGCAGTCTTAGTCAGAAACTTTCTCGTCTTGACCATGTGCAGACTCGACAGTTTCTGCTTCTTCGACCTTCCTTTTTTTACTAATTGGCATAAAGAAAGTACTTACTTTATTCATTTTGAAGAATGATTACACTAATTCAAGTTAGATTAATAGTGAACAGCTACCAAGCATCCTCCTCTTTCGTTACACTGAAAAACTAATATAGGAAGCGAACTGAGCGTAACGTCGAGTGTTCTGTGGCACAACTTCTTGTTTCCAGTACCAACATAATAATAATAATAATAATAATAATAATAATTAATAATAATAATAATAATAATGAAGAATGCACAATGTTCATTATGTTGATATCGACATGTGAAACAAAAAACTGTGGTAAGTACCTACGAGATATAAAACAGGAAATTTCATTCGTGAAGGCAGTGAAAAGCACATTTTGCTCTGAATAAAAATATATTTTTTTAAACATGAGAAAAAAGTCCCGGTAATGCGTACCGTTGCGTACTTGCAGAAAAAAAGCACTGATGTTATATATTGTGGGGATGCCATCTAACACTATATATTGCAATGCATACCACGAATGCATCAGTCGACTTTTTATAAATTAAAGGGTACAGATTAAAGAAAAAGGGAAAACTAGAAATTGAGTAGTTGGTGAATGAAAATAAAGAAATGAAAATCTGAAAATGTAGAATTGGGAATTTGAACATTGCAAAGTGGAAAACCTGGAAGTATAAAGTTGGAAATTAAACATCTGGAAGATAATTGAAAATATAGTGTATAATAATTCGTATTGATGCAAGTAATTGGTATGTAAGATATTTGTACATACTGAAAAAGAATGAAAATTAAATTAAAAAATAGCTCATTACATTTAAAAAAAATACACAGATATACAAAAAGGAAACAGAGCTAAGTTGGTTGTTCTCAGTTAGTATTATTAATAAAAATAATTAATTACTTTCCTCTCTTGTTGTTATCATCATCATCATCACCGCCACCATTATTTTAACACTATGTTTCAGTTCCATTGTAGATATTACAAAAGTCTAAGTTAAGATACAATGATATTAAATATTTTGGGTGCAAGTTAGCTGAGCTGTATTTAGTCATAGTCCCAATAGTGTTCATAACTTCTACCTAATTTTTATTGTTAATCCTCATACATAAACATTGAACCACTCTTATAAGAACATAACTACTGTTATAAGAACAAACGTGTTCAGAATAAAGAGTCATTAGGTAATATTGAAGTTTATTTCAAGATAAAGTAGGAATAAAAAATCATAATCTGATAATTTATTATTCTGCTTGTAAAATTTCTAATAGAATATTTAATTTATTTAAGAATGTGTTTTGTCAATATTATAGTACCAGGGAGAGGATTCAAGTTATGTTTATTGGCTGTCCTATATGACTAGGAAGAACTGAAATGAGACATTGTCTCAAAAATGAATTACTTTTATAAATTATGTTAATGGCTGCTTACATTGCACGTACCTGTGAGATATTTATTTCTCTACTCTTGAGTTGACGATATTTCAGATTTTTGCTACGTTATAACTTAATAAGAATGTCATAGTTATTACATTAAATTTTCAGGTGGACCAGAGTGAAGGATGTGCAACTGGAAAGAGTAACCCAAATCACATAGCTGACAGTAATGATAAACTCTTCGAATGTTCTGTTTGTAATAAATCGTTTCCACAAATTACCAATCTGAATAGACATTTACGTTTACATAATAATGAGAAAACATACAAGTGTTCAGTGTGTAATATGTCTTTTACCCAGAATTTCAATCTTACTACACATTTACGTTTGCATAGTGATGAGAAACCATTCAAATGCACTATATGTAACAAGTCTTTTTGTCTCAAGAAATATCTTAATTCTCATTTACGTTCACACAGCAATGAGAAACCGTTTGAATGTAATCTTTGTAAAAAAACGTTTACGCAGAATTCTAACCTTAGTAGGCATCTGCGTTTGCATGAAAAAGATAAACCACTCGAATATGGAATTCATGATCAAAAATTCATTCTTGGTACAAGTTTATGTCTGTATAAAGGTGATAAACCGTTTATATGTACAATTTGTAATAAGACTTTTTCTCTCAAGAAATATCTTAATTCACATTTACGTTCCCACAGTGATGAGAAGCCATACCAATGTTCCATCTGTTGGAAGTCATTTACACACAATTCTAATCTTAATAGACATTTACGTTTGCATACTAATGAGAAGCCATTCAAATGTTCAATATGTAATAAGTCATTTACTCAGAAATTCAATCTTAATACACATTTACGTCTGCATAGTAATGAGAAACCGTTCAACTGTAATATTTGTAATAAGTCATATAATCAGAAATACCAAATTATTAAACATTTACACATACATAAAGAGGAGAAACTATTGAAATGATTTTTTTAAAATCAATTATGTCATGAAAATGATCTTAATGTATATTTATATAAATAATGTTTGATAGTAATGACAAAAAGTCAAACATTCTAATTATTGTAAATCATGTATTCAAAATCTCTTATTGATTATGTATATGTACATGCAATAAGGATCCAGTAATTTAAAAGTCTTCTGATTATGTATTAGCAAAAGTTATTATTTTAAATAATTTTTACCAATCAGTTCTTAAGGAATAATTATAACAATGTAATGTACACTCATCAATTATAACTGGATCCATGTAATGAAGAATAAAGTTATTCACTTCTAAAGCCAATCTTTAAACAAGTTTTGTTATTAATTATAATGATCAGCAATACAATATTTTCTGTGTGAACATTTTAAAATAAATGCTTTTATTGATATAAATAGTATACATAATCTTATTCACAAATTCATACGTATTCCTGTTTCAAGCTTGAAATAATTAGGTATGAAAGAACATTGATTTATTTTAGGAAGTAATATTTTGAGGTTCTTTTAATTACATTTTTTTGAGTCTGTGATATCTTACCTCAATATTAATGTTCATTTGTTCATGAACTCAATTAGTCTTCTCATCATCTTCAGCATCATGGCCAGACTGATTGGATTTATGTTATAAATCCTGGATGTCGATGTCAGCTCCCTCCTGCGGTTGGTCCTAAATCCTCCAATCGAGGCCATGTTCCGTCGGTATTTCGAAATTCGTAACTCTGTTTTTGTTCTTTTGAATATAGATTTTTTCCAAATAGCCCTTTTGTATTTTCTAACTGTTTTAATAATTTAGTATATTATGTTTTCCAGACCAAACATGAGCAGAAACTTCGAATGGGGAAATAGAAAAATCTGCAGTTGCTGCTCATGTTTGGTTTGAAAAACACGACATAAATTCGGACACTAAATTATTGAAACAAAATAGTGACTATTAGGGAGAAAATCTATATTCTGAAGAACAAAAACAGAGTTATGAATTTCGAAATACCGACAGAACGTGACCTCGTTTGGAGGTTCTTTGGCCAACTGCAGGAGTGAGCTGACATCGACATCCACAGTTACAACCTAATGCAACCGGTCTGGCCATGATGCTGAAGATGATTAGAAGACTAATCAAAACATGTTCAAGAACAAATCAACATTAATATTGAGGTAAGATATCACAGACTCAAAATAATTTTAAAAAGAACATGTTGGTTAATCACTAAATATCTGCCACAGAGGTATGTTTCATTGAGAGTTAGATGTATAACTTGAGGTTCTACTTAGAATATTAAACCATGTGTATTTTTATTTATTTCAATAACATAATAGCTTTTATTTTTGGATAAACTAGTATCTCACTGTATGGGTTCATGAGAGACTATGTTATCTCTCTTTCTGCTCTTATTGTAGACTTTTCCACCATTATAATTTACAGTTGCCCAACCTCTCTGTGGATTATCACAGAATAATCTTTAATTAGAACAACATTACTCATACTCCACAGGCATTTATTATAACATCTACGAGGTATGATTATAGCTTTTTGGAACATTCAACTTCAATATAAAGATTCAGTATTGTGACAATAACATAAAGAAGAAAGAGAGAACTGCTAAACGATACTAAACATATTACGATAGCAGATAGTCTGCTGCTGGACACAACTTACGCAGACATTCTTCATTTCCTGTATAAACATCTGCTAGTCTCAAACACTTATAGTATTTAATGTGACTCTAATCAAGATCGTGAGTAAAGACATTTGAGGATATTAGATTACATACATAAACTGGACTCATATTGAAAGGAAATCTCTTGCAAAACAATAAATCATTAACCTTTTGACCGCCGAGTTTCCCTTTTGCCAGCTGGACTGTGGGTGCCAGGTTTTTTAAATTTAAAGTTCTACGCCATACTATATAATATTAACGTATATAAAGTATAATTAACTGATCCCTATTAGGTTCGTCTTCCGGGCATATAGGCCGTGGTCCAGTCGTTCTTCTACTCGACGTTTCGTCTACTGCTGCGGTAGACATCTTCAGGAGATACTGCGTGCTCTCTGTGAACTCCTCAACAGTCGGCTGCAGACTGGCTGGTCGTTGGAAACTCCCTCCCTATTTATAGGCACGCCCCTGGTGGAGAGGCGGTTTACTGCGCGGTCCGTGTTGCGTGCTGTTTTGTCCAGGCTGTCGCTAGCAGAAGTCATAGGCTTCGTTGTCGTATTGTGCAGTGCCGGGATCCAGATTTTGTTTATCTTCATGGTTTCTTCTTTTTTGTTAAAGGAATTTTTGTGTTTATATATTTCAATGGCTTCTCTGTACAGTCTGGTGTAATAATGTGATGTTTGGGACAATACCTGTGTTTCTTCGAATCTTATTATATGTTCTTGGTTGTTCATCCAGTGTTCCGCTACGGCTGATTTTTCCTTTTGTTTTAGTCTGCAATGCCTCTTGTGTTCTTGCAATCTTGTGGTAACCATTCTTTTTGTTGTGCCGATATAAACCTGTCCACAACTGCAAGGGATGCGATATATACCGGCAGTACTTAACGGATCTCTTGTATCTTTGGCTGGGCGCAGTATATTGCTGATTTTTTGTGTTGGCTTGTAGGTTGTAGATATGTTATATTTATTTAATATTCGACCAATTCTCTCCGTTATTGTCTTGATATCAAGAGCTCCACACTTGATGAAGACACTAAACGAGGATTGTACAAATCAGAAGCACTGCCACCAAGATTACCAAAGATACACAAGGAAGGAACACCACTCAGACCTATTGTTTCGGCCATTGGATCACCTACATATGAACTCGCCAAGTTTCTCGCCTCACTATTGAAACCGTATATTGGAAAAACTGACACGTTTGTAAAAGACTCCACGCACTTCATAGAAAAAATAGACGCTCTAAAACTCAAGCCAAACGATAAAATAATAAGCTTCGATGTGGTTTCTTTATTTACTAAGATACCTATCCCAGACACTATGACATACTTGCAAGAACTCTTTCCCCCAGACATAGTAGCGCTGTATAACATATGCCTCACAGAAACGTATTTCCAATGGAGAGGAATATTCTACGAGCAAATAGATGGCGTGGCCATGGGAAGTCCATTAAGCCCCGTAATAGCCAATTTTTACATGGAAAAATTTGAAAAACGGCCTTGGAGAATGCTACATTAAGACCTTCAGTTTGGCTGAGATATGTGGACGACACATTCGTCATTTGGGAGCATGGTGAAGAAGAACTTGATAACTTCAGGCAACATTTAAATGGTATTTTTCCCAGCATCCAATTCACCCTGGAAAGAGAAGAGAACAACAGTCTACCGTTTTTGGATGTTTTAGTAATTCGAAACCAAGACATGACACTTGGACACAAGGTATACAGGAAAAAGACTCACACAGACAGATACCTACATAAGCGGTCCAACCATCATCCCAGACAAAAACGCGGAATAATTAAAACCCTGGTGGAACGAGCCAAAAGAATTTCGGAACCACAGTATCTACAAGAAGAAATTAATCATCTCCAAGTAGCGTTTCAATCCAATGGATACAGCAAAACAGATGTTCGCCGAGCCATAAATCCCAATAAATACAAATCCGAAAACGGGAACAAGGAGGAGGCAAAGGGTAAGGTGTACCTACCATATATCAAGACAATAACGGAGAGAATTGGTCGAATATTAAATAAATATAACATATCTACAACCTACAAGCCAACACAAAAATCAGCAATATACTGCGCCCAGCCAAAGATACAAGAGATCCGTTAAGTACTGCCGGTATATATCGCATCCCTTGCAGTTGTGGACAGGTTTATATCGGCACAACAAAAAGAATGGTTACCACAAGATTGCAAGAACACAAGAGGCATTGCAGACTAAAACAAAAGGAAAAATCAGCCGTAGCGGAACACTGGATGAACAACCAAGAACATATAATAAGATTCGAAGAAACACAGGTATTGTCCCAAACATCACATTATTACACCAGACTGTACAGAGAAGCCATTGAAATATATAAACACAAAAATTCCTTTAACAAAAAGAAGAACCATGAAGATAAACAAAATCTGGATCCCGGCACTGCACAATACGACAACGAAGCCTATGACTTCTGCTAGCGACAGCCTGGACAAAACAGCACGCAACACGGATCGCGCAGTAAACCGCCTCTCCACCAGGGGCGTGCCTATAAATAGGGAGGGAGTTTCCAACGACCAGCCAGTCTGCAGCCGACTGTTGAGGAGTTCACAGAGAGCACGCAGTATCTCCTGAAGATGTCTACCGCAGCAGTAGACGAAACGTCGAGTAGAAGAACGACTGGACCACGGCCTATATGCCCGGAAGACGAACCTAATAGGGATCAAGACGCCGGCCGTGAAAGCCTACAGTTATGTATAAATAACTGTCTACATGCCATGCTAAATTGAATTTAAACTCACTATTATACATTTATTTGATGGTTACACGGTGATGCTTCCACTTGTAAAGATCCCAGGTTCGAATTCAGCACGGCGTCTATATTGGAATTTGTTATCACTATCACTAAAACATTTTTTCCTATTGAATAATTTTGATGGCATTATCACTAACCACTTATAATATTAAAATTGTTGAACATTTTTTATGGTCCTGGGTTCGAATCAATTCCAGTCAAACAGCTGTTTCATGCCACGTGTTTAGTCTGGCGCGACACGCCCACCACTGTCACTCACACCCTGTTCATTTAGGTCTACATCACTTGCTTTACTATTTACAGGCTTAGATTGTAATAATATTCTCTTAGAAACAGGACTACTATCACATTCGTCAAACGAATAACCATTTGATGACCTGTTACTGTCACTCTCGTCTTCTGAAAAACTGACACAATAAACTCGCGTATTGTATTTCCGTCAACTTCGAGACATGAATCACTGTGTTGCACAGCACGACCTACCCCTTGGCCAGGTATCGTTTCAACTAAAAATAAAATAAATAAAGAGAAAATCCTGAAATTGCAACATTTCATAGCCAAAAAAAAAGGGCCTTGTAACATGAATGTACACCCTCCTTTAGAATATCCGTTTACAACTAGCCTGTACCGTTATTCTGTAAGGGATGTACAAAGTATTGCTAAGAAAGGATGCACAAACACAGAACGAAAAATAATTTTAGTTTATTGAAGTAAAAACTTCAGGAAAAAATATTTAAAATAATAAGATTGAAAACCGGAGCCTGCCGGGCGTGGCGTACCGCTGTACACACACTTTCACCGGCGCACGCCGGGCATGGCGTTCAAAAGGTTAAGTAAGATCATTTAACTAAAAAATGGAAGTATGTTTAATACAAAACTAGTAAAGAAGTGAAGTGAACACAATAACGCCTGTAAGCCAAATTAACAAAAACATAATGAAAATTAACATAATTCGAAAACTGTTTTCTTCTCCAAATAATAATCATAATCTCACTCATATCAAATCGTAGATATACATACAAATACAATAGTTAACTTATACATCTCTTCTTTATACAGCCTTAACAAAAAAATGTACAATGTTTTGAAGACGGTCGAGAGATTCACTTCCTCGAATCCCTCGCCGAAACTAAAGGTTCCAATGTTGGAGAAGACACTTTCAGATCTGGAAGACTGCTTAAAGTTTCAAGTCGCTACAGGCGGAACTCCCCTCTCGCGCAGAGAAGGTGTGGGGAAGTGTGCATTCAGAAAACAGGGGAAAGAATCAAGGAGACACATACCAAAACGACGCACAACAAATGTCACCGCAACATCACAAAAAATAATGAAAAATGACGCATGCACAATACATCACCATTGTTGCTTTCATGTGTTTTAATTTTTTGTTATTTCTATAAGTTCTATTGTATTTGTTATTATTAAGCTGCTGTGTTCATAATATAAATATATATATATATATATATATATATATATATATATAATGTTCATCTAGTGAATAGACATGTATGCAATACCTCTATCTTTCATTCATAAAAGTTACATTAAAAAATCAGAAACATGTAGATCAAAGTATATTTCTAGGTCTCTCTTCTACTTCTTCTCCTGAATTACATGGAAAGTACCAAATATCTGAATTGATATACTTGACCCTGCACAATTAAAATTGCTGCCGCATGTATTTGTCAGGTCAGATCTTCGGAAAGTGGCATGTTGGGAACTAATACTAGGGATTGAGCATGCAGGAGAAACATTTTAAGTGTACAGGGGAAACACAAAAATCATTTGGTGGCATTTCAGATTCGGATGTCTGCATGCATGGGCGTAGCGAGGTAGAGCTTTTCTTCTATCCGAAAGCAGGTGTAAAATGTTAAAAATAGATATAAAAATAATTTTAAAAAATTAAATATTAAGCATGCCAAATCCAATCGATGCGATATATCGTTTTATCTAGTACCTGTCGTAGTGGACAAGCATCGCCAGTACGCCAGAAAATTTTCTAGACCTCTATTATGGTTCTCTTTAGTTGAGAAAAGAAAACGAGATGGGTCGAGTGACGAGAAGTAGCAGATCCAACCTTTTCCATCCGACTGATCACATACGAAGAAGTAGATTTACCCACCATTTATCCACTTAATGATATTGGAAACTAATTGGGGAAAACAGAGCTAATGAGTGAAAAGATAAAGTGAAAATTCTGACGAACTGCTAGAGTACACCCGATTGCAATTTCAGCAAAGATGCTGAACACATAAAACGGAAATTCAAGCAATGTTTGATCTAACGGTATTCACCCTGGCTAAAGTATTCCGCAAGACTCTAAGGTGCACTCTGTTTATATTGTGTTCTATTCTCCCCACATATTGTAAGGAGCCTTAAAGAGTTATTCATAGTGAAGCCCTTCCAGATGTTTTTTGAAAATCCATGAATTTGCCAGAAAACATTGTGAGAGCTGCTGGCATGTGGAAGATACGCAGTTAGCATCCTTGTTTTTAAGTGAGACCCCTGTTAGCCAAAAACTCGTAAGTGGCTATGAGAAAATTGCGGCGGATAACTAGAAATATTTGTCTTTCAGCTTGGATACTATTATCTTCTGTGGCTTGCATGATTTGCGTTTAAGGGGTAAAACACCGGACGAAGGCGTCTTCAGGGATTTGATTCAGTGGAGAATTGTTGACATTGATATAAGCTTAAAACCTCATTTAAACGGTAACAATGATACCAAACTTTCTCCACAAATTCAAAATGAATTGATTGAATTATGTGACCTGAGGTAACGAAAACGATTGCGGATGAGTAAAAAATCCCAGCACTTACAACGTTTCAGGTGCTGAAAGCTGTGACATGTCTGGAAAGGAGCAATTGTCCATTGGTGTGCGGTTTTTAGACGAGAAACCAAATAAAATTCGAGAAGTGTTTTTGGGCTTTGTGGAATTGAAAATGATGGACTTCCGATCAATTACTGCAGAAATTGAGCTTTTTTCGAAGATATAAACATTAACCTGCACAAATGTGTCGGCCAGGGCTATGACGGCTGCTCAACAATAGCAGGAAAAGAAACGGGATCCAGCAACTTCTGTGCGAGTTTCCCCCCCCCCCCAAAGATATTTACTTCCACTGCGCGAGCCACAAAATCATTCTTGTAGTAAATGATTTGAATAGTGTGCTCGAGGTGAGAAACACGATAGCTACAATTAAGGATAGTATAAACATTTTTCGAAAGACACCCCCGAGTTGAAAGCACGTCCCAAACATCTGCGAAACATGAAAATGTGAAAGTACAGGGATATTTAAGAAACACTTTTTGGAATTGATGAACGGCCTGAAATTGATTACCGTAGAAGAACACGCACCAAGCCGAAAAAAACTGATCAATTCCTTCTGCTACAAGTAGAAGTACTTTCATATTTTGTTTGTGCCTGATAGCATAAAATTCTAATAATTTGGAATCTGTCGTTAATTTGTTGCAAACAGAGACTATAGATTTAATGAAATGCACGGCCCATGTTGAGAGCATTAAAGGCAGGGTAATAGATCATCGCAAAAAAGGTGATGAGATCTCCGAAGGCATCATGAAAGTGATGGAGAATATGGCTTCTGAGCTAGGTGTAGAAATCACACTACCAAGAATATCCAATAAGCAGACACATCGAGCTAATCCACAATGTAATCCCGAAGGTTACTTTATAGGTGGCCATCTTAAATCCCTACTTGGTCTCCTTTCACACAGCTTTGCCAGACATATTTTGAGAACAACAGGGTTCTGCTTTTGATATTCAGATGCTGCACCCTAAGAACCTAAGTATATCTCTGAAAGATGTCCAAGCAACGGCGAGCAAAATTTCAGAGTCTTAAAAAATCGATGGTTTGTCCACCGAAATTGAGCTATGGCACCATAAGTGGACGAAACGAAGTGACAGGGATAAAGAAGGTGACTTCGTTAACATCGTGGAGGAGTGCGATTTTTTCCCATCCATAAATAAAAACAATTGTAATATTCCTGCACTATGGTGTCGATTCAACACACTTTTAGCACCCTAAGAAGAGTGGATATATGGTGCCGCTCTACAGTGACAGAAAATCGCCTGTGTATGCTCAGTCAGCACAAAAAACTTATTAAAATTATATTGAAAAAACCAAACATAACGTACTTAAAAAAATTCTCAAACGAAAAGGTGAGTCGAACTGTATATGTAGTTGTACTTTATTAGTATCTAAAATATAGCTCATAGTTTCTGTACAATTAAGAAGTAATCTTGGCAAAAAATTCAATTTGCCAAGCCCAAAAATACTCCAATTATTTCACTATTATACTTATATTTCCTCTTGAATAGCGCTGTAGTGTTCTTCCGAATTATATTGAAGTTAGTTTCAAAAATAGAGGTAGTATTTTGTATTTAATTAGTACCCGGAAGGTATACAGTCGAAAAAAAAAATTGCACCCCCCCCCTTGATCCAATGCCCATGTCTGCATGTAATAATATATTCCAATACATTCACACAGGAAAAACCATAATTAATAAAATATAATTTATAGAGCATTCCAGATGACAATGAGAGAGCTGATAAGTTAGCACAGTAAAGACCCTACAAATAAATAAAGTCATCAATAATAATACATTCAGTGTGAAATTTCAAGTGATTCGTCAGACAAAAAAAAATATATATACAGATAAATTACTAAACGAGTAAATAATAAAAATGGAAATATCAGCTTCAAAACTCTCTTCAAGTCAGTATAATTCCTCACAAATTTGGTATTGTCAGTTCATGCTGCTTATCTTCACTGACCAAATTTGATTTTTTTGTAGAAAGGAACACATTGCACTTTGTTGCACTTAATTACATCAAGATGTTATATGTAAATATTGGAAAGCCTCAAATATAAAGGCTTCATTCACAACCCTAAATAATCTGAAAATCGTACAAATGATTAAAATATATGAATAATTGTAACCAAGTGAAATTTCCAAACAAAATCAGTAGTAGACTTCAATAAATATTATTTAAATCTGAATAAACAAACAAAACAGTCTTACGCAGATAGATGTAAAATGTCACAAACTTATCACATTAACAGGTGAATGACAAAAAAAATGTAAGAAAATTAACATAATAAAAAACTTCTGAACATACAAAATGGAGGATTAGAAATTTCTGATCATGTGTGGTTGGAAAAATCATTAAATTAAATTGAAGTCAAAAACCAATGAAATGAAAAAATAAATAAATAAATAAATAAATAAGATAACCGAGTATGGTAACAGTCTAAATATAGAAGAATAATAAATTATTATTATTATTATTATTATTATTATTATTATTATTATTATTTAATATTGAAATTGCAGAAGAGATGGATTTTTAGTCATGACTGTGTGAAGTAAAGAAACTGCTGGACAAAGACAGCCAATGCAAATTTTTAGAATATAATAACTGATAATGTGAATAAAGTGCTCTGATACTTATCCAGGTGTGAAAATTTAATATGAAATTCCAAATCACTCCAATATTTATTTTATATGAAGATATTCTCAATTGTTGTGAAACTACAGTGTATACTATTCCATGCCTCCATTAAATATATTCATTACTATGATTTGGATAAGATATGTAGGAAGAGTTCACATATATTACTATGATTTGGATAAGATATGTAGGAAGAGTTCACATATATTACTATGATTTGGATAAGATATGTAGGAAGAGTTCACATATATTACTATGATTTGGATAAGATATGTAGGAAGAGTTCACATAATATATATTACTATGATTTGGATAAGATATGTAGGAAGAGTTCACATATTTCAATGAAGTTTTTGAAACAGCATTTTATACTTAGCATAATTTAATTCCATCGGATACAAAATTATGTTTTGATTATTCACTTACTAAATCTCAATGAAGGATAAATTAAATGGAAAAATAAAATTATGTTTCATCCAATACAAAGCAAGTTTCATGGGTGCAGGGCCGTCGCTAGCACACGCAACGCCTGTAGTGAAGACAAAGCGCGAGGCCTCAGATTGAACTAATGCCAACGGGGGGGCGGGGTAATTTTGTTTAAAGAAAGGCGTTTTCTTTATTATCAAATATATTGATGTTTTTATAAAATACAAAAATCACGGAATATAAGAACAAAACAGCACATTTCTACATTGTAAAAGATTAGGTAATCAGCACATTAAACTATACAGTCGTAAACAATGCAATTATCTTTAGTACGTTTATAAAAACTCAAATTGCACGCCTTGCGCAAAGCAAAATCACAAATCATGTCTTCTTTCATCAGGTGATGAGCTTCATCACTTTTAGTGGCGTGAGCATGAGTGTTTATAACATAGAAGAAGTAGTTTTTTTTCTAATGTATATTATATAAAATGTAAATAATATTTACTCACTTTTCAGATTATTATATATTTTAGCAAAAAGGAGAAAAAAAAACTATGTACTCAATCCCCCACCTACGTCATTTTTTCTTTCTTTTTTTTCTGCTGCTCTCTCTCTCCTTCTCAACAATTTTTAACTGGAAGGCACTACGACATCAATCGTCAAACCTTCCACAATATCATTATCCTGCCAGTGTGAGTGGGTGTTGTGAAATGTGGTAAGCAGCCGGGTCCGCCAGCCGATTATAGCTTACTTTTAATGTTTAAAGGTAAATATATATATATATATATATATATTAAACAAATGGATTTTTTTAGATAATAAAAAAATTAGATAAATAATAGAAAATACTCGCACCTACTTCCATTAAGCCGCTATATAGATAGAAAAGAACATTGACGGGGTCGGAGAGAGAGAGAGAGAGAGAGAGAGAGAGAGAGAGAGAGAGAGAGAGAGAGAGAGAGAGAGAGAGAGAGAGAAGAAGAGGAAGAAGAACAAGAAAGGATGTGTAAATGCATTGTATTTATTATATGTTATAATTAAATTTCTGACATTGAGTATTGCAAGCTTAATATGACATGATAAGAAAAATAAATGCTCGGACGGGACTTGACCGGGACCGCTGGATTTATATCCCACTACATCTATTAATACTGAGAATATATATAAGAAAGTGAATGTTTGTACTAGACTTGCTCGATGGCGTAATCGGTAACGCACTGGCATAAATTCAGAGGTTCGGGTTTCAAGTCCCATCCGAGCATTTATATATATATAAAGTTACAAGGAGGAATTATATAAATTTCATTTCAAAGTTGTGCTTGTAATTTGAATAACATAAAATCATATGTAAGAAATATATATAAAGAGAAACATTTCACATTTTATATTTAAATTTGTTATATGTATAAGCTGTTAGTTAACTTTCAAATGTGGACACTACAAAACGTAATATATTTTCATACATTTTAATCTACTGTATAATACATACGGTATTTCTAAATGTATTTAGTATTAACCTGATAAAGGAAGAGATGCATTCTTCATTCCACGAGTTTATGGTTACATACTAGATTTAATCCTGTCAGATATTTGTATTTTATTAAATTCAAATTAAAACTGACTTTTTCACTTTTCACATACGGTTGCGTTGCTACGCAACGTAAGTTGTTATTACGTCACCATTATTCTTATTTTCTTTGCTAAAAAAAACAATTTCATACAATAGTACGAAATTAATATTTCTAATAAATCTTGCGTAGCGGAAATATTATATATACTTGCTTACTTACTTACTCACTGGCACTATCGAACCCGTAGGTTCATGGCCTCACGTAAATAAGCTCTCCACACATCCCGATCCTGAGCTAATGCTTTCCAATCATTCCCTCTATAATTTACTTCCCTCAAAACATAGTTAATGTTATTCTCCCACCTCATTCTTGGTCTACCAACTGGCCGTTTTCCCTCTGGCTTTCCTACAAGAAGGTTCCATGCAAGTCTTTCATTCCCCATACGTGCAACATGTCCTGCTCATCGCAATCTATGAGACTTAACTCTTCTTATTATATCTGGCTTCCTATAAAGACCAAGTAGTTCATTGTTATGTAGTCTTCTCTATTCACCTGTCTGTTCATCTCTCTTTGGTCCAAAAATTTTCCTAAGTACTTTATTCTCAAATACTTGTAATCTCCTTTCCTCCCTTAAAGTGAAAGTCCGTGTTTCGCACCCATATAATATAACTGGTAGAATAATAGTTTTATGTATTTTCAGTTTAACGTTTTTTTAAATGAGTTGGGACATCAAGAGTCTCTGCAATTCATAGTAGCACGCATTTCCAGAATTGAGCCTATGTTTAATTTCTTTGTGCATCTCATTCCTATTTGTGATAATTGTTCCTAGATATTTGAATTCAGCCACTTCATCAAAATTTCCCTGAATTGTCATTAGCTATCCCCTTCCATTATAAAATGAATTTCTACGTGTGACCATATACTTAGTTTTATTGATATTTACTTCCAGTCTTAATTTCTTAGTGTTACTCAATAGTGTGCGAGGAAAGGAGATTACGAGTATTTGAGAATAAAGTTCTTAGGAAAATTTTTGAACCAAAGAGAGATGAACAGACAGGTGAATGGAGAAGACTACTTAACAATGAACTACATAACAATGAACTACATGGTCTTTATAGGAAGCCAGATATAATAAGAACAGTTAAGTCTCATAGACTGCGATGGGCAGGACATGTGGCACGAATGGGAAATGAAACACGTGCATGGAAACTTCTTGTAGGAAAGCCAGAAGGAAAACGCCCAGTTGGTTAACCAAGAATGAGATGGGAGAACAACATTAACTATGATTTGAGGGAAGTAGATAATACAGGGAATGATTGGAAAGCATTAGCTCAGGATAGGGGTATATGGAGAGCTTCTGTCCGCGCGGCCATGAACCTACGGGTTCGATAGTGCCAGTGAGTAAGTAAGTAAGTACTAAATAGTGTTGTTATTTAGTATCTCCTCGCTGTCGGCCAATAATACTACATCATCAGCATAAACTAACAGGTTAATAATACCATTGAGTTGTAAGCCTTCCTCATTCTCTAAAGATTTAATGACATGCTCTAGTACAAAATTAAATAGTAGAGGAGATAGTGCATCTCCTTGCTTCAACCCATTCTGGATTTTAAAAGTGTCCGAAAACTGTTTGCCTACACGCACTCTACTCTTTGTGCCATTTAGATACATTCGTATAAGTCTAACTAACTTTTTTAGGAATTCCGAACTCCAGCAGGATACTGTACAACTTCTCCCTTTTAATTGAATCATATGCTTTTTTTAAGTCTACATATAGTTGATATACAGTACCATTATATTCCCATTTCTTTTCTGAAATCTGTCGTATAACTTACTAAAAGTCTGATCTGTTGTAGACCTGTTTCTTCTAAATCCACATTGATGATCTCCTAGAATGTCATCAATATAGGGAGTAAGTCTGCTAACTAATATATTTGTAAGAATTTTGTACGAAGTTGAAAGTAATGAGATGTCCCTGTAGTTGTAGCAATCAGTTTTATCTCCTATCTTATAAATTGGTACGATAATTGATTCCTCCCATTCATCTGGAAGAGCTTCTATTTCCGAAATCATACTAAGCAACCAGCGTATCTTGTCCATCAACTTTTCTCTTCCTGATTTTATCAGTTCTGCTGGGATCTCATCTGAACCTGATACTTTATACATCTTCAATTTTTCAATCGCCATTTCAAGCTCTAATGCATTTGGTTCTGCGACTAGCATTTCTGCTGTCTGTAAATTATCCTCTTCAATATCCGGTTCTGTATGTACATTTAATATCTGGTTGAAGTAACTTTTCCATCTATATAATATACTCCTGAAATCTGCAGTCATATCCCCATTTTCATTCCAAATTATGTTTGTTCTAGCCTGAAACCCTTTCTTCTCTATACTAATTCCCTGATATAATTCTCTAATGTTCTTATTTTTTGCGTTCATTTCAAGATCATTAATCTTCTCTCACAAATATTCTCTCTTTTTACTCTTTAGTAACCTTGTGGTTTCCCGTCTAATACTACCAAATTGCTCTAAATTTACCTCATTTGGCTCGTGCAACTATTTCATTTTTGCTAGCTTTCTTTTCTTTACAATGTCGGCACTTTCCTCATCAAACCATTTCTTGTTTTGCCTCTTTTTTAAACAACCAATGCTTTCTGATGCTAACTATTTAATAGTATCTCTTATAGCCTCCCATTCTTTATTTATATCAGTTACTTCTTTGTTTGCCACATTGTCATCTGAAGATTCCAAAACTTCAAATCTATTAGCAATTTTGATTTGGTATTCTTGCCGCATTTCATCATTTTTCAAGTTTTTGAATTCAAATTTTAGAGCATCAGCATTAGCGTTTGTTCCACTCATAAGCTATAGCCGTTGTCTGATTTTCACTTTGAACAGATGATGATCCGAATTGCAGTCTGTCCCTCTAACTGATCTAACATCGATGATACTACTGTGCCAGCGTTTATCCACTAATACATGATCTATCTGGTTCCGAGTTTCTCCATCTGGGGACGTCCGGGGGTATTTATGAATATCCTTATGCTGAAATGTTGTGCTCTTAACAATGAGATTCTTCGATGTGGCAAATGTGACTAATCTAACCCCGTTGTCGTTACTATCATCATGAAGACTGAATTTGCCTATTGTTGGTTTGAATATATCTTCCCGACCCACATTTTCATTAAAATCTCCTAAGAAAATTTTCATATGATATCGTGAAAGGCTATCAAATAAGCATTCTAATTCTTCATAGAACTCATCCTTCATCTTGTCATCTTTATCCTCTGTGGGGGCATGTACATTTACAATTATGAAATCATGTCGTTTACCCTTTAGATTTATGCATGATATCCTATCACTAATAAACTTAATATCTCGGATAGCGGATAGGATCCTCCTTCTGACTAAAAAACCCGTTCCAAATGTAGGTCTTTCTGCACCCCTGTAGTATAATGCAAAGCTTCCTGATTCCTGACTACCTTCTCCTGGCCACCTAACTTCCTGTAAAGCGACTATATCCAAGGGCGATTTATCTAATTCCCGCGTTAATATCTCTGGTGCCTCGCTATTGTATAAAGTCCTAACATTCCATGTGCGTAGGAACATGTCCCGGTGTTTGAGCCTTTGGCATGGGTTCCCTGAAGTAGTCCCCGCCCGGAGAACCGTATGGGGGACTATTTGACCTCCGGAAAATTTTATCCCAGTTGAACTCATGGCCGCATTTTTTTACGGTGAAAGATCGTCACTCTTTCGACCAAGGTACTTTTTTCGTCTGGCTTATCACCTTCGACCAGTCCGGCATGGGTAACCCTATCGGCAGCAATGCTACCGCCGACATAGGACGAGTAATTATTTTTCAGGCTACTAACATTCCAAAAATAGCACACAATCGTTTTGGCATAACATTTTATATAAAATGATGTGTCACATGACTGGATACACACACATATGACATAGAAGTTCATTCGAGAAAGACAAAACACGAACTACTGACGACATTACTGATATTTATGCCACGGTCAGAGACAATTATTATTAGTATTATTACTATTATTGTATGTATGGACAACTTCTTTCTTTTCCTTTGACGATTTTACTAAAAAGAAGTAAATTATTTGTGGGATAGTAAGAATTAAGTAAGTAGATTCCCGGACATCGCCGCGTAATCAACACCAGGATATGTAAATAATTATATAAATTTAAAATAATTATATTATAATATGTATAATATATCTATCCAATAAATAAATTACTTTCTTCTCATACTTATACAACACTAACATAAAAAAGCCGCATTAATTTTTTAATTTATTTAGGCGTAGCAACGCACGCCCCTTATTAAAAAAATCAATGGACTTGTACAAGTGTTTATAACATAGAGGAAGTAGGTTTCATTTTCTAATGTAATTAATATTTACTCGATTTTCATATTATTATATTTTAGCAAAAAGGAAAAATAAAACTGTGTACTCTCCTCCTCAACACCACACCTGCGTCGCTTTTTTTTTTTTTTTTTTTGCTGCTCTCTCTCTTTCTCAACCATTTTTAACTGGAAGGAACTTCGGAATCAATCGCCAAACCTTCCACAATATCATTATCCTGCCAGTGTGGGGGTGTAGAGTCGGTGTTGTGAAATGTGGTAAGCAGCCGGGTCCGCCAGCCGATTATAGCTAACTTTTAATATTTAAAGGTAAAAAAATCTATATATGTATATATTAAACAAATGGATTTTTTAGATAATAAAAAAATTAGATAAATAATAGAAAATACTCGGACCTACTTCAATTACGCCGCTACATAGATACAAAGAGAACAAAGACGGGGTCGGAGAGAGAGAGAGAGAGAGAGAGAGAGAGAGAGAGAGAGAGAGAGAGAGAGAGAGGGAGAGAAAGAAGAAGAAAAAGAAGAAGAACAAAGGATGTGTAAATGTATTGTATTTATTATACCTTATAATTAAATTTTTGACATTGAGCAATGCAAGCTTAATATGACATGATAAGAGAAATAAATCCTCGGACGGGACTTGAACCAGGACCTCTGGATTTATATCCCACTACATGTAGTAATAATGAGAATATATATAAGAAAAGTGAATGTTGTACTAGACTTGCTCGATGGCGTAATCGGTAGCGCACTGCGATAAATCCGGAGGTTCGGATTTCAAGTCCTTTCCGAGAATTTATATATATATATATAAAATTAGAAGAAGGGATTATATAAATTTTATTTCAAAGTCGCGCTTGTAATTTAGAATTATATAAAATTATATCTAAAAATATATAAAAACAATAACATTTCAAATTTTATATTTAAATTTGTTATAGGTGTAAAGCTGTTAGATAGGTTTCAAATGTGGACAGTACAGAACGTAATATATTTTCATACATTTTAATCTATGATAGATATGGTATTTCTAAATGTATTTAGTATTTAGCTGATAAAGAAAGAATTGCGCATTCTTCATTCCACAAATTTACTGTTACATACAAGATTTAATTTTATTAAATCCGAATTAAAACTGACTTCTTCAATATTCCCATACGGTGACGTTGCTCCGCAACGTAAGTTGTTATTACGTCAACATGTTTGTTATTTTCGTTGCTAAAAAAACCTATTTCAAACAATACTGTTACGAAATTAATATTTTTAATAAAACTTGCGTAGCGGAAACATTATATGTATCATTAAATTGTTGACGTTGAGCAATGTAAGCTTAACATGACATGATAAGAAATATAAATTCTGTTATGTCATATATATATATATGTGTGTGGGTGTGTGTGTATTTTATTAAGCTAATACCCGGCGCGCGCTGCTACACCTAAATGATATATATATATATATATATATTTTTTTTTTGCATTTGGTTGAATAAAGTAAAAGTGGAAAAATGTGTTTAGCGTTGCCCGGGAATCTACGCATGACTATTTTCATGGCATTAATAAAAAAAGGAAAAAAATAAAGAGAGAAAGAAAGAAAGAAAGAAAAGGTGGATGTGAGTTATCCTTAAAAGATAAAAAAAAGAAAAGAAAAGAAGAAACATTTCCTCTCGCGGACTTTTTTCGAGATTATTCAGTTTTGTGCATTTGTTATGTTTTTCCTTTTCTTTTTATATTTTTTTCATTGTTTCTTTCTTTCTTTCATTCTTTCGTCTGTTCTTCTTAGTTTTTTCTCTTTTTTTACATGCTTTCTTAAGACACAAGGAGAGGATACACATACAACCAGACCCAGGGTAGAGATTTAAAAATCACCTACCCCGCCAGGAATCGAACCCGGGTCTCCGGAGTGGAATGTAGGGACTCTACTGACTAGGCCACGTAGACGGTCAATCTAGGTAAGGCAGCGTGATGGTAAGGGGGATCTATCTTTCAAAGGACGAGTAATTAATTTTTAGGCTGCAAACATTCCAAAAAAAAAAGCACACAAACGTTTTGGCATAACATTTTGTATAAAATTGCTAGCTGGCTCGGCGAACTTCGTATCGCCTTTAAATATTTTTAAGTTAATTTTTTCGATATTTAATAGTTATTCTGCTATTCGGGGCGGAAACAAATAAAAAAATCAAAAATCATAAAAATCGGTCCAGCTGTTCTTGAGTTATATATTGTGTAACTAATCCGACTTTGTTTTATATATATATATAGAAGTCTTATGTTTTTAAATTGGCATTCTTCTTAAATGTAAGATTTATGTTACCTACGCCTATACCAGTTTGCGGAAATTCACTTGTTATCTTATCATTCATGGTTTCTAGAACTGATTCGCCATATTGTTCAATGTCCCTTCACGGTCCAGTTAAATTTAAATTAAGTTGCAGTCTTTCAGCCAGATTACTTAAAACTAATACTTACACACGAAATTAATATTATTATCAATATATTGAAAAAAAATCACTAACCACACTTAAATTATGAAAAAATCGATATGTGGAATTCAATTGAAATTCGCGGTTGCAACAAAAAGCACAGCCACCTGGATCTCTCTTTGTTAAATAATAAACCAATTACCTTACCAAATTACCTTACACCGCCATCTGTTAGAATCCTATGGAACTCACAGATAATTATAAGTCTTACCGCCATCTGTTAGAATCCTATGGAACTCACATATAATTATAACTCTTTGTTAAATAATAAACAAATAATTTGCAATAAAAATATAATGCAATTATAAATTTAGTTATAAACTACCCTATGTCTCAAGTTAGTTTAAATTGCTCACAGTGTGCAAAAGTTGTTAAAATCGGTTCAGTAGTTTAGGATTCCATCGGGGACAAACAACGTGACACGAAATATTCATATATTAAGATGTGTGAAAAGACTGGATACACACACGCATATGACATAGAAGTTCATCTCGAGAAAGACAAACACGAACTACTGACGAAATTACTGCTATTTATGCCACAGTCAGAGACAATTATTATTATTATTATTATTATTATTATTATTATTATTTATATTATTATTATTATTATTATTGTATATGGACAATTTCTTTCTTCTCCTTTGACGATTTGTCTATAAAAAGTAAATTATTGTGGGATAATAAGACTTAAGTGAAAAATGGAATAATAATAATATATATATGAGACGTGATAAGAAAAAAAATGCCTGGACGAGCTTTCAACCCGGACCTTACTTACATGTCTCTCTCTCTCTCTCTCTCTCTCTCTCTCTCTCCTCTCTCTCTCTCTCTCTCTCTCTCTCTCTCTCTCTCTCTCTCTACCTACCTACCTAATAGTAAGTGCGACAAATACTACTAATTCTTAACAAAAGCGTAGTTTTGATAATTATTTACAGTGCAACGGCGCAATTGTAATTATTATAAATCTAAGACTACATAGGAAAGTTGTGATACATGAGAGATACACAGAGAATCTGAATATATCAGAAAACTCTACAGAAAAAAAAAAGTCCGCGACAGCGTCCCTTTATTCGGATGACTCACAAAATAACAAGCACCAGGCGCGCGGGGTTGGTGATATCTTTTACGGATATCACATTTATGTCAAGTAGATTTCCGGCCATCGCCGGGTAATCGGCACCGGGATATGTAAATATATATACATATACATATATATATATATATATATATATATAAATGTAAAAAATAATATTATACATATAATACTTCTATCTATCGAATAAATAAATTACTTTCTTCTCATACTTATTCAACTAAACATAGAGGAAGTAGCTTTTTTCCTAATGTATATTATATAAAATGTTAGTAATATTTACTCACTTTTCATATTATTATATTTTAGCAAACAAAACCTCTGTATACTCCTCCTCAACCACCCACCTACGTACCTTTTTCTTTTTTCTGCTCCTCTCTCTCTTTCTCAACAATTTTCAACTGGAAAGCACTACAAAATCCATCGCCTAACCTTCCACAATATCGTTGTCCTGCTAGTGTTGGGGGGGTGTGGAGTGGGTGTTGTGAAATGTGGTAAGCATGCCGGGTTCACCAGCCGATTATAACTTACTTTTAATATTTCAAGGTAAAAAATCTATATATACCGGGCTTCCAATATAAACCCGGACCGGCCTCACGGGGTTTCACCCGTCAGACAGCGCTCTCTCCTCGTCCGCATTTCACTCTGCCAGCCGCTCGTCCTTGAACTAGTCAGTTTACCATCATTCGACAAGATGGGACATGAGCTGACATTAGAGCAGCGCATTTATGTGTGTAAATGTTATTATAAATACGAATCAGCTCGTCGCGTTCGCGAGGTATTTATTCGGAACTTCCCTGGATAATTACCTCCTTCCAGATCGACAATCCACGATCTTGTGACTAATTGAGACCACTGGTTCAGTACAAAATTAGAAACACTCGCTCCCCAGATCTAACAGTGTGTGATTTTTTATTTGTGGGGTAGCCTGAAAGACAAAGTGTACAAAACAAATCCGCATACATTGGAAGAACTGAAGAACAACATAAGAAATGAAATCAGAAACTTGACAGTGCCCGAACTACAGCGTGTCAATCTAAATGTGTTTACTCGGTATAATGCCTGTTTAACTGCGGGAGGAAAACATTTCCAGCATTTTCTATAAGGTAAGAAACAGTTCAAGGACGGGTGGCAGGCAGGGTGAATTGCGGGAGGAAGAGACAGCACTGCGTGCCGGGTGGAACTCCGTAAGGCCGGTCCGGTTTTATATTGGAAGCCCGTTATATATATATATATATATATATATATAGGCTATATATATATATATATATAAATTAATACTCGCAGTTACTTTAATTACGCCGCTACATAGATGGAATAAAGACCATTGACGGGGTCGGAGAGAGCGAGAGCGTGAGAGAGAGAGAGAGAGAGAGAGAGAGAGACAGAATAAGAAGAAGAAGAAGAAAGGATGTGTAAATGTATTGTATTTATTATATGATATAATTAAATTTTTGTCATTGAGCTATGTATGCTTAACATGACATGTTAAGAAAAATAAGTTGTCTTATGTCACATATATATATATATATATATATATATATATATATATATATTTAAAGGACTTTGTAAGGCCGTTTCTTACTGTGGAATTTTATATGAATTCGGGTCATTCCAGGACGACATTAACTGTAAAATTCGTGTACTCAAATACTGGTTGCGAGTAATCCAAGGTGAACAAACAATGCTTAGAGCAATTTGTTACGACCACCAAATTAAAAACATAGATGTTAAATTTTGGGCAGACGAGGTTAGGAGAGAACTCCAAAAGATTGGGATGGGCTGGATATGGGAAAAAGGGACTGAAAATCGCAAGAACGTGTGGAGAAAAATAAGGAGGAGGTACTTAGATATAAACCAACAAGATACTTTCGCCGAATGTACAGGAAAACGCTCACTGTGTTTACAAAGAGACCTAAAACACGTCTGGGGAAAAGAATCGTATATACCCAACCTAGGATTTAAGGAGAGATCAGGGCTTGCTTGGTTTAGGCTAGGGGCATGGAAATTTCTAAAAATTAGCGACGATCACGATATGCGAATATGTCCAATGTGCGGGAACTTTGAAGATGAGATACTATACATATATTAGGAAAAATATAATGATTTAGAATATTGGAGACGTCAGTTATTACCGGAAAGATTTCTAAATTCAAATTGGGAAAGATTGGCATGCTACGAGTTATTGGTAAATCCAGAAAATTGGATAAACCTCGGTAAATTTCTGGACAAAACGCGAAAAATAAGGACAACACTCATTCATGAATAAATATAGCCTATGTTATCAAAATGCAATACCATTAATTATTAACAATTATATATAAATTAATTAGTGTATAATGCTATTGTGTTATTATTTAATTGTAATATTAATGTGTTTTCTTTATGTAATTGTAATGTTAATGTTTTTCTAGTGTATAATGCTATTGTGTTATTACTTAATTGTAATATTATTGTGTTTTCTTTATGTAATTGTAATGTAATTGCTGTTTTTGTTGTTTATTTTTCTTTACACTAGTACCAATTATTACTTTATTGTAACGGACTGTCAACAGCACGTACGGCTTACTGCCCGCGCGACCCATATTTGTAAATAATATTGTAAATATCTTACTTTTTGTCTATTAAAGTCCTACTACTACTACTATATATTTAAGCTAATAAACAGCGCGCTCTGCTAGACCTAAATGATAATGTTTTTATTTAGTTGAGAAAGTAAAGGGGGATAAATAAATAAATAAATAAATATACATGTATATATTAATTTATTTATTATTGTTATTTTAGATACCCCGTGCTGATAACCCGGCGTTGCCCGGGAATGTATGCATCACGATTTTCAAAGCATCAAAAAAAAAAAAAAAGGAAGAAGGAAAGAAAGAAAGAGAAGAAAGAAAAAATGGATGTGAGTTATCCTTAAAAGATTACAGAAAAATATTTCATGTCGCGGACTTTTTTCGAAATTATTCAGTTCTGTGCGTTTGTTACGTCCTTTCTTTTCTTTTTATTTATTTTTTCCTTCCTTCTTTCTTTCTTTCTATCTTTCGTCTGTTTGTTTTAGGTTTTATTTTTGTGTTTCTTTTTCTTTACATGTTTTCTTAAGACACATGGACAGGATACACATATAACTAGACATCTAGGCCCTTCCCCCACCCCTTGGGATACCTCGGTCATCATAACCATACTCCCAAGTCTTAGATTTCTTGTCCTCCCTATCCTATGTTCGCGTCCTCGTTCAAGTTCTCGGCTTTGAAACCAACACCCCTACGGAGAGGGTGTTGGAGTTGCAACTTCTGGGAATTGCTGAGCTGCGTAGTCGTCAGGTCGCTCATTCCTGACGACCCCTCTGCACTGGTCCGAGCCGAGCCCTGGTCTGCCGCCAGGGACGCCTTCTGCTGCTGTTGTGGGCCAGCACGGAGCTCGCAAGCTCCAACAGATGAGCAAATAGTACGACAAGGCGCTCAACTCCTGCCGACCCCACTAATGGTTCACGAGTCCCTTGGACTTGACCGGGAGGACTGTCTAGCAGATCCACCGACCTTTCCTCCAGGGCACCAGCTGGGGACGTGTTTGGTTGCTGAAGTGGGTCCAGCCTGAGCATTAGTACGTCAGGTCGCTCAACTCCTGACGACCTCACAGATTGTCCTTGGGTCACCCGGTTCAGGAGTCGGCGCTAATCCCACACCCAAAAGATCGCGCTTTCTCCGTTCTCGAGCTTATCGACCTGGTAGTAATTTCCAGCATTACGCCCGGTATTGTCCCAACCAGCCCGTTCGCAAGACTAGGCCTAGTCGTGTCGCTGCTGTGAGACAGCCCACTGAGCAATGTAGGCATCCAGGGTGCTCATCTCCCATGGTGCCCCCACAGATGGTCACGGGTTCAATTGAACCAAGAGAAGGAGCTACCGATCCCCTAGTCTCCCACCGCTCCACCAACAGCGGCCCAAATCCCGCATGTGGGCCAGGATCTCGAGGTTTGACAACAGGGCCCTCATCTTCCTGTTGACCCCACTCATGGTCTGCGAGTCCATCGGACTTGGAAGGGAGGACTGATTAGCAGATCCACCGACCTTTTCCCCACTACGCCACCGAGGGGGACGCGTTTTGTTGCTGAAGTGGGCGCAGCACAAGCTATGTAGTACGTCAGGTCGCTCGAGTCCTGACGACCTCACAAATGGCCCACGGGTCTGGACAGGACCTAGCCGGGAGGAGTGCAATGCAAACCACCGACCGTTCCCCTATCCGCCACCCGGGGACGCGCCCTGTTGCTGTTGTGAGCACAGCTGGGACCCGAGAAGCAGACCCCCAGGGACATATAACTAGACCCAGGTTAGAGATTAAAAAAATACCCTACCCCGCCAGGAATGGAACCCAGGTCGCCGTAGTGGAAGGTAGGGACTCTACCGACTACGCCACTGAGACGGTCATTCTAGGTTAGTCAGCGTAAGCCATTTAAGGGTTTTTAAAAAAATTCACACACACAAGAAATGTATGATATCAATGTGAATGACACTTTTACCTGCGTGACGGTAAAGGGCGGGTTTATCTTTCAAAGGACTTTAAATAATTTTCAGGCTGCAAACATTCCAAAAAATGTACACAAACGTTTTGGCATAAAATTTTATATAAAATTATGTGTGACAAGTCTGGATACACACACGCATATGACATAGAAGTTCATCTCGAGAAAGATAAAGCACGATCTAATGACGACATTACTGCTATTTATGCCACAGTCAGAGAAAATTATTATTATTATTATTGTTATTGTATGTATGGACAATTTCTTTCGTCTCCTTTCACGATTTGACTAAAAAAAGTGAATTATTGGAGATAGTAAGGCTTAAGAGAAAAAGAGAATAATATAAATATATATATATGTATATATATGGTATGATAAGAAAAATAAATGCCTGGACGGGATTCGAACCCGGATCTCTGAAGTGAAGGGTTCGAATCCCGTCCAGGCATTTATTTTTCTTATCATACCATATTAAGCTTGCATTGCTCAATGTTAAACATTTAATTATAACATGTATATATATGTATATATATGAGACGTGATAAGAAAAAATGTCTGGACGGGATTTGAACCCGGAACTTACTTATCTCTCTCTCTCTCTCTCTCTCTCTCTCTCTCTCTCTCTCTATCTCACACACTCACAAACACACTCTCTGTCTCTTTCTCTCGCTCACTCTCTCAGTACCTAATAGCGAGAGCGACCACTACTACTAGTTCTTAACAAAAGCGTAGTTTTGATAAATATTTTCAGTGCAAAGGCGCAATTGTAATTATTATTAATATAAGGTTATATAGTGTGGCAAGTCATCCACACAGCCTCCTGTGTAAATCTAAATAAATCCCTATCGGCAATAATAATCAGATAAAATTATAATATCATTTAATGAAGCAGTTACTGGACTTAGGTCATATTTATATTCAAATTGATCAGGGAAGCGAGTGGAACCTGATTATGTAGGAGCAAAGGCCATATAAAATGATCCAAAGAAGTCAGCATCAATGTAATCAAATTATTAGTTATTAAGGAGGGTACTGACAACTCAGGTAATGTAACCCTTTCTTTTGTTAAGACGGAAGTGGCTGACACATCATAATAACTTACTAATGACAAAATCCTTTGCTCGACAGATTGAGTAGAAATATCTTCTAAGCCTCCAGTTAACTGATTTATCGTGATAACCATAACCCATTAGCTAAATGTACAAGCGGGGGTTTTACCCTGACACAAACAACGCTAGCAAAAAAGTGTGGGAATATGGCAATTTTCTAGCGTCTGAAGCCTAGGAAAAACCCAAGCCTAAGAAAAAAAAACCCAAGCCTAGCTAATGTTTGTGACCCGACTGTACGTGAAGCCAGCACGGGAAAAAAAGGTCCAACCTCTGAAGGCGTAAATCGCCAATAATAAATTTGTAACACCCCCGGGATCAAAATAGGAGGGCGCATTAACCAATTATATGTTTCGTTATATGTGCCTAAGCACTGACCTTAGGTCCACTAGATCGAGGTAGTGGGAGTAACTAATTTACCTATAGGCGAGAGAGGCTTCTCCTCGTCACTTCTCGTATAAAATTACATCAAGTCACTTCTCGTATACAATCAAAACAAAGTCACTTCTCAAAAACACTTCGTTCTGAAAGTTAAATAAAGTCACTTCATATATATACAATTACTTGCAGTGTATAAAAGATAAGAATAAACTACTTTTACCAGACCTTCTTTACACATTAATTCTGCCCGACGAAGTCCTCGTGGAATCCCTAGATAAGAACCTCAACTCTACCGATTACCAACCTGAGCAACCTAAGTTCTCACACATGGAGAACTCCTTCAGTATTCCTAGTGTCACTAAATCCAATCTTTACCTCTTTACCCAACAATAACCCTCCTCCATATTGGCTCCCTAACGTGCGGGCAGAATAGGTCGTAAAAGTAATACACGAATAGAAATCAACGGCAGAACGACTAAGTCCCACGACCACGAGGCAACCAGGACAGAGAAGATGATGGCAACAAGCAGACAACCCTGGATGCGGAACGAGAAGACAGCAACTGAAGGAAGGAAGCAGTAAGTGACACAACAGCAGAATAAGCATTTTTTTTTACTTTTTACATATATAAGAAATCAAAATATTACAGTGATTTAACGGAAAATATATCTGTGTGTATTTATGTTGTTAAGAAGTAGGAATAGAAAGGGGCAGGCAAATATAGATAAAAAATGGATAAGAAAGACGAATATGACAGGGAGAAGGCGTGTGGGCAAATGATTGAAGGAGAGAACGAAATTGTAAGGATGGGAGAGGATAATGAAGATGGTAGAGGCAACTCAGAGCAGGACACAAGGGAGAATATGACAGGGAAAGAACAAGTAGACAAGGAACCTGAAAGAGTGAGTACAGAGAACAGTCAGAGTAGACAAAATACTGATATTAATACAGTTTTAGAATTGTTCATGAAACGAAACGAAGAATTATTTGAAAAATCAAGGGTAGAAAGAAAACAGTAATTAGAAACACTAAGGGATGAGATGAAAAAAAATAGAGAGATGTTAGAAGCGAAAATAAATGAATCGTCAGCATGCGTAGAAATAAAGATAAATAAAATGGAACAAAAACTTATTAAAGACTTAGAGAAAACAGAAAACAGGGTAATAAGTCAAATGAGAACAGAGATGAACAATAATATAATAACGTTACAAACTAACCTAGGGGAGAAACAGGAGGAACTACAAGGGGAAATAAAACGAGTCGACAAGAATGTGCTCTGTAGGTTGGAGAACGCGGACAAAAGGGTGAATGATATGTGTGTATCTGTACAAAAGCTAGCCGACGAACAAGAAACACTAAAACTCCAAGTAGCTCAGAAAATTGTGGAGCAGGATAAACGCTCAGGAATGATCGAAACAATAGTTGATTCTAGATTTAACGAGTTAGGCACTAATATAGAACAGAAAGTGACTAACGAAATCAGCAAACTAAATGATGAAATAAGCGTCCTCACAGAGAAAATTAATAGCGGATGTCAAAAAGATAGGACCCCCGAAAATGAATCATACGCGTCGGAGAGTGTTTCTTGGACGACGGCTAACCACAAAGCACGTGCGCATACAGAAGTACTAGGGAACCCGGAGATCGCTAGTAGTTCTGTGGTGCATACTAATGTAAGCGAACCAGATAGTATACACGGGTCAGCCCCGTACTACAATTCCTCTTTCATTGATATCCCATTGCCGGAATATAACGAAAGTGAAACAAACCCCATCCAGTTCATTGAAGAACTGGAAAACTATTTCAAAATTAAATGTTTCCCGAAACACTTGTATATGTATATTGTTAAAAAGTGCCTGAAAGGCAACAGTCTTATGTGGTTCGAGGTTACTTTATCCACTGATGCTCCATACGAGACACTTAAGCAAACATTCCGTAACAAATTTTTTAGTTACGAGAAACAAATGGATATAAAATACGAGATACGCAATGGGACATATGATAAGATGAAAAACTTGACGTACAGCGAGCATTTTCTGGCCTTGGCTAAAAAAGCCAAACTTATCTCACCGAGTTACCCTGAACCAGAATTCGTACGAACGCTAATCAACCATTATCCGCAGGCAATTAGGCACAGCTTGCTAATCGCGCGCGTTAGCACATACGACCAAATGATAGAAATGCTAACTATCCTGGAAGCGGGCGACAATAGGGGTAATAATCAAAGTGGAAATAGGGAAGGAGGAAATAGCAGGGGAAATACGAGTAGGAACAACTCGAACTCCGGACCTAACCGTTCAGACGAGAGGGGGGCAGCCGCGCCCGACATACGGAAGAACAATGACCACTATCGAGGAGAGGACAGGAGATTTAGTAATATGCAGGGTAACAATAGACAATAAAGGAACGAGAATAGGGACAACAATGGTTATGGTAGAGGGTACAAGGATCTCAGGAGGGACCAGAGGGGTAAAGAACCTAGGGTCAACATGATAAACATAGGAAGGAGTGCAGAGTGCCCACGGAACCAGATTTATGGAAATATAAGGGACCATAGATACATTCCAGCGCAGAGGGGATACGATTATGACCGTACATGCACAAGGCCAGGAAATGAACAACGTACTAATCAGGTATATGTAAGCGAGGACCTGGATAGAAACCCAGCGCAGACACGAGAATGCGAAAACCAAATTGGAAGAGAAGGTCATGGATTGAATCCGAGAGCGGGTATCTATGAACCATATGCGCAGAATGGAGGGGAGGCCAGCTCGAGTACAAACAGCGGCCGACCTTTAAACTAATATCGGATTGCGTTAAAGCAGGGCCTACCGCGATCCTTGGCAAACACCACCAACTGTGGACCATAGCGGCCGATGTTACGATTAAAAGTATAAATGTCGAAACAACCTATTGAGAATTTGCCTTACGTCTATGTGACGATAAATAAAAAACCACATATCGATGATGAATCACTTACCGATGAACAAAGATGCGAAAGAGCATTCCATAGGACGCGGACACTTGCGGACAAAAGAAAGAAGCGGACCAAACGCTCTAAGCACGTTTGGCACCCGTCTATCGGCGACAAAGTGCTGGTAAGGAACCACACGCTATCTGACAAATTACGCAAGGCTAACGCAAAAATGGATTTATTATGGAAAGGGCCAGGGCTCATATCCAAACAATTCGGCACACACGCGTACGAGGTAAAGTGGGCCGACGCCAGGGACAAGGTTATGGGACGTTACCACTTACAGAAACTCAGGTCATACAAGGAGAAGGCGTGAGCGAACAAAGCCTATCTGGTTCGTAGCAAACTTATGTAATGGTATGGAGACTGACAGGTGGCAAAGTTCAAGATCGAGAAAATAAAAATGTGAATAAATTACCATGCGTGTGTTCAGAGTTTGTTGCGTGTGAGCGTAGTACCGCAAAATATGTATATATAATAATAGTACAGGAGGCCTTTGCGAGTTAACAGACTGTGAAATTAGACACTAATAGTATTAAGGGTAGACAGACGGACAGTGAAAGTTGACACTCGAAAAAAAAGGGAGAGATTTTTACACGTAAGAATGACAACGGAATGGATATGTTACATATGTATGTATGTCTTGCATTGTACTATATTGTATTGTGTGCACAGGTAGGCACTACCGTGATTTTGGGTACGAGATAAATGTCCATGTAAACGCTGAAATTATGCAGTACCCAGGTAAGGAAGTGGTTGTATACCGACAGAGTTTTGATTTAACATACAAAAAGTACAAACATATAAGCTCTACATGATTCCCAAACAAAATTAAGAACAAGACCTGATAAATTATACTTAAATGCATGAACCAGTTTTCACGGGATTCGAACTCAATACTAGCTGAGATTAGGACATGAATGAAAAGTATTAGTAAAAAAAATAAATAAATGTTGTATGGTAAAGTACCAAATATAATGAGTAATTAAAATAAATAACACTAATAAAGTGATTAAATATGCCTAGATTAAAACGCTAATCACGAGAGGAAAGGGCACAATGATTGTGAAAAAAATAAATAAAATGAAATGTCGATTTAGATATTAATCATGATAATACCCCCATATTGATGAATATGATGTAATTAATTGAATTAGTGTGAATACATAACACATGCATGTCCACTTTCAGCTGAGATTGAGGGTGATTAATAAATTGTTGATTTGAACTTATCGATAAGGAATGGATCTATGTTTTTTTATGTTTTAATCTAATCGCTCGAGCAGAAATCTGCATTATCTACTTAATCTAGGAAAGTAAAAATACTTGATTGATTTTAATGTTCTATTATTTTATTATTGATGAAAGAACGCACCTAAGTCAAAATGTTAAAATTCAGTAAAGGTTAAAATGAGCCCAGATAGGCTATCGTCATTGTTTAATACATGTAGGTAATTGAAGAAACTTGTACAACAGTCTTAACACGAGTAAGATTATGATGATTATGATTATTTTGTCTAAAATAACAATCAGACAGTGTAAACATAGGAGCTAATGAGACATGTTCAAACTCAATGAACCTTAATTGAAAGGCCGAGTGGCGATGTGAACCTATAAAGCGTGAGGAATTTATTTGTTGATTATATTTACAGAATTTAATTTGTAGACGTGGGCCGAAGCGGCACGTCACTGTATTTGTATAACACGTGCTGTTTTGTCGAAAATATTTGAGGGCAAGGGATCCCGTATAATCTAGTTAATGAGGTCATGATCGCTGATGGAAGCGAATGTGACAATTTGTGCGAATTTGTATTCGACATTAATAATGAGATGAGATGAAGTCATGGTCGCTGGTGGAAGCGAATGTGACATACTATGTGATTCTGTATTCGAATGAAAATATTTTGCACGCTTAAGAAAATAACGTCGTTTGGCTGAGTAATGATGGAGCCTGTTATGCATTGGCCGAGTAAATGAGCCGAAATATGTTGAGGATAAAATGTTAAGAATCATGAATATTTCATGGAGTAATAATCATGGTGAATTCGTATGTATGCAATACCTATGGGGAAAAATAAGATCAGGGTGTAATACTATCAATAATAATTGTTTATAACGATAGCACAGCTGCTTAAACGCGATATTTTAGTATTTTGGTCGCAAACATATGATCCATGTAAATAAGTCTTATTGACTCAATTTAAATTAAATTTAGCAAAACTGAAGTATTATTCGACATATGGTTTGAAGTATACAAAACTGGTTCATCGCAAATGAATTCCCAAGCTGTAGACGCACATTATAATGTAGGTAGATATTAAGGTGCAAATGAAATTGTAAATAAACAGTTACACATGAAGAAACAATTTATGCTATACTGGTATTCAACTAAATAGTTTTGAATGGTACTTGTATAAGCATGAATGGTTTGAGTAGACCACCAAATTTATATTAAGGGTGTACCTTTTTTTTCTTTATGAATATTTATGTATATCTATATTGCAGAAAGTGAGTCTATTTAACCTCAAAGAACTGTCCCAGGTAAAAGATGTGTCAATAAAAGAAAATAATAAAATAGCAGTAATAATGTTAATAGCAATTGTAGCAAGAACAGGAGCAGAAGCATCAAAAACAGCAATAACGAAAATAAAATAAAATGAAAATATAATTATAGTAATAATCATGTTAATAACAACAATAATGGTTAAGTTATAGTGGCTATAATCCAGAGAAAAAATTGCTTTTTAAATATTTTATGATTCAAATGGCTATAAAAACATAGAGAATGACAAATCCTTGAAAATATAACTATATCCTTCAATGTTAAGATATAAGAAATATAGTAAAACAGTTAAATATCTATAGTTAAGATATAATTTATTTATTTATATAAACAAATGCAGGGGTCTTGACAAAAGTGATTGTCCATAATTATGAGAAAACAACTAACAGATAACAATAAAATAAAACAATAAAATATAGCAAAACAGAAATCTTGGCTCTTGGTTCCAAGTATCTATCCTTAAGCATAGCAGAGTGAAGTGCCTGACGCTATAACAGATGGTTTGTGTCCATGTTAGTGTTCATGGAGCACAGAGGGCAATGAGGGCCTGTGTAATTCCCATTTGATGAAGATGAGCTGCAAGAAAATCATGTCCTGTGTTTAGTCGAAAATATGCTACAGCTTCCTTTCGAGGTGCATCTGGTATAGTGTGAAAGTGTTCTTCCATTTTTTTAATTCGGATCCAAAGATTAAGGTATAAATATTACGGTTTTTATTACATTTTTATGATAAAAGAAGAGTCAGATTCTGTGCAGGAAATAAAAAACATAACTTTCTCCAAATAGTTTCCTGAAGATTTAAAATAATGTCCATAGATAGATAAAATTAGCAAAGAACAAACTAATAGGCATTAAAAAAATTCAAATGTGTAATAATTATTACAAATAAGACTATTCAAGCCATTACTAGATTATTTTGAATAAGTAAATAATTACTAGATTAGTTTTCAATAAGTGGATACAATAAAAGAATCTGTCTTACCAATATTCTGTCAGTTCTTGAAAGTGGGATAAAGTGGTAATCTAATATTTAAATAAATAAAACAAAAATACTATATCACCCAATATTAAATTGTATCTAGCAATACTTAGCAAATAATAATAATGCATCAAATTAAAAATACTGCAAAAACTACAAGTAGAATCAATACAAATATCAATAATTATTTGCACCTCCTGCAAATTCTGTAAAACTATTTGTTTATGTCTAACTTATTGTCTGAAAGATGGATTTGAGAGTATTATCGTGTAAATTTGTCATACGATTTACAATATCCATGTACAGTAATTCTGCCCGAGGGCAGGTCTTTCACTACTGCTTTGCAGCTTCACCAGGGAATTATAGGTGTGGTACCTTCCCGTTGCTTTCCACACCGATGAAAGATGATGATTATAAATGATAAGGATGACGGTGATGGCTGGATGATTTTTGGGGACCGTTGGGCTGTAAGCTTCCTGACAATGTCTGACCTCACCCACGAACCTGCCCCGAACGGGAATCGAACCCGAACCTGCTGCATGACAAGGCAGTATGCAACCTTGAGACCACAACAGTGGACATTTACAATATAATCAAACAAAAATAAATGGGTAAAATTAAAGTAAGAGTATTATATGTTAATCAAATTAATATTATTATTATTGTTATTTTATTAGCGTTTACTATTCAGTAATTATTTATTATCGTTATTTTATTATTGTTACACTTATTGTTTTTTATTTGTACTGATATTGTTACTGTTATATTTATCTTTTTTTTTATTTTCTATAACTCCAAACATTCTTATGTTCATAGCAGCCCATAGCATTTCATTGAAACCTATCAATTGTATTTACAAACGATTGAAACCTATCAATTGTATTTACAAACGATTGAAACCTATGAATTGTATTCACATACTAGTCAGTTCATTATTGGTTAGTACAATTCCACAGAAAATTATGCCATATTACACTCACAAACAAAGGCAGTAATAAACTGCATTAGCTGTGTTTGATAATTTTATAAATCTATCAGAAGTAATTATGAATTTTGTTCTAATATTTGAATCACAAAAGAGAGTGGATCATTTAAAAACGTTCAGACCATCAACTGGGAGTAAATTTACTGTTACGTTTATTTTCAAAAAGTGTAAATAATTATATTGTTCTGGATTTTTCTAAGAAGTTGTAATTATTATTTAGGTTATTTTTTAAATGCTGAGTTTGAAATTACTCGTTAATTTATGTTCACAAAGAAATGTATATTGTTACATTTAGGTGTAAGTTAGACATCATAATATCTTAGATTGATTAATATTAATGTAAGCAAAGTACAACATCGTGAAAGTAATAAACACTGTTCAGTATTGCCTCGTGAGTGGCTTGAAATAATGTGATGGTAGGAAATCGTATCTCAGCCAATCCTAGATTCTTTGAAAACCAAGTTCAGAATAATGTTTGTTCTGTCATCCTTTACCGACTTTGAAATTCTGAACTCATTCCTCGACGTTATATTTTCATATACTTACTTAATCACTCACTGGCACTATCGAACCCGTAGGTTCATGGCCGCGCGGACATAAGCTCTCCATACATCCCTATCCTGAGCGAATATTTTCCAAACATTCCCTGTATAATCTGCTTCTCTCAAATCATAGTTAATGTTGTTCTCCCACCTCATTCTTGGTCTACCAACTGGGCGTTTTCCTTCTGGCTTTCCTACAAGAAGTTTCCATGCACGTCTTTCATTCCCCATACGCGCAACATGTCCTGCCATCGCAGTCTACGAGACTTAACTGTTCTTATTATATCTGGCTTCCTATAAAGACCATGTAGTTCATTGTTATGTAGTCTTCTCCATTCACCTGTCTGTTCATCTCTCTTTGGTCCAAAAATTTTCCTAAGAACTTTATTCTCAAATACTCGTAATCTCCTTTCCTCCCTTAAAGTAAGAGTCCATGTTTCGCACCCATATAATATAACTGGTAGAATAATAGTTTTATATATTTTCAGCTTAACGTTTTTTGAAAGGAGTTGGGACAACAAAAGTCTCTGCAATGCATAATAGCATGCATTTCCAGAATTGAGCCTATGTTTAATTTCTTTGTGCATCTCATTCCTATTTGTGATTATTGTTCCTAGGTATTTGAATTCAGCCACTTCCTCAAAATTTCCCTCATTTGTCATTAGCTGTCCATTTCCATTATATACTGAATTTCTACGTGTGACCATATACTTAGTTTTACTGATATTTACTTCCAGTCCTAATTTCTTAGTGTTACTCAATAGTGTGTGCGTGTTGGCCTTTAGTATCTCCTCGCTATCGGCCAGTAGTACTACATCATCAGCATAAACTAACAGCTTATTAATACCATTCAGTTGTAAGCCTTCCTCATTCTCTAAAGATTTAATGGCATGCTCTAGTACAAAATTAAATAGTAGAGGAGATAGTGCATCTCCTTGCTTCAACCCATTCTGGATTTCAAAAGTGTCCGAAAACTGTTTGCCTACACGCACCCTACTCTTTGTGCCATTTAGACACATTCGTATAAGTCTAACTAACTTTTTAGGAATTCCGAACTCCAGCAGGATACTATATAACTTCTCCCTCTTAATTGAATCATATGCTTTTTTGAAGTCTACATATAGTTGATGTACAGTACCATTATATTCCCATTTCTTTTCTAAAATCTGTCTTATACTAAAAATCTGATCTGTTGTAGACCTGTTTCTTCTAAATGCACATTGATGATCTCCTAGAATGTCATCAATATAGGGAGTAAGTCTGCTTACTAATATATTTGTTAGAATTTTGTACGAAGTTGAAAGTAATGAGATGCCCCTGTAGTTGTTGCAATCAGTTTTATCTCCTTTCTTATAAATTGGTACGATAATTGATTCCTTCCATTCATCTGGAAGAGCTTCTTTTTCCCAAATCATACTAAGCAACCAGCGTATCTTGTCCATCAATTTTTCTCCCCCTGATTTTATCAGTTCTGCTGGGATCTCATCTGAACCTGATGCTTTATACATCTTCAATTTTTCAATCGCCATTTCAACCTCTAATGCACTTGGTTCTGCGACTAGCATTTCTGCTGTCTGTAACTTATCCTCCTCAATGTCCTGTTCTGTATGTACATTTAATAGCTGATTAAAGTAACTTTTCCATCTATTTAATATACTCCTGGAATCTGCAATCATATTCCCATTTTCATTCCGAATTATGTTTGTTC
This sequence comes from Diploptera punctata, assembly GCA_030220185.1. Lineage (NCBI taxonomy): Eukaryota > Metazoa > Arthropoda > Insecta > Blattodea > Blaberidae > Diploptera > Diploptera punctata. The sequence continues at coordinate 559,380 of JASPKZ010000464.1, read as the reverse complement.
TAGCCTGAAACCCTTTCTTCTCTATACTAATTCCCTGATATAATTCTCTAATGTTCCTATTTTTTGCATTCATTTCAAGATCATTAATCTTCTCTCTCAAATATTCCCTCTTTTTACTCTTTAGTAACTTGGTGGTTTCCCGTCTAACACTACCCAATTGCTCTAAATTTACCTCATTTGGCTCGTGTAACCATTTCATTTTTGCTAGCTTTCTTTTCTTTACAATGTCGGCACATTCCTCATCAAACCATTTCTTGTTTTGCCTCTTTTTTAAACAACCAATGCTTTCTGATGCTGACAATTTAATAGTATCTCTTATAGCCTCCCATTCTTTATTTATATCAGTTTCTTCTTCGTTTGCCACATTGTCATCTGAAGATTCCAGTACTTCAAATCTATTAGCAATTTTGATTTGGTATTCTTGCCGCATTTCATCATTTTTCAAGTTTTTTAATTCATATTTTACAGAATCATCTTTAGCGTTTGTTCCTCTCATAAGCGATAGCCGTTGTCTGATTTTCACTCTGACCAGATGATGATCCGAATTGCAGTCTGTCCCTCTAACTGATCTAACATCGATGATGCTACTGTGCCAGCGTTTATCCACTAATACATGATCTATCTGGTTCCGAGTTTCTCCATCTGGGGACGTCCAGGTGTATTTATGAATATCCTTATGCTGAAATGTTGTGCTCTTAACAATGAGATTCTTTGATGTGGCAAATGTGACTAATCTAACCCCGTTGTCGTTACTATCTTCATGAAGACTGAATTTGCCTATTGTTGGTTTGAATATATCTTCCCGCCCCACTTTTGCATTAAAATCTCCTAAGACAATTTTCATATGATATCGTGAAAGGCTATCAAATAAGCATTCTAATTCTTCATAGAACTCATCCTTGATGTTGTCATCTTTATCTTCTGTGGGGGCATGTACATTTACAATTATAAAATCATGTCGTTTACCCTTTAGAATTATGTATGATATCCTATCACTAACAAACTTAATATCTCGGATAGCGGATAGGATCCTCCTTCTGACTAAAAAACCCGTTCCAAATGCAGGTCTTTCTGCACCCCCGTAGTATAATGCAAAGCTTCCTGATTCCTGACTACCTTCTCCTGGCCACCTAACTTCCTGTAAAGCGACTATATCCAAGGGCGATTTATCTAATTCCCGCGTTAGTATCTCTAGTGCCCCGCTATTGTATAAAGTCCTAACATTCCATGTTCCTAGGAACATGTCCCTGTGTTTGAGCCTTTGGCATGGGTTCCCTGAAGTAGTCCCCGCCCGGAGAACCGAATGGGGGACTATTTGACCTCCGGAAAATTTTACCCCAGATGAACCCATGTCCGCATTTGTTGACGGTTGTATTTTTACGGTGAAAGATCGTCACTCTTTCTCCCAAGGTACTTTTTTCGTCTGGCTTATCACCTTCGACCAATCCGGCATGGGTAACCCTATTGGCAGCAATGCTACTGCCGGCATAGCTCTCAGGATGATTTAAGCACGCAAGCCACTCCACCACGACAAGGTAAAGATACCATGGAGGGATATTTTGATATTAATTAATAAAAATAATTTATTAATACTTTATCATATTATTATTAGTAGTAGTTGTAGTAGTATTAGTAGTGGAGAAGATACATAATAGTGAGTTACATGATCTTCCTGGGAAGCTAGATTTAATAACAATAGTTAAGTCCTGTATATTATGATGGGCAGGACATGTGCAACGAATGGGGAGTAAAAGACGGGATAGAAAACTCCTTGTGGGAAAATCAGAGGGAAAGTAACCAGTTGGTAAGCCAAGAATGAGATGGGATAATAGCATTAACCAGGAATTGAGGGAGGTATTTTAGAGGGGATGATTGGAAAAATTATCTCAGGATAGGGATATATGGAGAGCTTATTAATGTGTGGCCATGAACCTATGATTTTGAAAAGACAGAGAGTTAGGTAGTTAGTAGATTAATGGTAGATAAATGTAGCAGTAGTTATAGTAGCAGCAGTATTTTGTAGTCCTAAAATGTTTAAAGAGAAAATCAGAACAAATAAAAGAGTGGAGAATTCTGAGTTTGCATTGAATCATCTGCCTTTGGGCAGAACTCTATGAATGAATGGTTTTCTTATTACTAAAAATCTAGTTAATATCTATCAACAAAAATTCCTATTGGACCACTCCTTCTATGCCTAATTGTACCTGGATTCAGTGCCACAATCATCAAGGTCTTCCATATTCTCACATAATATTATTCAATTTTTTAGCACTCAATTTTATCAATAAGCTGCTGGTATACATTTTATTATTTTAAAATTCATGACAGAACACCATTGAGGTTACTACATTAAATTAATATATCAAATTACACAGAGCACAGAACACATACAATATACAATATTACTCAAGTTATAAATGAAACAACAAATAATGCTTCGATATCCCCAGGTGAAGAAGAAAACGAAATCTAAGGTAAATAAAAAAATCTAAATTCGAAACTCAAAGCTAATAACATAATTCACAGAAAGGCTGATAAAGGCAATGCTGTAGTTTTACTAAACAAAGATGATTACATTAACAAATCAAAACAGTTTATAGAAGAAAATAAAATAAAAAGATAACAAAAGACTCTACTAACAAATTCCAAAGAGAAATAAAAGAACTACTAAAAAACAGCTGTGCAATCATCCAAGATGAGAACATAACGAATGCAACAGACAATCACCAATCAAAAAATAGACTGATCAACTATAAATGGACAAGTAATAATCCTATTGCTCCCATAATGAAAGCGTTACATAAAATTCACAAACAAAATATACCCATAAGGCCCATCATTAAGTACATACATGCACCCAATACAAAGTGTCTAAATTTTTGCTAAAGAACTTAAAAACAGAATAACATTAAAATGCAGGTACATGATACAAAATTCATACAATCTAGCAAACTTAATTTAAACATTACAATCAATAACATCAAAAGAATGGTATCATTTGACATCAAAAACCTATATACAAATATTCCCATTGACGAAATGATACAAATAATAGAACAATTAAAAGAAAACAAAATTGAAGAAAAATGTATAAAACAACTAAGCAAAATGATTTGTAGAGTACTAAAACAAAATTATTGTAAATTTAATAAAGAATTTTTCATACAAAAAGAGAGTGTATCAATGGGTACCCCTACAACCACCGTCATTTCTGAAATCTTATTACAGAACCTAGAAGATAAACACTTTGAAAATCTAAAAGAACAATTCAACATAAAAGTAATAACAAGATATGTTGACGATCTTCTAATTATTTACGACAATTCAATGGAAAATTATATTTTGTCTGAACTGAATAAAATGCATGAAAAAATAAAATTCTCTGATCAAATTGAGAAGAATAATGCAATCAACTATCTAGACCTCACAATAACAAAACATATAAATAGCAACAGTTTGGACATCAACATTTATAGAAAACCAACCAGTGATACAATCACCATTCATAAAAAAATCTAGGCACCCCCCCAACAAAAAATCAGTACCTCATCAACACAATGAAAAACTACCACTCAATCAAGAAAATTACAATAAGGAACTGAAATACATCAAACTTCTAGCATCCAAAAACGTTTATAATGAAGAAATAATTGACAAGTTAATAAAAAAAACAAAAAAAAAGGGTGAATTAGTAAACTTAATAACATTAAATAGAGAAATGGATAATAATAAAACTAAGTGGTTAACTCTCACGTATACTGATCCTGAAACACAAAAACTGGCTAAAACCATAAAAAAAACAAGACAAAAATGTAAGAATTTCCTTCAGAACAACCAACAAATTAAATAACATAATCACAAATAAAATAGAAGACAGACATTTATAAAAACGAAGGGGTTTATAAACTAAATACAGCAGCTGTGAGAAGTTTTATATTGGCAGAACAATTAGAAATTCCAACATACAATATAGCGAACATCTAAGGTCTTTAGATTTAATGAAGGCAAATCTAGTGTTGCAAAACATGTCATAGAAACAGGTAATAACCAATTCAATACCATTGACAAAACTTTATCCATCATCCATAGAGAAAACAACAAACTGAAAATCAACATTCTTGAAGAGATTGAGATATTAAAAGAAACCAAAAACACTCACCAGCTGAATGAGAACTCACCCAGTGATGTCAACCCGCTGTACAAAATTCTCACAAACAAGCAGTACCGATTTACATGTGGAAGATGAAGAATATGCTTCGAACGTACTCCACACCGACATCCGAAGTTGAGGAAGACTGAGATCTCATATAACCTATTTTTATATTTGTGAATGTACTGATATATAGTGTTATAGGTGACGAGGAAAAACTAAAAGCCAATACACATTACATTAAGTAACGATAGGAAGCTGTGGTTGGAAGTAAACATCAATAAATTTAAATATATGGCCGCATGTAGAAATACATTATATAATGGAAACTGACATTTATTAATAAAATGAGGGACATTGTGAAGAAGTGGCTGAATTTAAAAATCTAATAACAACAATAACAAACAGAAATGGGGTGCAGAAAAGAATTAAGTATTAATTCTGGAGATGGTTGTCTTTGTGCATTACAGGGTTCCGGTCATCCCAACATCTCTGAAAAAATGTTAAACTAACAAATATATAAAATGGTAATTTTTTCACTTATATTACATGTTTGTGGAACATTCAAGAGAGAAAAAAACTATGAGTGTTCGATAATAAAGTTGTTGTTTTCTAATGGCGAGATTTGACGCTTAAGTCACATTCTCTCTGGCTTCCCAGTACTAGCGAACAAGGTCTTAGAGTGTTGTGCAGTTGGATTTAAAGCTGGACAGACTAGAAGGTGGTGTTTGTCCATGATCAGGTCCGGGTCTTTGCATATGACACATCTGTTGGATTGGAAAACGTTTATTCTGTGGAGGTGGTGAGCCAGGCAGTCGTGTCCTGACATCAGTCTGAATTTTGCTACTGCTTCTTTGCGGCCTTTATATTTTATTTCTGTGTATAGCTCATCAATTTTTTCCCATGATTTCCCTCTGGCTGTTGCAATGTTTTTCCATTTGGAATGCTTTCTTAATTTCTTCGATCTTTCTGTGGAGGTTCGAATTGGGGTGGGTTGTTATCTGTATTTTGGTACCCTTTTTGGCAAGTCCATCAGCTATTTCATTGCCAACTATTCCTATGTGCGAGAGTATCCACTGGAAGGCTATTAATTTATTTTGGTTGTTAACGTATTTCAGAAGTTTACGGCATTCCAAAATGGTTTCATTTTCTGGTGTTTGGTTGGAGGTTATTGCTTGTATAGCAGCCTTAGAGTCTGCCAGAATAACAGCTTTTGTAAACATTTTTGTTCGGAATAGGAGGTTGTGGAGTGCTACTTCTATGGCTTTTACTTCACCATCGAAGGCTGTATTGTTTGTGCCTACTGCAACATATTGACTAAACAGATGAGAGTAGATTCCTGCACCAGCATTTTCACTCTTGGTTTTGGAGCCATCAGTGAAGACTCTTAGCCACTCTGGTTCTGGGAACTTTGTACTAATAGTTTCTAAGGTCATTTGTTTGGCTATTGATGGGTTTGTATCATTTTTCTTTATTATTTCATCTATTGAGAGGGTTGCATTGTACAGTTGGTAATCTAATGGGCTTGGTATTTGAGGTGTTGGTTCAGTTTTGGCATCTAATTTATGTTTTTGGAATAGGTTACTAGTTTTGTGGAGAAAGAAAGGTTGTGTGGTTAAGATCTGGGGTGTTGTGCTTTGAGGTTGGATTGCTTTTGGTAGCGCTGCTAATTTTGTGTGCATGATGCAGGATTTCTTTTCTATCTCATTTTTAATTGAGGGGTTGCCTGTGAACATTCTCATAGTTGCAGTGTTAGTTGATTTTACTGCTCCAGTGACTAACCTTAGCATTCGGTTCTGGATTATTTCTAGTTTATTCATTGTGGTGTCTTTAGCTGTTACTATTGTTTCTGCTCCATAGGTTATAATTGGTTTCATGTAGATTTTATATGTTTTGTTTAGGGTGTCCAATGAGCTCCTCCATTTCTTCCCAGTTAATCTCTTCAGTATGTATGAGTTTTTGTTCGCTTTTTCTTCGGTCTTGTTGACATGATGCTCCCAGTTTAGTTTATTATCTAGATGGACTCCTAGGTATTTTGTGCAATTGGATTTGGTTATCGGGCTATTGTTGATTGGTATGTTGAAGGATTCACTTGTGTGTCTTAGTGAGAAGTACTGGTAAAATGTTTTTGACATGCTGATTTCCATGTTGTTAATTGTGCACCAGTGTTGTAGCCTTTTTATGGCATTGTACATATACTTCTGCAGCTGTTCTTTGTGGTTTCTGGCTGAATTGTTGGCCTTCGTCCATATGACTAAATCATCTGCAAATAGTGCACATTTGATGTGCTGATTAGTTTTGATTTCCTTAGGGAGGTCATTGATGTAACTATTGAAGAGGGTGGTGCTTGAGACAGCGCCTTGTGGCAGTCCTGTTTTGGTTTGGACGTAATTTGATTGGAGGTTGTTATACTTGGAAGCTATCCATCTTTGTGTTACAAAGGATTTAACCCAGTGTAACATATGGCCTGTTATTCCCATTTTTTGTAGCTTCCAAATAAGGTTGGTGCGCCACACTTTGTCATAGGCTGCTTGTAGGTCTACAAATACTGCTAGGACACTCTCTCTTCTGTTGAAGGCATCCTTGATCTCCTGGGTGAATTTAACCAATTGGTGACTTGTTGAAAGTTCTAGTCTAAAACCTGCCTGTTCTGGAGTCAGAAGGTGTTGTGTTTCCAGATACCAATTTAATCTAGCCATAACCATTCTTTCCATTATCTTGGCTAGTACGGATGTTAAAGATATTGGGCGGTAGCTATTTATGTCTTCTACTGGTTTATTAGGTTTTTGAATAGGTATTACAATGGCTTTTTTCCATTCTGCTGGTATGCTGTACTGTTGTTGCCAAACATTGTTGTAGAAGTTGAGTAGTCTTCTTTTCATTAAAGGTCCCAGATGTGTTATAAATTCTGGAAATATTCTGTCTGGTCCGGCTTGTTTTCCTGTTTTGGTCTTGTTTATTGCCTCTTACAGTTCTTGTATAGAGAACTTTTTATTAAATATGTCATGTGGTTTCGTGTGATTGTTTAGGTTGCTCTTGGCAATTTTGATTTTGATTGCTTTTTGGTTGTCCTTTGCATATTTGTTGAGTTTGTGTTCGTTGGCATAGTGGTGGTTAAATTTATTTGCAATTATTTTATCATTGGTAATAGGCTTATTTTCTATTTTTATTGGGGATTTGTTTCAGTTAGCATTATTATTGTTAACTTTTTTGATAAAAGTGTATACTGATCTACCTTTTGGTGCAAACCCTGCTTTGCTTATAAAGTTGGTTCGATAATAAAGTTGTTAGGAACATTTTTGAGGGACAAACATTTGACGATGAAGACTATAGGCCTACTGTATGAACTTAATGGACAGCCACATGTTATACGATTAGATATCTATGGGCATGACAGTGATAAGAATGGGGAATAATAGATGGACAATGAAAATTCTTGTATGAAAATCAGGAGAAAGCATGAAGCAGGTAGGCCAACAATGAGAGATAATAACATTAAATATGATTTAAGGGAGGTGACTTATACAGAGAATGATAATAAAACATTAGCTCAGGATAGAGATATATGGACAGCTTAGTCCATGTGGCTATGAACCCCCAGATTCCATAGAGCTATTGATTTAGTTTTACTTGGTGAAACAGTGACAATAGTAATGAAATTTATAACAATAGTAGTAATAAGTAGAGAAACTTTGGGTAATTTGGACCCATGTTTTGAATTTGTTGTTCTTCTTCTTTTAATTAAAGGTTTAGAATTTTGTTTAATTACAGTGATTATCATTAGAACATTGATAAATAAAGCCCATAAATAAACAAAATCAAAATTTTATTAAGCAATGGCGGTCCCTGTCCTTTAGTATGGGAGAAAATCTTGGATTATCACTACCAAACAAGAAAGTAAAATCCAAGCAGCAGAGATGAAATTCTTAAGAAGAGTAAAAGGATGCACTAGAATGGAACAGATAAGAAACGAGGATAACCGTGAAGAACTACAGATTTACTGCATAAAAGAAAAGATATGTAACAACAAGATTAAGTGGAAGAACATGTAGAAAGAATGAAAGAAAGTAGTTTACCAAATAAAATGTTACATTATTTTGTGAGGGGAAGAGATGTTGGACATCCTCGGAAGAGATGGTCTTAGATCTATTAGTGAAGATGGAACAGGCAACTAAAGCCTAAACCAGGAAGTGGAGAAGAAGAAGAAGATCATTAGTGTTGTACTATGAAATAGCATTGTTATTTTATTCAAATATGGAAACATCTTCATAATTTATAAACTTTTTTACATTACAAGAAAGGTCTACTTTAACCTCCATATTCGGATCAAGTGGATCCCAGAGTTCACCTTAGCTTTTAGTCTATTTTTAAGTTTATTTACTCTGTTAATTTATACAGACAGACACAGATTAATCTGAAAATATTTATGATTGATCATAATTAAAACGTGCTATTATTTATTTAATGTTTTGAAAAATTGTTGTTGATTATAACATTCATACATCATTCAACTGCAGAAAGTGACTGTCTTTGTATTTAGTAAAATCACAAGGATATAAAATTAATTAAGTGAAAGGTTTTTACAGATATCATCCTCATTGATAAATATATGTATTTGTGTAAAGTGGACCCAGGTCCTCGTGGAGGGTCCACATTAACCGAATTACTTTGTTATGTTTAATTATTTTATACAGCCACCAGGTCACATAATATCAAACCAAACCCATCAGTATATTAAAACAGCATCTACATAATATATTTAGGAGTTTTTTCAACATTTGTAATATTCAATAGCAGATATTAACAATTTATTCTTAGATTGAAAAACTTTTAAAGTTGTAATTTTCATAAATATCACAAATAAACTCTTCTTTGCACAAAGAATGAAATAAACTGGCCTTGAACCCATCAATGTTGATGAGGGGAAGAAGATAAAATGTTTTCTGTTACAGAGCAGCACCAATTAAAAAAATATTTTAACAAGGTGGGTACACTCAAACAGAATGGTCCACATTACCCGAACTTTCCTATATTACTTAAATAATAATAATAATAATAATAATAATAATAATAATAATAATAATAATAATAATAATAATAATAATAGTTTTATATAAAATGTTACTGTTTGTATCATTGTTTGTTTTAAAGTAAACTTTAAATTTATATTTTTGCTCCATGAGTTTTTCAAAATATTAAATATTCCTCACATTTGTTATTATCTACTACCATTTAATATTCCTATATGTAGCTCTGCATTTATTTTGACTGATATTAACTCAAGCCTCAGTCTCTTAGTATTATTTCATTGAATGTGTGTGAGTATTTATAATTCACCTTCTTCTTCTATGGTGCTACAGCCTGATGTCGGGCCTTGGCCTCCTGTAATAAGCCCCTCCAACTCTGCCTATCTAGTGTCTTCCTTTTCCAATTTCTCACTCGTAGAATATTCTTTGCATCCTCATCCACAGCATCAATCCATCTGTTCTTCAGTCTTCCCACTCTTCTTTTGCCCCCAATTGTTATATAGAGAATTTTGTTTCAGTTACATCTATTCCCCATGCGATGAATATGCCCTGTCCACTCAAGTCCCTATACAGCTTATGGTTCCTCATAGTTTCTCACAATTGTCTAATGTAATCATATAATCAGCTGATTAATATAATTGAGTTGTATGCCCCTATCATGTAAAGATTTCATTATATGCTCCAGTGCATCTCCAAGAATTATACAAGTTTAAAGCATTCTGAATGACATGGTTTAACTTAAGGTAATATTTACAAAATAACATAACTAATCTAATGATTTATGATTACTTTAATAACATAACACAATCACAAAGTAACATATTCCAAAATTCATGACACTTTATGATGCAAAATACAGTAAAATATTATGTCAATTGTGGAATCAAACTTAACAGAGTATTTTATAAATAACTTTAATTGAAAACCTGATGGCCGATATGCTGCGTGGCGACAGATATTGAGATGGGTTGATGATACTGAGCAATTCTGAGAGCTGTGGGAATTAAAAAATGGAGATATAAAGTGCAAAGATATGAGTGGCATAACAATATTTATTGCAAGGGAGATAAATGCTAATATACAAACATTGTGAAGCAAAGATGAATAAGAATTATGAAAAGAGTACAGTTAGAGTTCCTTATTTACGGAGATACATTCCGTAAATATACCGTGAATACAGAAACCATGAATACACAATGTTAATTTGTATGGGTATATAGAGGATACATTTCAAAATAAAGATTATCGAAATAAAGTCAAATTAATGAGAGGTTTGATCAATTTATATTAATTATTATTGTCAGCCTTAGACAAGGGCTTGAAGAACTTATTATTTTTTTCCTGCTTTGCAGCGTTTAAAAGGTCATTAAATTCAGTTGTGATTTCAGCGATAGAATTTCTTACTTGTCTTCCGATTTATTGATAAATCATACAGTTGATTCATTAACAATGAAACAGCGTGAAATGGATCCATCGCATAAACGGTCAAGCATTTATAATTTTACTTTAAGCGGCAACACTAGTTTTTTCCACCTTGGAACTAATTTTTTCCCTTCGACATTATAAATTGGGAACAAAGTAAAAGAGACACATGTTATTCAATCAAAATTATTGCTACGAATGATAAGTTGAAACAATGAAACATCGATCGTGGCGAGGGAGGCATTTATAAAAGGATAAAGCGGCATACAAAATACGGTGGTGGCTCTTTACAACGAGCTTTAGACTTAGTGACAATAAGGTGTATTTATTTAATTTAATTTGAATCACTCTTAGTTAGAGTTGCCTGCCCTGGCATGTGCCTGAAGTAAAAAAGTTGCCAGTGTGTTACAAAAAGATACCTAATCCTTCTAATATACTGACTGGATCAGTGGTGTGTATTGAACAATTTTTTAGGGTAAGCAATTTGGGAATAGATGCCAGTTTTTATTTCTCTCTACTGAAAGATGCTATGTTCCATTACAAATGTCATGAAAAGAAAATGATTTCCTTTTCAATTTTGGCGCTTAGTCCCTTTTCAATTTAATTAATCAATTAATTATAAAATATTATCTCTAAATATCTAATTACCTTATATGTAATGAAGCTGAATCCTCCTATCCTTCTTGGCAAAATCGTCAATTACAAGATCATAAAATGTAGACTCTTGCTTCAACTGTTTCAGAAGTCCTCTTTCAATGGATAGTACTGCTAAGTTTGTAAGTCTCTCTTGACCTTGAGAATTACGCACGTAGTTTTTTATCCTTTTTAAAGTAGAAAAACTTCGTTCAACTGACGCACTTGTTGCAGGGATTGTCAAAGTTAGTTCACACAGTTTTACTACTTCACAATATGCTGTTTGTAGATCATTTGATCTAATGAACTTGAGTAGATCACTAACACTCTTGTGGCGCATGTCTTCTGAAATAAATGTAACGACAAGCTGTGATCTCAATGAAGAAAATTCGAAAACATTTCCATAGCTGTCTTTTAACGACTGAAATGCAATTTCCGGAAAACAATGTTTATACATGTCGAAATTTTTTACATTCAAAAGTTCCAAAAATAATAATGAGTCTAAATTACTGAATCTATAATTCAATTGACCCAGTATAGTGTCAAAAATCTGTACGTAAATTTGTCTATACTTTGCTTTGGTGTCAAAGGTTTCATCATGTCTTGAACGTTTGGGCAATGGTTCGTTGGAATCTGAAGTTCGTTTCGTTTTTTCCCATATTTGTTCAAACTCTTCGCGTTTGTTTTGTAAGATTTCTTTCAATTCCTTCATTTTATTTATGCAGTAACCTATATCATGAATTTTTGTCTGCAATATATCAAATAAACTGTCTGTTAGAGGGAAAATATTAACAAACGTATTAAGTATAAAATTGAAATCAAAATCTTGCATTGTGATTAAAAATCCACGGGCAGCAATATAGGCTTCCTGATCCCAATTCTCATCTGGATCTGTAATTCTTCTAAAGACAGTAATTAGCTCATTCCGATGCTCATGTACTGTTCCAACCAAACGAGAACCATAATTCCACCGCGTCGAAGACACTCTTGGCAACCGCTTCTTTATTTCTTCATCGAGAACCCGTGTTCTTTTGGTTGATTTTGAAAAGAAAGCAGCTAGTCCATTCAAAGTAAGGAAAAAAATTGCATTCTTTTATGATGGCCACGGATTGGGATAATACTAAATTCAGTCGATGGGCGAAGCAATGAACGAAAATAGCATTTGGAAATGTGTTTTTCACCTTCGATTGCAGTCCATTCAACTGACTTGCCATGACAGCTGCTCCATCATAACTTTGTGCAATAAGTTTCTTCTCACATCCGAAATTATGAATCAGTTGAACCACTATCTTGTATAATGCCTCGGCTGTTCTATCATTAGAAACGTTAATGAATCCTAAAAATCGTTCATGTACTTGGCCGCTCTCAGTGACGTACCGAAACACAGGAGACAGCTGAGAAAAATTACTTACGTCTGTTGCCTCATCTAGAACAATGGAAATAAAATTTGATTCATTGATCTCCCTCTTTATTCTGTCCATTAATATGTTTGATATGGACGCAATTAGGTCATTCTGGATTAAATTTGACATTCCTGTAAATGTCGTAGAATGTTCTAAATGGTACTTTAGTTTCTCGTCATATTCACTGAGTAATTTTACGAGTTCAACGTAATTCCCTTTATTGAGAGAGTCCCGTGATTCGTCGTGCCCTCTGAATGCCATCTCTTGTCCTGACAAAAAACAAACTACATCAATGAAGCGTCTCATTATGTCTCTATTTTTTCTCACAAGATTATTGTGTTGCACATCCCTAATTTTTTTCTGATTGTCTATCATATGCTCAATTCTCGTCTTACCGAAAGTTTTCTCATTTATAATGGAGAGCAAATGATTTTGAGATAGGCTATGCTTTTTAATGGCTTTGTGTATGTTTCCCATGTCGCAATAACCCGCACTGTTCCAAACAGATATTTCATTAATAAATAGAAGACATGACCAACAGTACAATTTTTGCGTACGAGGACACCCTGTTAACCACTCGTTGCTATTGTAAAGTTGCGAATTGAAATGCCTTACACAAGATTTCGCTTTAGTTGCGATATTTAACTCAGGAGTAAGCCTACCACTTTGTATTATACGTTTCTTATCTTCGAATGTGCGCGAGGCAAAGTTACATTTTAGAACATCGCATATTACACAGTCACATGCGCTTTGTCCACTGTCTTGCGCTGACTCACTCTGAGCTTCCATATTTTCAACACTGACTGCTGTACGCAAGGAGCTGAAGTGCTTACCTTACAGATATATCACATACATACACTCCAATATTAAAATATGTTCATACACTTAAACTTTGATAAAACTATCTTAACTATAAAAATACTTCAGTATTGACACTAAAATTACGACTGAGAAATGTAGGACCACAAGTTTTATTTAAAATCGAATAACTATGACTTAAAATAAGATTTTACTACACATCAAGTCCCGCACATTTAAAAGTGTAGGACCGCAGATAACGAAGGCTTACGATGGCAAACGATCATATCCGAGCAGCTCCTAGCTCTTCGTGTAGCGCAAGAGTGGTTTATAGCTGGGGACCTGGATGGAACAAATTGACAACGCAAATACGGACCAGAAGGCGAAAATTATTTTTAAATTGCATTGAACACTTATGTTAATGAAACTTATTATTCCAGTTATGTTTCTCAATTCTTAATGTTTTAGTCCTGGGTAAGGAATGCTTACCTTGCGTCCATTGAATACACGCCAATGGACTGGATCCACGAATAAATCATTTTTAGCCGCAAATAAAGGAACAGTATCGCAATTTTTTAAACCGCAAATAATGAAAACGCAAATAACTGAACCGTCAATAAGGAGCTTTTATGGTACATATCACAAAATAAGTTAAGAATGTACAGCAAATGTCTGTCTAATATCAGTGAATTTAAAATCTATTAACAAATGTTGTAACTGAATTTATATAACGTATTAGTAAAGAAATTATTAGAAGATCTCGCATAACAAAAATTTAATTTTTTGGTGGAATGAGATATAATCAAATATGTAATGAATGATACAATTTAAATTACTTAAAACCTGTGGATCATTTTAACATGTTACAGTGGGGCAGTTACTACTGAAATTACCTCAAGTTTTGTTTCTCCGGAAGAAAGTGGATCAAGAGTAGGATATGTCCCACATTTAACATCAGCACTGCTCATCTCATCGTCAACTTCAGATTTCATTTCCACTTTCATGTCCTGCAAATTGAAATTAATGTCACATCACGAAATCAAACTTATGACACTAATGTTGACACAGAACTAAATAAACATTTATACAGTAAATTACTTTATACTACTATTATTACTACAACAACTAATAATAATAATAATAATAATAATAATAACAATATAATGAAGAAGTTATTGATGATGATGATGATGATGATAAAAGTAGGAATAATATAAATAGCAATAATTATCTGGACCTAAAAATATATACACTGAATTTCTGAAGAACTTGGGCAAATAGGCCCGACACACTATACAAACATTAATATGGAAAACCAAAATATAGTATCTAACAACTATAACCATACTAATTAAGAGAAAGGGACAGAAATCTGGTAGGTAATCATCAAGCAGATTCTCAGACAGGAGTGGTCAGCAATGTACCAAATAATAATATATATGCAAGAAAAGAAACTACATTAATCTTATCCCTATGTTAAAGATGGAGTAGTTACATTCATTCATAGTATTCTGCTCAAGAGCAGGTCTTTCACTGCAAACTCAGCATTCCCCACTCTGTCCTTAACTCAGCTTTCCTTTTTGTATCTGATTACAAACCATTTATTTTAATATTGTCTATCATCTGATGTCTTTTTTCTACCTCTAAACTCTCTTTTCGTTGGCCATTCCTTCTAGGGAATCCTTCAGCAGGCAGTTTCTTCTTAGCCAGTGGCCAATCCAATTTCTTTTCCTCTTCTTTATGAGTTCCAGTGTTGTTTTTCTTTCACCCACTCTGTCTAGCACATCATTATTTCTTACTTAGTCTGTCCATTTTATACGTTCCATTCTTCTCCATATCCACATCTCAAAAGCTTCCAGTCGCTTTTCCTCATTCCGTCGTAATGTCCAAGTCTCTGCACCATACAATGCTACACTCCGCACAAAGCACTTCACTAGCCTCTTCCGTAATTTTTTTGCCAAAGGTCCGCAGAAAATGCTTCTCTTCTTGTTGAAAGCTTCTTTTGCCATTGCTATCCTCTGCTTTACTTCTTGACCGCAGTTCATGTTACTACTGATACTACAACCCAAGTATTTGAAGCTCTCCACTTGCTCAATAGCCTCATCTTTAATCCTCATGTTTATCTTCCTTGGTTTCTTTCCTATAATCATGGCCTTTGTCTTACTTATATTTATCTTCATCCCATAATCCTCGTACTTATCATTTAGCTCCATCAGTATGTTCCTCAGTGTCATTGCATCTTCTGCTAGCAAAGCCATATCATCAGCAAATCTTATGCACTATATTCTTCTTCCTCCCATATTGCTGAAGCAGTTCTTCATTAGGTCTTCCAGATAGATGTTGAAAAGGATAGGTGATAGAGGACAACCTTGCCTTACCCCCCCTTCCAATTTCTCTTCCCTCTGACATTTCTTCTCCTATCTTCACTTTTATTCGCTGTTTCATATAAAGACTACTTATGAGTCTCCTCTCCTTCCAGTTCACGCCAATTTTTTTGAAGATCTTAAGGATTTTATTCCAATATACTCTGTCAAGGCATTTTCCCGGTCAACAAATACTGCATAAACGTTTGTATCTTTTTTAAATATATCTTTCTCCTATTGTTCGTATCAATCCAATTGCATCTCTTGTACCCTTTCCCTTCCTGAAGCCAAACTGTTCTTCTTCCAATTCGCTTTCCATCGTAGAACGTAAATATCAATTCAGTATTCACAGGAGAATCTTTGCAGAGTGTGATATCAAGCTGATAGTCCTGAACTCTTTACATTTCTTTGCATTGGTTTTCATCGGTGTTGGTATTAACACTGTCTGTCAATTCTTCGGGCCATTCACCTTCTTTATATATCTTGTTGCATAAACGCAGAATTTTCTTCATTCCTTGACCCAAGCATTTAACCAATTCAATGGGGATTCCATCTACTCCTGTTGCTTTCCCATTTTTCATTTCCTTAATTGCTAGTTCGACTTCTTCCATCAGAATTGAAAATTCTTTTTCATCTTCTGCGTTTTCTATATCCAAGTTAGCCGGACAATTTCTTGTCTCATAGAGCTCATCTACATATTTTTCCATGTATTCATATTTCCCTGTTTGTCTGTTATTTTCTCATTATTTTCGACCTCAATCAGCCACATAGTTTTCCTGCTCTTCTTTCCATAGTCCAAGCCTTTAACTTCCTGGTATATTAAATCATATTTTCCTTTCCTCACCAGATTTTCTAGTTCTTCACATTTATGCTTCATCCATTCTTCCGTGGCCTTGTCAGTTTCTCTTCTAAGTTCGTTGTTTAATTTCCTGTAGTTTCTTTTGGCTTCTTCTGTATTGTTATTTTTCCATTTTCTACTTTCTTCCATCTTCTCTAACATTTTTCCTATATCCCAGGATTTCTTAATATTCTTGTTCTCTTTGTATCCTATAGTTTCCTCTACAGCTATCTGCATAGAGGTTTTCAAATGATTCCAGTGTTCCTTGGTATTGCCATGTGAGATTTTCATGGTAGAGGCTTTCTTCTAAAAATTTTGTTGGAATTTTCTCCTTTCCTCTTCAATTTTAAGTTTCTCCAATTCAAACTTCTTTGTTGCTTGTCTTCCTCTTATCTTCTTCAGGCAAATATCTACTTTGCCTATTAGTAAAACATGGTCTGAATTGATATCTGCTCTTGGTAGGGTCTTTGCATTTTTAAGCAACTACAGAATCTTTCCTGTATCAGTATGTAGTCGATTCGGTATCGTTTGTTGTCCATAGGGCTTATCCATGTGTATTTTCTTCTTATATGCTGTTGAAACATTGTATTTCCAATTATCATTGAATTCCTTTTACAGAAACTCGCCAGTGATTCGCCTCTCTCATTCCTTTTTCCTAATCCATATATTCCAACTGTACTTCCATTCTGTCCTTCTCCAAATACAGCATTCCAGTCACCCATTAGGATAACACATGCCCCCTTCTTCTCTCTCTCTCAACAATCTTTTCTATCTTGTCATATCTTTCCTCCACTTCTTTATCTGCTAACCCGCTGTGGGGCATGTAAATTTGCACTATCACCAAGTTCACTTTTTTTCCTTGTAACCTCACCATTAATCATCCGATTTTCCACATAACGCACTGATATCACCTTTTGTTTCATATGTGGTCCTAATATTACACCGACACCGTGATTTCCTTTAGAATCACCACTATAATAAAATATTCCAAATTCATCACTCAGTAATTCACCACTTTCTTCCCACCTCACTTCTGATATTCCCATCACATCCACTTTGTTTCTTCAAATTTTCCAGTTTCCCGACTTGTAGAAGAGTTCCTACATTCCAGGCTCCAGGCCTTAGTCTTCTTTTCTTCTGTTGTTCTGACTGCATGATGTTTCCTTCTGCAGTATCCCCCTCCCTGACATCCCAATTGGGGATAATTTACGTCCGGAGTCTTTACAGTGGAAAGACTCATCATGCCATGTTTGCAGCTTTCCACAAGCCACTCTCTCTTTTGCGTCTTAAAATCATAAAAGATCTTAAGAAGGTCCCAAGGGGTCCCAACTTGGAGGTGAGCAGAGTGGATTTGGCTAAGTTAGAACCTCCGGACTTCACCGAAATTCACCCCAGATGTTAAATATCAGTTCCATCAGGGTTTTTCACCATATCAAATATCCGGAAATCCCAATTAGCCTCAGCTCCCCCCCCCAATAAATGAGACTATTCACCTCATTGCTGCCAAGTTTCCTCAAGACATTACAAAACTTTTCGAACACTGCTTAACCACCAACTATTTCCTATTCAACAACGACATCTACGAGCATACAGATGCAGTAGCTATGGGCAGTCCCTTGAGCCCAGTAGTTGCCAATTTCTTCATGGAAAAGTTTGAGCAAACATGCTTCGATACGACACCTATCAAACCCAAAATATGGCTTCGATATGTAGACGACACTTTTGTAATCTGGAACCACGGGGAAGAGAAATTAGACGAATTTCTCACACACATCAACAACATAAACTCCAGTATACAATTCACCATAGAAAAAGAAACAGATAACAGCATAGCATTCCTAGACATCCTGATCAAAAGGGAAGAAGACAGCAACATTTATCACACTATCTACAGAAAACCTACCCACACGGACAGGTATCTTCATAAAACCACGAATCATCACCCTAAACAAAAATTTGGAATCATAAAATCATTGACCAATCGAGCCAAAAAACTTTGTCATCCGGATTTATTAAAAACGGAACTTCAACACCTCCAGACGGTATTCACAGCCAATGGATACACCAGGAATGAAATCAACCGAGCCAATCATCCCAGACGATACAACAGCAACAGCAGCAAGCAATTAGAGGAAAAACTTCAACCAAGGCATTTTTACCGTTCATCAAGAATGTAACGGACTGCATTGGAAAACTACTAAAGAAAGAAGACATAAAGACAGTATACAGGCCTACCAAGAAAATCAAGAACCTTCTCAGACCAATAAAGGATCAACTCCATCCTCATCACACAACAGGCGTATACAGGATACCATGCAGTTGTGGAAAAGCGTATATAGGCACCACTAAACGCAGGATCGCAACCAGACTTAAGGAGCATGAAAAATACAGTCGTCTTAAACAAATGGATAAGTCGGCAGTGGCAGAACACTCTTTACTTGATGGCCACAGAGTACAATACCAGAATACAGACATATTATCTAACTGCACACACTATTTTACCCGTCTACAACGAGAAGCCATCGAGATATTCAAACATAAAAACAGTTTCAATAGAAAAGAATAATCATTAAAAGTCAACAAAGTATGAATACCGGTTCCAAAAAACGCAAAATGTATACCTCTACAAATACAGTCGACTAGACTATCAAACAGCAATCTCAGTGGAACAATGGAGGTCCCTACCGCTGACCAATCAGAAGGCAGATATAACGTACAGGCGACTAGACCATCAAACAGCAATCTCATTGGAGCAATGGAAGTCCATAACGCTGACCAATCAGAAGGCAGATACAACTTACGAACACATGGCGGTAAACGTATAAATAGGACAGACAGCGGACAGAATTGCCAGTCTCAAGACAGCCCTTGAGGATGCCTGGGGAAACGTCGGGGAACTACAAGCCTCACGACCACGGCCTACAGCCCGTAAATCTTCATCAAGATCATCATTGCTAATTTTATTTTAACGTGAATACACGGAGATAGGTCATGTTGCTCAATCAATATTTTTCCCGCATCTGAAGACACAAAGAACATTACTGCATATATAAACTTTTTGGAGGTTGTGCTTCTGGAAAGTACCATAGAATAAATATTAAGTTGGTAGATCCGAGACTTTCAGAGTCTCGCGCCAAATACCAAGGCATCGAATTAGAAAATTTATATTTGATAAGCCGCCTCCCATATGAAAGAGACAGAACATATATTACCAACATGACTAAAATGCTGAAGTCAGCATAGATTACGTAATGCCGGGAAAATCACTTTCTTTACAATTTGCAGGTGTTCATAATTGCGTATCAACATGGTTTCTAGAAGGAATATTAATTACATCTCGGCGACAACTTGATGCCTTGAATTGAGTGCAAGAACGAACTATAGGACGTATATGCTTAATAAATGCAATAATTACATCAAATTATATTATTAAAATGTGGATGGCGATAAAAATTCTTCCAAGATTTTTATAATGAAATAGTAAGATTATTTCCACGTTTTAGAAAATGTAATAAAGAGGTTTTTTACAGATGTGTCTGACGTGTAACTGATAGTTTGAGTTTGAGAATGGTAAAGAAACAGTTACAAACAATAGGTGATATTATATTAATTGTATGGAAATATGGATGTGTCAATGGTCTTTGATGTCCCACTATTATGGCTTGAAGTTTTTTACGATTATCATCCAGATTGATGTGTAATCTTCCAAGACAAAAGCGTTTTTTAGCTGATTGTGAAGCATGTCCTACCATTAACAATTAAAAAAAGTTAATAATAAGAAGTTGTGAAGAAGAAATTATTCTTAAGTTCACCTACAAGTAGCGGATTCAGGGAACCATTGTTCATTCAAAAGTATGCAAATCAGCAGATGATTCTGTTTATAAGTTTTAGCTACGCAATATAAGGTAACGAAAAAGCATAACTTTATCACTAAAGAGTAATCTTTGAAGATATTAAAAGTACAATTTGCCACGATGAATCAATCATGACATGTAATTTTGCAGAAAACTATTTATTTGTTGTACAAGATGAAGCCCAGTAACTCAATTGAAATAATGGCAATGTTAACACATTTGAATGTATAATAATGAACTAAAACATATGAGTTTTGCTCTCAAAGTATGAAACCTGACACAGTATTAGTTTGTGCCTTGTAAACAAAACTTCTAGCTTTGAAAACAGAATTGCTCCTAAACTTAAAAGAAGATATTTTCAGACAGATCAGTAGCACAATATAAAAATCAGAAGAGCTTTGTAAATTTGTGCATCCACCATAAAAATTCCGATAAATTGAAGCAGAGTTGCATTTTTATGTGACTGCACACGGGAATGCAGTTCGTGATGGTATTGGAAGCACAGTTAAGAGGCTTGTAGCAAAGACCAGCTTTCAAAACCCTCTCTCAAATGATATCATGGCACCTCAAAAGCTGTTTTTCAGTGGTGGAAGCAAATATCTCTACAATAATTTTGTTTGCATACTACAAATAAAGAATACCTGGAAACAGATTTTTGCAAGTGCAATTTAATGAAGCTGTTATTGTTACTGGAACTAAATACTTTCATTGCTTTTTCTCAATGGGAACTGAAGATTTAGTAACCAAAACATGTTCAACTTCTGAAGAAAGTGTTGTAACTTAAATCATATTAAATCCTCTCTCATATTTCAAGATATACATTGTGACTATTTAACTGGTTATGATAACAATACATTATGGATGAGATGTATTCTCTCTATGAATGGTATTGCATGTTAAATTCAAATATTATTCTTACATCCAGGCGAAGCAGATAGATACTTCTCTTATCCATGGAAACCATGTGTTCTTACCAAGCCAGGTATTTGCAAACTGGATCAAATTACAACTTCAGGGAGAATGTGCCACCTAACAACACACGGGATAACTAAAGCATCCAGTATGCTAGTTAAGAAGAAAGTTATCTTTTACCATTTGTTATGAAAATATAAACATTTTTAAAAAATACAGTGGTTTTATCAAAAAGAAAATTCAAGTTATAAAGATATTAAGATACCAACTTTAAGTTGAGCTGAAGAGCTACAAGACATATACGTTTATGCATATTTTTTTTAAGAAAATTTAAAAACTATATATATATATATATATATATATAAAAGAGAACTCAAAATTAATTTTGAGAAATAGTATATTTTGCAAACATCCACAATGGTGTCAGACTATATATCAGATGAAAGTCCAATTCATAAGATTTAAAATGATGCCCTCCTCAGGACTGTAGACAGGGTTTCTACTAAATTTAGATTTAATTACAGGTGGTAAGTAAAGTTTAGATTTTTTATGTAATGCAAATTTATCAGTATATTGAAGAAATAATGGTCCAACAATTCTGAATATAAGTATATGAAAACATCTTGTCTAACGGTATGAATGTAAAAAAATTACCAATTTTATGATAGTAAGGTTTTATGCATTGCTTGATTTGACATGGAGTCAGTGCTGTAGGATGTGGACTAACGAACATACACACCAACCAACACACACGCGTATACATATATATATATATATATATATACAGGGTGTTAATGAATACCACCGACAAACTTTTAGGTATTGTAGAGGTGTCTTAGATAAACAATCTGAGATCTGCAACTTAAAGTCTAGAAGTTCAAATTTGCAAGTTGTAATAATAAATCTGTCTGGAGCCAGTACGCCACTGACATTATTTCGAAGATTTCGTTGACAAGCTGTTACATTGTGTAGCCTTCTTTTGCAGGTTAACTTCTTGAGACCATTTAGCTCAGTGGTAACGTGTATGAAATATTATTCGTTAGGAATATGATACTCAAGGTTCAGACGTGCTGACCTTTTATTTTTATTTTTTTCATTCTTCCTTTTTGGTACAAGATGCTGGAAAATTTAGTTCAAAATACTGTAGAATTTATTTTAGTATGATGCAGGGAAGTAATAAATGACAATATTCTGTACTAGTGTAAAAGAAGGAATACTGTATAGTACACTAGGTAACTACAGTAAGTATTCGTAAGTGAAAATCACAAGGTTCAGACGGTCGAAATAACAAGGCTATTTATGCATTTGCGTAACCATTAATTCAGGTTAAAATAATACTGTATGAATGTAGCATCAAATCTTATGACGCGAAACTTAGCACAAAACATGAAGGGAAGACAATAGAATTAATAATTAAATTAAGGTCTACGACTGTTTTACTTGCCAGTGGACAAATAGTAAAGGAAATCAAATTTGTATTCATATTTTGTTTTAAAGTAAAGATGTTAACATCCAGAAATAATAATAATAATAATAATAATAATAATAATAATAAATGAAAACAACTTGTTATTTTATATTACAGTACACTTAGTAAATGAGGCGTGGTTTACGCATACAGAAAAATAATATCTCTTTATCCATGTTTGGTTCAAAAACAGGGTCATAGGCACTGTTCAAAATGTTGCCCTTGATAGAGTATGTACAAATTGCATCTGCGCAGAAATGATGCTCGCACTCCTTCAAAGATTCGTGCAGTATTTCTGATTTCGTCACAGGCAGCCAAAATTCTCGCTATTAACTCCTCATCTGAATCGACTGGAGTCTGACAAACAAGGCTCTTAAGGTGTCCCCATAGCAAGAAATCTGGAGGAGTGAGATTAGGTGAACATGGAGGCCACGCTACAGGACCGCCGCGACCAATCCAACGTCAAAGCAAGACATATCCAGATGGTTCCTTACATTCCTGCCAAAGTGAGAAGGTGCTCCTACAAGTTTCAAAGCAGTAGTGATACAGACTGGCATCAATCGTTAGTATCACGGGCACGGGCATGAGCAGTTGGTATAAATGTACAGTATTTTAAAATTATTACCTATGATTTTCATGTAAACAAATCACGCAACCAGTTTAATTAAAAACAAATAGTAATGCTTAAACAGAATATCATAAAGCGAAAAGTAACTACAAAAGCAATCTCCTTCTGTGAATAAAAATAAAAAAGGAAATAATAATACATAAAAGAAAGGGGAAAAAAAAAGAGAGATTTGAACCCAGCATTACAACATTCATTGGTAAGCATGCTACCCACTGTTTATTGCGTACGACGTTTGCACTACCAGACATCTAATACATACGATTGCATCACAGAGCACGAAATACAGACTGTCAGTGGCGCACTGGCTCATGCCGAAAGACGAAATTTCCATAACTTCAGGGTTCAAAATTTTGAAAATTATGCTATATGTACAATTAAAACTAGGGTTATCCTACTGTTGGAGCAGAACTGAAGTATTCCCAAGACAAACCATATTCATACTTTGCTTCATTGTTGATTAATGAGTGCGAACGTCCTGTTTAAAAAAGTCACGTAACTTCAAAATTTGGTTTCACGCACCCCCAATTCCCTGATATCAAATGATTCGTCTAACGTTCCTCTACAATACCTGAAAGTTTGTTGGTGTTATTCATTTACACTATATATATAGTTTTTAGTAAATTGAAATTGTAAAAACAATTAAAAGTATGCCAAAAAACGGGAGATAAAAATCACCTAAGAATGAGATTTAAACACTATGAATCATTATGAAGATAGCTATGAATTGTGTTTAAAGAGGATTGCTATATTGCTATGTTCAGAATGTTGATTCAAATGTCCTTGTTACATTTGCTCATGACATTGTCTTAATCAACACCAGGCAGGGGATTCCAAATCACCTATAACCATGGTAGCATTCATAACATAACATATCTACAATTAACCTTATGATTTAACTTACATTAAAATAGGTTTTGTAACTTATTTAAGCCTGTCATTGAGTTAATTGATGAAACATACAACAAAACAAGTTGTTATTCAATTGCTGATCTAGGATGTAGTATCAAAGAATGTCAGTGCACGAAAAAGAACCAACTGTAAGTTGAAATACAGAATCATGTTACTAGAATGAGGGACGTAGTAGCAAAGTATAAGATATAGTGATATCAAGGTAATAGGTAAGGAAATACATATTTTGTAATATATAGAGAGTTCTGACAACTATGTTATATAACTTGATCACAATTGCCCCATTGTCTATATTACAATAAAAATATTACCTCAAGGTCAGTGTCCACAGAAACTAATGTGTCAACATCTGGAAATATCTCACATTTAATATCTACACCACAAATTTGATCATCTACTTCGGATTTTATTTCAACACTCATTTCCTGTAAAATGAAAATCATCTTATATTATCATGATATCCAACCTAGGTTCATAATGATGTTAGAGACACATAAATAAACACTTTACAGTAACTTACTTGTGGTAGAGATTTAAATTGTGAAAAATTATCTTTGAATTTAGTAAAATAAATCACGATTCATTATAATCAGTTAATAACACCACTTAATACTATAAATTCATCCATCTTTCTTAGAGATGTTTCTGTATATTGTATAAAAAATTCCTCTTTAGAATACGTCAAACAATTAAACATCCATCTTACCTATTTAATTACATTTACAGTGGGAGGAAGCACTATGATGTATTTATATTCATAAATGAGTTGGAGAAAATGTTTTAACATCTCACCTCACAACGTTGCGTGTCTTCACGATATCGGTTTCAAAAGTATAGTATTACTTCCATCTTCAGTCAATTACAACTGTTGAAATTTCGTCGTAATATCCCAGATAGTAAAAATCTGGTATTTACGAAATCAGTTGCAATAAAGTATATATAGGAAAAACTAAAAGGAATTTAGAAATTCGTACAAAAGAACACCTTAGAAATATTAAAAATAGTGAAATTGAAAAATCGGCAATTGCAGCTCATAGTTTGCTAGTAAATCATAAAATCGGAAAAGACACTAAAGTTTTGAAACATTTGGAGAAACCTTTAGAATTAACAGTTTGGGAAAGTATATACATTCATAAGAATAAATATAAAGCAATGAATTTCGATATCCCCGACGAGAATAATTTAATCTCCAAGTTCATAAAATCTACACCAGATGGCAGTTCAGAAGATGACGTTAACGATGAAATTTCAACAGTTGGAATTTGACTGAAGATGCAAGTAATACTATACTTTTGATTCCGATATCGTGAAGACATGCAACTTTGTGAGGTGAGATGTTAAAACATTTTTTCCAACTCATTTATTAATCCATCTTACCTCCCAAATGATCTACTATTCAAGAAAGAAATGAGAACTACTAACGTATTGCACATGAAATGTTTTCTCTTTGGATACTAGTAACCCTCCTGCCAAACCTTTTTATTTCAGAGTAAAAATCATATGTGACCAAAAATAAGTCTGCTATTTTTGACAGAACTGAATTGCATTATTAAAGCCCATATAAACTATGTTCATGTTTTGGTAACATGTGAGAATCTGTGTCACACATTCAATCGTGAATGACATGATCCATGACTTCTAACCTAAAACAAATGTAATGAAAAGGTGAGTAATATTTATCACTATATCACTATCACTATATCACTAAAGCGATGTCAATTCTGATATTTAGAGTTAGCCCAATATCGAAACATGGTTAGATGTATTGACTTAGGCTTTCACGGCCGGAGTTACTATGATGATCTTGAAGATGATTGCTGGCCTGTAGGCCGTGGTCTTGAGGCTTGAAGGTCCCCTACGTTTCGCCAGAGCCCTAGAGGATGCCGGACGCAGTCTCTGGCGAAACGTCGGGGAACTTCAAGCCTCAAGACCACGGCCTACAGCCCGGAATTCTTCTTCAAGATCAGGGATAGATGTTTCCTTAGTAGAGAGACAAAGATAGAATGTATATATTTTATTGTAATAAAATTGTCGTGCTAGGATTCCAAAATAAGCAAATAAATTGAAGTTTATTAAAAAGTCACTTTTATCGTTGTATTCAACGAGGAATCTTAATGTTCTGTTAACTGAATCAACACTTTTAAAATTCATATTAAAGCACCATTGAGGTTACGTAATAAGATATTAAATGTAAAAATTTAGTTGAAGACGACTGACTTACCAGGTACCAATTTCACAGTTAATACCTTAATTGAATTGTCAACATTAGGCGCATTCAGCGGCAAAAAGCGCTGCAGAAAGCGCTTTAGCAAAAATTGCTGCCGATGTAGCGGAAATATGTGAAATTCGTTGGTTCATGAGCTCATTACTCATATTACTACGCGATGCTATTGAAATTAATAATAATACTAATAGGGACATACAGAATTTACGACTTATTATAATGGATGTAATTTATTAAATTAACGAATAGATCGTTTAAAATGATATATTATTGTAGCGAGAAAAAAATAGGCGCTTGACCTGTATGTCAATATAACGGTATCTTTCAACACGATTTTCACCCACTTAAAAACATTGGATCGACTTAAATCTTTGTATACTTGTAAAGGACCAACGACAATACAATAATTTCATAATTGTTTTCTAAGATTGTCAGGACATAAAAAGTAAAGACCGGTATAATAGGTTGCGGACTTATCGACTTATTAGTCCATCGTTGTAATAAACTAATATTATATCCTCTGGTAGCTCAGTTGATAGCGCGGTGGACTGTAGTGGTATATAATTTCAGTAATCCAAAGGCCGTTGGTTCAAATCCGGCCCGGCGGATTTTTTTAGCTCATACTATAATAGTATCGAATTTAAAGATATTTACATTTTTATTTTATTCTATAAAATATTAATGACAATTTTGTTAACTTACCACATTGTAATTTATCCAAAAAATATGAGAAGGATACGATTAACTGTAACTACGTACCTATAGGATTAAAATATTGAAAAATATTATAATAATGTTAGATAATAATAATTTTAAAAACAAATAATTATATTCATACCTAGACAATAAAAAAATCGCAAACAATAACATTTTCATGGAATTCCGGTTTATGACAATCAATTAAACTAAAAATTAAAAAAATAAATAATAGTTAAAAAAATTAAAACAACATGCATTATTAGAAAAACAAACTAAAAAATAAAAAATAAATAATAGTTTAAAAAACTAAAACAACACGCTTTATTAGAAAACCGAAGTAAAAAAATGAAAAATAGTTTTAATTTCCAAGCGTAGTGGTTAAGGCACTGAGCTACAAGCCGGAGGGTCGAGGGTTCAAGTCCCGTTGGGGTCAGGATTTTAAAACCCAAACCCTATGGCGGCACTATGGCCGTGGGGTCGACTCAGTCTCTAACGGAAATGAGTACCAGACGCTTGTTCTGGGGGTAAAGGCGGCCGTCACGCAGGGCTGACAACCCGGCTGACGTAAAGTGCCGATTGTCTAGAAAAAGTGGGAGCCTTAACCTCCTACTAACCCAAGGACCTCCGGATCTGTTGTGGGATTACTTTACTTTACTTTTACTTAACACGCTTGGGATAGAATTAAAGCGGTCAACAAAAAAATCATCTCCAACACATCTTGAATAAAACTAGAGTTATGTAAAAAAAAAATAATTTACCATCAAAAGCTTAGGGTGCTCTATATCAATTAATATATTTGATAATAAACAGATATTGATAGAAGTAAAGTCTCTAAGAAGAAAATATAAAAACCATAAAAAAGCACCCCACGCTTTTGATGGCAAAATTATGTTTAGTTTGTAGATAACTCTAGTTTTATTCTAGATATGTTGGAGATGATTTTTGTTGACCACTTTAATTTTATCCCAAGCGTGTTGGAAATTAAAATTATTTTTTATTTTTTAGTTCGGTTTTCTAATAAAACGTGTTGTTTTAGTTTTTTTTAAACTATTATTTATTTAATTACTAAAATATCAGCCGGCTCCGTGACGCATGCGATTAGACGCTCGCCTCTCACTGCTGGGGTCTCGATAATCTTATTTATAATATTTATTATTAGTTTAATACCAAGATGACGAAGATTTCTGGACCGTCCTATGAAAGGCTGGAGGGAAAATTTTGTATAGGATCGTAACAGGCCTTGGCCTAATACTTGGAAGGAAAAGAAGAAGAATCATTAGTTTAATCATATAGTGTCTTAGTTGGAGTAGCGTGTATATATATGGTATGATAAGAAAAATAAATGCCTGGACGGGATTCGAACCCGGATCTCTAACATATATATATATATATATTTATTTACTTTATTAGAGTCTCGGTTGCTATACGTGGATTTTGTAGTGGAGGAAATAGAGCTACGGCAGGTTTTTGTCGGGGGTTGTTCCATTTCCCCCACCACAATTTCGTTCCACCTTTCCCCTTATTTTCTCATCCACTTCGTTCATCAGACGTAGTCAGCCTGCACCCTTGTTATTCACAGACCTCTATAGATATAGGGGCTTAATCTCATCTCTCGGCCCGACCCTGAGTTGGACACAACTTGATATTATTTTATTATATTGAAATATCACTCCTTTAAATTCTCTGTGGTGTATATCTTGCGCTATCGTCATTTCATAACATATATATTTAATAATCTTACTAAAAGTATAGCCAGGTGGGCTGTGGGGAAAATTTTATTAGAATGTTTTGCCATTTTATTCACAACATTTGACACTTTTAGGGCTATATTTAAATCTATGGGGATTAGGAGTTACATTACAAAGCAAACGAAATGTTCAAAATCAATGTAAGTAGTGCAAGACATGGACTAAGTACAGCAAACAAACAATTGTATAAAGGAAGGCATCGCTGTATTTTTTCAACCTCAAACGTACTTCATCTTTATTTTAAATTTGTTAAGTAACAGAAATGAAAACAAAGAGGAATATCTATTTATATCAGTTTAAAAACAGTTCTCTTGATAATTGATTTTATTCTTTTGCAACATCTGAAAATATGAATTAGTTATAAGAGTAACTACCATAAGCTTTATGGCTAAAGTAAAACCAAAGATTATATCTAATTTCAAACTATATATATATATATATACTTACTTACTCACTGGCACTATCGAACCCGTAGGTTCATGGCCGTGCGGACATAAGCTCTCCATACATCCCTATCCTGAGCTAATGCTTTCCAATCATTCCCTGTATAATCTACTTCCCTCAAATCATAGTTAATGTTGTTCTCCCACCTCATTCTTGGTCTACCAACTGGGCGTTTTCCTTCTGGCTTTCCTACAAGAAGTTTCCATGCACATCTTTCATTCCCCATACGCGCAACATGTCCTGCCCATCGCAGTCTACGAGACTTAACTGTTCTTATTATATCTGGCTTCCTATAAAGACCATGTAGTTCATTGTTATGTAGTCTTCTCCATTCACCTGTCTGTTCATCTCTCTTTGGTCCAAAAATTTTCCTAAGAACTTTATTCTCAAATACTCGTAATCTCCTTTCCTCCCTTAAAGTAAGAGTCCATGTTTCACACCCATATAATATAACTGGTAGAATAATAGTTTTATATATTTTCAGCTTAACATTTTTTGAAAGGAGTTGGGACATCAAAAGTCTCTGCAATGCATAATAGCAGGCATTTCCAGAATTGAGCCTATGTTTAATTTCTTTGTGCATCTCATTCCTATTTGTGATTATTGTTCCTAGGTAATTGAATTCAGCCACTTCCTCAAAATTTCCCTCATTTGTCATTAGCTGTCCATTTCCATTATATAATGAATTTCTACGTGTGACCATATATTTACTTTTATTGATATTTACTTCCAGTCCTAATTTCTTAGTGTTACTCAATAGTGTGTGCGTGTTGGCCTTTAGTATATCCTCGCTATCGGCCAGTAGTACTACATCATCAGCATAAACTAACAGCTTATTAATACCATTCAGTTGTAAGCCTTCCTCATTCTCTAAAGATTTAATGGCATGCTCTAGTACAAAATTAAATAGCAGAGGAGATAGTGCATCTCCTTGCTTCAACCCATTCTGGATTTCAAAAGTGTCTGAAAACTGTTTGCCTACACGCACCCTACTCGTTGAGCCATTTAGACACATTCGTATAAGTCTAACTAACTTTTTAGGAATTCCGAACTCCAGCAGGATACTATATAACTTCTCCCTCTTAATTGAATCATATGCTTTTTGGAAGTCTACATATAGTTGATGTACAGTACCATTATATTCCCATTTCTTTTCTAAAATCTGTCTTATACTAAAAATCTGATCTGTTGTAGACCTGTTTCTTCTAAATGCACATTGATGATCTCCTAGAATGTCATCAATATAGGGAGTAAGTCTGCTTACTAATATATTTGTTAGAATTTTGTACGAAGTTGAAAGTAATGAGATGCCCCTGTAGTTGTTGCAATCAGTTTTATCTCCTTTCTTATAAATTGGTACGATAATTGATTCCTTCCATTCATCTGGAAGAGCTTCTTTTTCCCAAATCATACTAAGCAACCAGCGTATCTTGTCCATCAAATTTCTCCCCCTGATTTTATCAGTTCTGCTGGGATCTCATCTGAACCTGATGCTTTATACATCTTCAATTTTTCAATTGCCATTTCAACCTCTAATGCACTTGGCTCTGCGACTAGCATTTCTGCTGTCTGTAACTTATTCTCCTCAATGTCCTGTTCTGTATGTACATTTGATAGCTGATTAAAGTAACTTTTCCATCTATTTAATATACTCCTAGAATCTGCAATCATATCCCCATTTACATTCCGAATTATGTTTGTTCTAGCCTGAAACCCTTTCTTCTCTATACTAATTCCCTGATATAATTCTCTAATGTTCCTATTTTTTGCATTCATTTCAAGATCATTAATCTTCTCTCTCAAATATTCCCTCTTTTTACTCTTTAGTAACTTGGTGGTTTCCCGTCTAACACTACCCAATTGCTCTAAATTTACCTCAGTTGGCTCGTGTAACCATTTCATTTTTGCTAGCTTTCTTTTCTTTACAATGTCAGCACATTCCTCATCAAACCATTTCTTGTTTGCCTCTTTTTTAAACAACCAATGCTTTCTGATGCTGAAAATTTAATAGTATCTTTTATAGCCTCCCATTCTTTATTTATATCAGTTTCTTCTTCGTTTGCCACATTGTAATCTGAAGATTCGAGTACTTCAAATCTATTAGCAATTTTGATTTGTTATTCTTGCCGCATTTCATCATTTTTCAAGTTTTTTAATTCATATTTTACAGAATCATCTTTAGAGTTTGTTCCTCTCATAAGCGATAGCCGTTGTCTGATTTTCACTCTGACCAGATGATGATCCGAATTGCAGTCTCTCCCTCTAATTGATCTAACATCAATGATGCTACTGTGCCAGCGTTTATCTACTAATACATGATCAATCTGGTTCCGAGTTTCTCCATCTGGGGATGTCCAGGTGTATTTATGAATATCCTTATGCTGAAATGTTGTGGTCTTAACAATGAGATTCTTTGATGTGCAAATGTGACTAATCTAACCCCGTTGTCGTTACTATCTTCATGAAGACTGAATTTGCCTATTGTTGGTTTGAATATATCTTCCCGCCCCACTTTTGCATTAAAATCTCCTAAGACAATTTTCATATCATATCGTGAAAGGCTATCAAATAAGCATTCTAATTCTTCATAGAACTCATCCTTGATCTTGCCATCTTTATCTTCTGTGGGGGCATGTACATTTACAATTATAAAATCATGTCGTTTACCCTTTAGAATTATGAATGATTTCCTATCACTAACAAACTTAATATCTCGGATAGCGGATAGGATCCTCCTTCTGACTAAAAACCCGTTCTAAATGCAGGTCTTTCTGCACCCCCATAGTATAATGCAAAGCTTCCTGATTCCTGACTACCTACTCCTGGCCACCTAACTTCCTGTAAAGCGACTATATCCAAGGGCGATTTATCTAATTCCCGCGTTAATATCTCTAGTGCCCCGCTATTGTATAAAGTCCTAACATTCCATGTTCCTAGGAACATGTCTCTGTGTTTGAGCCTTTGTCATGGGTTCCTTGAAGTAGTCCCCGCCCGGAGAACCGAATGGGGGACTATTTGACCTCCGGAAAATTTTACCCCAGATGAACCCATGTCCGCATTTCTTGACTGTTGTATTTTTACGGTGAAAGATCGTCACTCTTTCGCCCAAGGTACTTTTTTCGTCTGGCTTATCACCTTCGACCAGTCCGGCATGGGTAACCCTATCGGCAGCAAAGCTACCGCCGGCATAGCTCTCAGGATCATTTAAGCACGCAAGCCACTCCACGACGACAAGATACCATGGAGGGTTTCAAACCATATATATACATATATGTATGTAATTTTGTCATAACGGCACTCATTCACCAAACTTAAAGATATTATTTAACATTAGAAATGCCACTTTCTAAGTAAAGTAAATGTTATAATAAATATATGATTGAGTCATTTATAATACAGTAAAAGCTCCTTATTCGCGAGTGATATGTTCCGCGAATACAGAACCGTGAAAATGGAATGGTAATTTGTATGGGTAAATAGGGAATACGTTCCAAGGTTCCAAAATAAATTAAAAAGTATCAAAATCAAATCAATTAATGAGATATTTTGAACAATTTCTATTAATTATTACTGTCAGGCTTAGGAGAGGACGTAAGGAAGTTAGTATTTTTTTCCCCCTGTTTTGCCGCTTTTAAAAGGTCTTCCAATTCAGATTGATATTCAGCTGCAAATTAACCTTTATTGTTTTCGGATTTCTTGATGAATCGTACAGTTGATTCATTAACATTGAAACACTGTGGTATAGACGCAAACGACTCGTCAATGCATAAACGATCAAGTATTTATATTTTTTACTTTAAGCTGCAATACACTTCAGAACTAATTTTCCTTCATTTCATTCAACATTATAAATTGTCAACAAAGCTGAAGAGACAGGTGTTATTCAATCAAAATTATTGCAACGAATGACAAGTTGAAAAACACCGATCGTGGCGAGGCGAGGGCGGCATTTAACGGACATAGCGGCGCGTGCAATACGACGGCGCGGCGGTGGCTTTTAACAACGAACTTTAGGTTTAGTGACAATAAGGTATGTTTTTCTTTGATATTTATTTGCCCGTTTGGTTTGAATCGCTCTTTGTAAAGGTCGCTTTGACACGTGCCTGCAGTAAAAAAAAAAAAAGCTGTCAGTGCGTTAGTAAAGGATACTAATCATTTTAATAACCGACTGAATCCGCGAATAAAGACATTTTTACCCGCGAATACAGGATAATTGTCGCAATTTTAACACGCGAAAAATGAAACCGCGAATAAGAAGCGTTTACTGTACATGAAAAATGTTTGCCACTAATGTTAAGGTTAATGGTAGTATAGAGTCAATAGCAATATCCCATAACAGAGAGTACGTGCATTTGAATTAAAATATATAAGATCAAATTTTATCTTACGAGAAATTGGGAATTAAAGTGAAAAGTGAAAATTATTCATATCTGGTTCAAGTAATTGCTCTCAGTATCTCAATTATCCATCCATTGTAATTCTGCCCGAAGGCAGGTCCTTCACTGCAATCATAGCATTTACATGCTAGGGAATTGTAGGTGTGGTAGCTTCCCGTTGCTTTCCACACCGGTGAAGGTTGATGGTGATGATGATAATGATAATAATGGCCATATGATTTCGGGGACCGTTTGGGCCTTAAAGTTTTCCTGACATGTCTTACAGGTGAGGAAAAACCCCCTTAAAAACCTCACCCAGAAAAACTACTCCGACCGGGGATCGAACCCGGGCCCGCTGCGTGACAAGGCAGACCACAGCGGTAGATATCTTAATGATATGACATAGTATATAGAGTTAGAGATTAAATAATGGATCATATATGATTAAAATCCTAAGACAAGAGCAATTTTTGTTAATACATAAACCAACTGTGGCTGAAATTCAATTTTATTAATGCACATCGCCCTGGAGTATTTGTATCTTCGCTGGTCAAATGTAGATAAGAATTCTACAATATTGTATCTCAATTTAATTTATCGCCGATACTTCACAAAGCACTTTATTCAGGAAAACATTCCAAATATAAGATACACAGTTCATCTCTTTGCCCATTCCACAATTTTGTTATTGTGTTACACATTTAAAAAGAGTACTAAGCTCGTTTTATCTGTAGGGAAAATTGGTTCGACAATTACTGTAGCACTTCCCGAGTGCCAACAGAGCATTTACAAGCAGCTTGCTACTCGGCTTGAAATGATACACAATGAATGTACTACCAATGACCTTGAACGCGCCCGCGCAAATAACTCTCGTGGTCATCTTCCATGTAAGCCTCGGGAAATCGGTCAAGAGTGTGGGGATTTAAAACGTTGAAGCACATTATACTGTATTGGAATGCTACAACATATACGCAACGCATACAATATATATTATTAAGTTACCATTGTTTACAACATTTGGACTACTAACAATGCATTGTTGTAATATCGTTCCGGTATTATATTTTGTTTTAATTAAATATCAAAAAGTTTAATTCTAACTTTTAAAAGAGTTAGCCGGAGTAACAGTGTTAACAAGGATGCTCCGGCACTGATGCTCCGCCACTGTTAGCCGGAGTAACAGTGCTAACATGGATGCTCCGCCACTGTTAGCCGGAGTAACAGTGCTAACATGGATGCTCCGCCACTGTCTATATGCAAAGAATATGTTATGATTGTAAATTCTTGATGTTGATAACAATCTTAAAATGATCAGTCATCAGACGTTTGGCTTATTATATTACTTATATTCGTCTGAAAGAGTAGCAACCTCGAATAACTGACATATTAATATCCAGACGTAAATAACACAAAATATGTACATCAAACATAAATTGTTTATAGACAAAGACGCCATGTTAAAACAGAATGAAACAACCTATCACAATGGATACAGCGGTTTCGTCTGTCTGCAGCGTACTTTTACTTCGCTGCAATTGCCGCTAGTCCGCTACAGTGCTTCATCTCGCGCTGAATGGTACGATAAAGCGCTTCTGCAGTGCTTTGTCCGCTGAATGCGCCATTATATCATCGTACATAATTCTCGGAAATAAATATCGGCAAAATTAATTCACTTAAAATGCAATGAAATAAATTACAGATTACATTTCAGTCATCTGATTCACATTAACTTGCTTCCATCTAAAAACCAAACTAAAAAATCACACACTCATGTAAACTTTTTTTCTTAGACACGCCTTCAACTTTAAGGCCATATAGCGTCTATTTATTTTATCTATTTGTATTTTTATTTTATTTACATGCTATGAAATTATGAATATAATGAATCCTGGCCAACCCAGCATTTGCCATAACGATGGAGAAAATCCAGGAAAATACCTCAACCGTGCTGATCGGTATTCGGTTTTGATCCCGGTACCTCCCGAATACAAGTCCCAAATACTACTGCTTCAGCCAACTTGCTTCGTCTTCTTTTAACTTATCTATTTGCATTCTAGTAGACCCCGAGTATACATGCGTAAAGAAAAATGAACATCATTAAGCATTGCATTTTAGTTACAAATTTCATGTAATGTATAGTAATTTACTAGAGGCGGAATATGAAATAGTTCTTTATAAATTATATTTAAGATTCATTCTTGGATGATCCGCATCTTTTTTTATTGTTGGAAATATCTAAGCTTTATTATAAAAGCCAATTTGTCTCGAAATTTGGATGTAAACTTTTATATCGTAACCTCATTATTATTTTAAAAGTTGAACATATTGAAATATCAGGCAAAACCACAGTTTCCATAATTTATTATTAAATACTAGTAAATGTATTACATTTCTTTATTGCCCATCGCTATGATCATCCCATGTAGATATAAAGCCAGCAGTCGGTTGGTAAGGGCCTTCTAGGCCTGGCGCACCACGAAGTTAAAGAGAGAAAATAAAGTGATTAAGATATACTTCTGTACTTAATTTCAACGTAAACGATGTATTGAGAGTGAAATATGTGTCAGTGGTACTTTGTTTTTAGAATCTAAATACGAAGTTATTATTAATAACATAACACACAGATTTTCTTAACGATTTCTGAAAAACATCTGTATTAGACGTTCACTTACTTAATGAATTACGAGGGCAATTTCAGAAGTTCTGCACACGGCGCATGCGCGACCGTTACGGTGGCGTGATCGAGTTGAAATTTGCTTTAGTTGTTAATCAGATTTTAGACTTCATGGCAGTATATGTGTGTCCTTGGTTAGCTATGCTGTGTTGTGAATAATTAAGTTTCTAAATGGAAGATGACACCAAGTCAGGTCGGTTTACACGTAGTGACCAGCGATCATACATCAAAATTGAATTTTTACGTGGAAAGAATCCAACTGAAATTCACCATGCTTTGAGGGAGGCGTGCGTAAACAGTGTAGTGGTAGCACAGTATCACGATAGGTTGCTCGTTTCCGTGAAGGTTGGATATGTATTGAGGACAACCCAAGAAGTGGAAGGCCATCAACTGCAACATACACACTTCTGAGGTTATCGTTAATGGCATTATGAGAGAGGATCGACGAAAAACATGCGAGGAAATTGCACAAGAGACCAGAATGTCTGTAACTTCAGTGTATAGAATCATTACTGAAAATTTAAAGATGAGAAAAGTTTCTGCCAGGTGAAGAGCAGGAAGCAGGTCGCAAAAGAATCGCAGAAGAATTGATTCAACATTACCGAACAGAAGGAGAGCAGTTTCTGAAAAGGATTGTTGCACTAGATGAAATCTGGATACGAGATTTTGAGCCAGAACTGAAGTCTCGGTCATCTCAATGGAAACATTCGGAGTCTCCGCGCCTGAAAAAATGCTGCCGCCAACAATGGAAGGTAAAACTGATGATTTGTACTTATGACAGTAATGGAGTCATTGCCACAAATAGAATGCCCCAGGAGACGTCTGTAACAGGTGCATACTATAAGCTGTTTCAGCAAAATGTTCTGCGACCGAAAAGTCGCCAGAAAAGGCCCGACATGCTAGCAGCTGGTGTCTTCATTTAGCACGATAACGCTAGGCTGCAAATTGCCGTAACAGTGAGAGCAACTATTGATAAATATAGATGGGAAGTACTTCCCCACCCATCTGATTTGAGCCCACCAGACTTTGATTTGTTTCCAAAATTGAAGAAACCACTCCGTGGAAAACGTTTTGTTAAATTGACGAAGTGACCCAAGTGATCAGACAGCTCTACAATGAAGGTGTTCAATCCGGAATACGGGATTTGTCAAAACGTTGGGAAACTATCATGATGAACAATGGATATTATATTGAAGGCCAGTAGAGGTATCTTTTTAAATATTTAAATTTTCTTCAATTTCATCTTCAATGTGCAGAAGTTTTGAAATTGCCCTCGTATATCTAGAATTATATATAGAACTGCAGTGCGCATGCGCGAAGGCTTAACTTCCTACAGGTGGAATTATATAGACCTTAGACCTATATGTAAAATTGGTATGACCAACCTTTATAATAAATTCCAAAACATATTTATAAGAAATGGACTTACCCTAACTTCCCTCTTCCTAACGTAACAAAGTAAATTACATGCACATTATTTAATAAGCTATAAATAAATCTGAAGTAACTTACTTGTCCTTCGGGGCCTAATAAAATGAAGTTAATACCTTGAAATGTTGGTGAAACCGATTTTACAGATGTCTGCCATCTAGCGGAAGTTACATTAAGCACTTGCGAATGCGCACTGCGATTCGGTAGAACTTAATTGAGAGATAAACAGCACAATTTGCGTACATGATTAAATGTTTAATGATTGTAAACTATGTTTTAAGAACCGTTGCTAAATGTTATTACAAATGGTAAAAGTTTGTAGTGCAGCAGCGGCATAAGAATATTATGTGGACTATTTAACCAAAGCACATAGGAGTATTGACATAAAATATCCGGTCAAATTTGTTTATAGGGTCCTTTGAAATTAATACAACAATGTTTAAAATATTATAGTGTTCATTGCAACCATTACATTCAGTGCATCTTAGGAAAATGCCTTTTATTAAACTTCGGCAATTTGCGTACATGATTAAATGTTTAATGATTGTAAACTATGTTTTAAGAACCGTTGCTAAATGTTATTACAAATGGTAAAAGTTTGTAGTGCAGCAGCGGCATAAGAATATTATGTGGACTATTTAACCAAAGCACATAGGAGTATTGACATAAAATATCCGGTCAAATTTGTTTATAGGGTCCTTTGAAATTAATACAACAATGTTTAAAATATTATAGTGTTCATTGCAACCATTACATTCAGTGCATCTTAGGAAAATGCCTTTTATTAAACTTCGGCTTAGGTCTAGTGGAACTTAAATAAAGATCAGAGCTCAACAATAATCTGTCCATGATGTCCCTGTTACAATAATGTCGTAAAAATGTTCTGAAGTAATTTTGCCAACATTCTCGAAAATTTTTGTTCCGGGCCTGAATGGCTTCAAGATAATTGGCCAATAGGCTAAATTGCTTGGCTTATTACTTTGGCTCCGTGGAGTAAACCTTTGTGAACTGTAGGTGACATAGGATGCCAACTGTACAATTCAACATAAAATTTTGCGGCGAGTGTTTCTTTACGCTTATCTGCTTCTGAGTTGATGCTAATGATTTTCAGATTTTTTAGCTCTTGTTAGCGTTAACATAATTTCCTTTATCATTACTGAAGTATCAGTATTTCCAACAGTTCGTAGATTTACACGAGGCTGCATATACAAGTTCTTCACCAGGTATTGATTCCGTCGCTTACTACGGTCCATAAAGCATTTTGTTGGACGTTCCTGTTTGTGTCTACGCTGTGCACTGTAGTTCGGCAACTCTGTTGATGAAGTGTACCATTCTTCGTTAATATGTATGAAACGGTCATCTTTGCGGCTAGCTGCTACACATCTCTGCCTGACTTGAGTCTTAAAAAACTCAAGGCACGATTTAAAAAACCATATTTATCCTTAGGACAATGAATAAATTCAACAAGGTTTTTTTACTAAAAAGTCACATTTTTCATTAACTTTCTTTTCTTTGCATTCTCTCGTAATATCGTACAAACTCTCCCCGTGAAAGTTATAGCTGGTTCTGGAGTATCTAAAAAATAATAAATAAAAATCTGTAGATTTCAATGCATCACATATCCAAAAGCGCGTAATTTTCTTGTTTTATTTGGTAATTGCAATCTTGTCAATAAAGAAAGGCTTGACAAGGTTTGAGAAGTAAACAAAAAAAAAATAATTGTTTAAGCACTTCATATAAATACATCCCCATTGACGGTTCCATCTCTTATACACATTACTTAAATTGTACATTAATAAACTAAGTTACTAGGTTAAAGTGATCTTCTTACCTTCTACTTCCAGATTCATAATGCTTCTATTGCACACACAACACCCGAAAACACAATTTCAACTGTATTCTAGTAAACAAATACAAGAGCAGAACACAGACGTGAGGTCCGACAATGACTGGGTTTTTACTGAACTGTGTGGGGTGAAGCATACACGTAGATGACCTTGGTGATTACAGATAGATGGACCGGTTGAAAATTCAGGAGTCTTTACAGGTTAATAAGTAATTTCATGTTTTAGACCTTTTGACCGGTTTCTGAATGTAAATACTCCTCTATACAACGCCCCAGATGGTAGTCAATGACCAATCACGACCCAATGAATTTTGTTTAACAACCAATGACAGTCCTGCTTCAACTTGCTCTTTATCGAATTCTCTTTATCAGTTCCTACTTTTGTGATAAAGAAATCTCCTCCATTTTAATATTCTGAACAGGATAGAACATTATTTTTGTAGTGACTGACTCTCCAACATATGCACTGAATTGTAGCCGGTCATTCACTCAGCCTCCTTCCCAAATGAGCAACTGAGTCGATTAATAAATAAGGAGAAATAAACGATCACTTGATTAATTAGAGTAAGAATCATCGGACCTGTATCGTGTGTAGACTTATTTTAAACGGGAAAATACGTAGAATACAATGATATATTATTGTATATAAATTAGATGATCTCGAGAAGATGAATTAATTAACGTTAGATTATGAGTAACTAGGCAGAAGCACGTCTGGTGATGCATATACAATGAGTGAAACATCTCCGGATTTCTTTTCTCTTCGAGAAAGTACACGCATTTATTTTGTGGAGTAAAATCGTAACAATGTATAATGTCCCTGACTTGACATTTGTACTTCTATAAGAAAATGTATTGCGATAACATCCCAAACTCAGCTCACAGGTGCTTTAACAAAGATGGAAAAACAAAATTATATGCGAAAGAAGCCATTTAACCTAAACACACTTAGAACCAACGCAGGAGCGGTTACCGACCCTAAATAAAATTAGAAGCGAAGTCTAATGCCGAATTAGCTTCATAAACTTTGGTCCTGACTGTATCTAATCTCATAGAAGGTAGGTCCTAAGAACTTGATGGCGCCACGACGAATAACATGTCTCCAAAGCCCCTTCCATTCCAAAATTATAGACAAATGTAGCAATGATTTGCAATGTTACATTATAAAATAGGCCTTATCACGTGGTCGCAAAATTATGATGAGTGGCAGTAAGAATTTACCGTACGACTAGAACTACAGACTAAAATTAATTCTTGTGGTGCCACTAGGCACGAATAATTTACTTACTTGCGGTACCAACATCAGCACATATATTTACAGTTACTCGTGTTCATCATTACTTGTAAGTGCCTAACACGGGCACATATACTCGTTGTCTACAGCGGTCAACGGCAGTAATTAAAATACTTATAAAATTTGCACTAGAGTCCTTTGTTAATGGACTTAGTAAGAAAGCACAACGATTCACATAAGTGAAATATACAAAGCTGAATTAATAACTATCTTAATTTATAGAAACGAGTGATATTATATAGGCCTACCAGTATAGGCGTGGTGTTAGTAATTAATTCACCGCAAGTTAAGCCTCTTCAGCATAAAAGTAACCACGTGATAACTGCCGAACATAACGTGTCGATTGTAATTGTCTGTGAAATTGTGCGACGTGCAAGAAATTATTAAAGTTAAATTAAATCCACATCTCTGTCATCATTTCTCAAACAACGAAACATAATTGTGTCCGCACAATCTTTGCGTATCCCGGGACCAAGAGCATCTCAATCCTACCACAACCCCACTGAGCTATTCAAGTTCCTCAACTAAAGAGGGATCCTTTCATTATCCTGGCGCCCACTAAATCCCGTCTTCACCATTAACCCATATACTAAGAAACTTTTTTTACCACAGAATATAGCAAAGAATGAACAGATTCCTTGATTTTACTAAAAAATAATAAATTGATAACCTATAATGTTGGTTAAAATATACAGTTTGATGTGTTTAATAATTTCTCCACCAGGGTGCATTATTATATTAGTACGATCCTAATTCGCAATTAATAATATGATCAAGTTGCAGTGAATGAACATAACCTCACATTTCTAATTTGTTGAGAAACATCGCAGTTTACATTAAATATATAAATGTTTTAAAATACCGGTAACTATATTTAAATAATGATTTGTGAGTAAACAGCTTAATTTTATTCGTTAAATAGTTCTAACAAATGCCAATTTTGATTTACAAATCCTGTAGAAAAATGTACTCGTCACCTCGTGACGATGATTAGGAAATCACTCCTGACATTACTCATGATAATCTATTTAATTTCTCATTTATTTATTTGTGTGTTATCAATCAGAACATCATAGATGCTTTTGGACTTGTCTAAATTACAATTTATACATAATAATATAACATATAACACGTGTATATATATAGCGAAATTAATTTACATTGTCATTTGAACTTATTAGATACAAATGTTAACTGAAATATAGTTATTAAAATAAAATATGGAACGTTCTAATGTGATGTTCAGCTTGAAAAACTTTCGGTGACCATTTCTGTAACAAATTTATTATAACGTGAAATAATTTCTGATTAGTCACGCTCACAATATATAACTAAACTAACCTCTGAAAGTAATATTCTTGCCGGTTCCCTAATACTTAAGAGAAAGTATTTTTTGATATCCTCTTCGATGTGTTATTACTTCTTTCTCTCTCCTTTATGTTGGTAAAAGTTGATGGTTTGTAGTACTAGATACATGAAGATCACAAAATATTTTCTATTAGCCCTATTGTAATGTTCTTAAAGGAGTGACGATTTAATGTAAGATTAAAATGAACATGGGCTATGTATAAAGACAATCCTTAGATTCTATAAGTGGATATTAAAACAAAACAATTGAATTAAAAAGCAATAATAATAATAAACCCAAAATCCGTTCCACTACATTATACAAACCTGTTCACGGCATCATTTATCCTATCACAATTCGCTTACGCATCGTGTCTTGAATTTATAAGCTTAAGGTTAAGGAATGGTCAGTAATCTGAAAATGTTTGTTTTGTAATTTTCACAAACGCTTTGTAATCGATCATGAAATATATATTGTTCTTTTATAACATTAAGGATATGATACTATTCAGCGGCGTGAGATGAACATAGCAGTTACCCAACTGTACGACAAAATGCGTTTTTCACTTTAAACTCGTATTTTAAAATGTTATGATTTGTTCTATTATTTTATTTAACGACACTTTTAAGAAGTAAGTTCATTACGCTAATTAGCATTGCAAATTAAAAATGGATGTAAAAGAACAAACAAAACTTTCTACGTCTTTATATTCAGATACTGATTACTTTACGTGCCATGAATATTGTTTTATTTATTTTGTTGTATTGATTAGAGAAATTCACACAAATAATGAATGTTTCTTCCAAAGTATAATTTAAGGAACGTGCCCTTTTTTTCAACTTTGTGCAATTTAAAAAATGTATGTTTATAAATATTTAACAAATCTACACGAAGTTAACAAAAAGCTAATCTCGTTATTAAAATGTAAGCTTCAACTATAAAGTAATTTTCACAGTGGCGTGCGGTAGTCAGAGCAAATACCCCAGTTTTAAATAGAGAAAATGTGACTTATCAAATAAAATTAAATGTTTCTTTCTTTGTTTGTTGGTTGGTTTGTTCGTACTTTATGCGCGGCCATACCATTGATCCGATTGTGATGTTTTTTTTTTTGCAAAATGTTCAGGAGATTCCCGGGATAAAAA
This sequence comes from Diploptera punctata, assembly GCA_030220185.1. Lineage (NCBI taxonomy): Eukaryota > Metazoa > Arthropoda > Insecta > Blattodea > Blaberidae > Diploptera > Diploptera punctata. The sequence goes on along the minus strand of JASPKZ010000464.1, from coordinate 515,749 downwards.
TAGACTAAACGAGAGTTGAGATACTCAACTCCTACACCCTTAAAAAATACCCTTTGTAGTGAAAAACGTGAAAAGTCCCTTTTTTACCCTTGAATGGCTTACGCTGCCTAAACCAATACAAATACACAAAATGAATGTACACAGAATTTAATATCTCAAAAAACTACAAAAAAGTCCGCGACAGCATATGTTTATCTTTTACAGATAACACACAATACCCATTTTTGTGTTTCATTAATGCCAAGGAGATCCGGATAAGTAGATTCCCGGGAAGCATGTGCTGACATAAGATTCATTCGATTGTCATGGGGTTATATGCAAAATGTTCAGGATTTTCCCGGGAAGGTTATAGGTTATAAGAGAGTTTTAATGCTCAAGCCCCTCACCCTTAACAATCACCTTATGTAGTGAAAAAACGTGAAGAAATATAGCTTTTTGTAAGCTTAAATGGCTTACGCTGCCTAAACCATAACAAATACACAAAATTATTGTATATAGAATTGAATATCTCATAACACTCTACAGGACAGGCCGTGAAAGCATGTGTTTATCTTTTAAGGATAACTCGCAATAACCAATTTTGTCTTTCATTGATGCCAAGAAGATAAGTAGATTCTCGGACAAGCATAGCAGCGCACGACGGGTATTCTTTATGTGTAACTCAAAATAACGAATTTTGTCTTTCAGCTCATTAATACCAAGTGCATCGGGATGCATAGATTCTCGAGCAACACGGGGTTTCTAAAATATTAATTTACGAGTATAATATGTATTATATTTATGTTTCCCTTTACTTAATCAAGTAAATGCAAAAAAAAAAAAAAAAAAAACACATTATCTTTTATTTAGGTGTAGCAGCGCACGCCGTGTATTTTATAAAAAAAACTTTCATTCCGAATTATTCAGTTTACAATTGATATGATACTAAAATGTCTTGTATTTTTTTTTCTTTATATCCAGTAAATGTGGAGTTGGCCTACCCTGTTGTACGAGGTAATTTTTCTTGTTGAAAGGTCTGCTGCACGAAAATGATCCCGTTTGTAGATTATACAGTCACTTACATTTATTTTTACGAAATTGACAAATCGCATTCATCAGTAACTTGTAACAATGTAATAAAAATGCGTTTGAACGCACTCAGTGTCGATATTAAATTCAACTGTTGCTTTCCACAAATAATATATACACGTTCGTAATAATCCAATTGTTGTTATTCAGTTATACAATATAAATGAAGCTTCTTAAATTAACAGGTTGCTATAGCTGACAAAACGAACCGCATAATTTTATTTATATATTTTTTTGTATTTTGTAATAATGTAACTAGCATAAATTAAATATTATAAATTAAGAAATGTTATTTCCAAAAATTCTATTATTGAGAAATTGGCGCTTCCCAAATCAGCCAATAACGTTCTTTTTTTTCATCAAATATATTCTTATTCGAGTTATAACATTAACTGAGTACTGCTAGCTAGTATTCAATAAAAAGTTGATCGAACATTGGAATAAGACACAAGCTTCGTCTATATAGTGGATTATCGCTGGACGTAGCAGGCGGTGATGCAACTCACTTGCAACAGCTGGTGTTGGTGGGGATAACATAGAGGAAACACTCTGTGTCTCTCTATGGAGATAATGTGAATACGCAGATGGCTCTGTCAAACCGAAAGTGATATATGTCTACTGGCGCGGCGGGAATTTACAATTTTTATGTTGACGCGTAATTGATGTGAATGGAATTTGGCAAATATATTGTTTTAATTCAAAATTATTAATATACTAATTACTCCAGGAGCGCTGGAGTTGAATGCAGGCCATTGCATTTGTAGTTGATTTACCATACTCTATATTCTTGTAATTCTGTTACTCTACGTACTTCTGCCTTTACTAACATTTGCTACAATTTTAAACTTTTACAACGATAATTATATATATATTTTTTTTTCCAATTATTAAATATCTATTTACGTATGCAGTGATTTCTTCGAAGTTCGATACATCCGCAGTGCACACGCGCGAGATGCATGAATGATTAAGATATCTGGGATTCTATGTAAGAAATCAACCCACAATAATCACTGTCTAAACAGAATAGCCACCTTTTCCTTATGGTGCCCCAGATTATCTAATAAACTGTAAACTAATCTGGTGTACACCAACTTGCCCATTTAGCTCATCTAACGAAATGGAATGAGTTTAGGTGGACTCTTGGCATAGAATAGCCATGGTTTATATTCTTGAAAAATGGTGATTATTAAAACTTGTAGATTGCTAATAACAACGGATGATATAATTAGAATAACATACATAATTTTTACATTATTGTTCACTGAAAAACAATAGTTTACCTTCCCCAATACATCTTCAAAGCACTACAAAATAACAGTGTGCATGCACGCGAGTTTATAGAGTTGTTGCTGTGTGGAATCACACATCTTTGAAGTCCTATAGAAACTGTATAGTGCTGTCACTACATGGCAGCACGTGGCTGTCAAATCGGTATGACCAACCCTCGAAATAAATTTCCAAACGTTTATTAGAAATTAATGTGCACTAATGTTCCCCTCCCTAACCTAACAAAATGCATATTATTTACCGAAGTGTACCGTATTCTGATGTACACTAACACTAACCCAACAAAATAGTCAGTGGCGCCAACTTATAAGTGCCCAGGCCCACTCAATAATTTCTTGATTCAATCATATTTAATACCACTTTTGAGTTAAGTAAATATAAAAAATAAGTCAAGTGCGGTATAGTGACAGCCTAGAACAATCTGCAGTGTAATGGCAGCCAAGTAGGTATTATGAAGGGGTCGGGTGACAGTCTGTATACAGTTGCGTTGCTATCCACATAACCACTGGCTTTGATTATTTGATTCCGCGACAATGGAAATTCAGTCTGTCGGCTTGTTTGATATAGTTCGGGACTCGGGTACCGCAAGCCGACTAAGGAACGGCTCAAAGTCGGTCTTCCCTTTGATTTTAGATGTTAATGTGAAATATTACAAAACTTACTACTTAACAGTACGTACTTTCAACAATACTGAGAACACTTGGTAGTTTTCCCACCCTTCAGTTTGCTTTTGCACTTGAATGAGTGACATGCAGTGCTGGCAATAAGCATATTTTAAACGCGTGTAAAAGTATATGTGCGTGAATTTAAAAGTGAAATCTTAGTGTCGTCATGGATAAATTTATAATCAAGCGACGACTTAATAACTCCTCCGACCAGTGCACGGAAACTTCTATTGTACCCTTAATTCAAGAACAAACGAGTATTTCAAAATTATCTGTTTCTGGCCGTGAATCTGATTTAAAATCCAGTGGAACTGAAAGTGCTAAAGGGGGGAGGAAAAACGGAAGAACTTTTCAGAGTGTGAGGTTGATTACATATCCTTGAATATTTTACAACAACAATAAGGACGTGGTGTTGTGAAAAACATGCAAGGAAGCCGACGAAAATAAATTACTAAAGTTTTCCACCAAAGTAGATTCTTGTTTGTGATATTCTGGTTTTTCCAACTGGAAACACGCATTGAGAAAATTCAGTGCTCATGAAAAATCTCACTGTCATGAAGAATCGTGTAGTAAAACTGCAGCATTGCAAAGTGGGGTGAATGTAGCATCAAGCTTGAACGTTTCGAAATTGCAGGATCAACAAAATTCCCGCGCCGCGTTATATAAACTTTTCTCATATTTGTTATATTTATCAAAAAAGTGCATGGCAATCAGGGGACACACAGATCAGACTTGTAATTTTCACCATCTTCTTAAACTCCGCTGTGAAGATTCGCCGGGGCTTAAGCGCTATTTTGAAAGAGAATCATAAAGCGGCTGTCGTACGATGCGGAAAATAAAATGCTTGAAATTATGGCACACAAAGTGCTTCGTTCGCTAGCTAGTGAAATTCAGAGTGCTGTTTATTTTGGCCTGCTTTTGGACGAAACAACTGATATGGCAGTGAAAGAACAAGTTTCGATATCTTTCTGTACTGTTTCTCAAGAACTTGAAATTCGCGAGTATTTTGTAGTGTTTTATGAAACTTCAGCAACAGATGCGGCAACTCTATCCAACATTGTATGTGAGGTTTTGTTAAGTTTGGGACTCGATATAAAATATTGCCGGGGGTAATGTTATGATGGAGCTGCAAACTTAGCCGGGAAACATACAGGGTTGCAAGCTGGAACTTTTGAGATCAGTGAAAAGGCGAGGGCATCTGCATTGTTTGATGCACTCTTTAAATTTAGCAGCACAAGGTAAGATAAGACACATTGTAACATGTAAAAATGTGTTGAATATAGTGAAAGATTTAATCAATATGACCAGGGAGTCTCCAAAGAGATTGAATTGGTTTAATACCATCAAGAAAATGGAAGAACATAAACCAAAGCAAAACCTGAGACCCTTATGCCCAACTAGATTCACCGTCAAGCGCTTTGTTTGAGATCCGAAATAGATAACTACCAGGATGTACTTTCCTTCCTTTCAGAATATTTGGGAACGATAAAGGTGATGCTGGTACCAAAACCTGCGAATATTTATCATTCATGGAATCGTTTGAACACTTCGCATACCTAAACATGTCGGCGAGGATTTTTACCCCCATGGACGCGAAAAGTACACGACTTCACTTTCATGAAGCAACATGTTACATACAAGATTTGCTGCAGACACTACATGCAATTCGTAATAACTTTGAAACGTTCTGGGAGCAAACGACAAAGAAAACTGAATTTAGCATTAGCAGAGTCACAGATTCCCATGCAAAGGAAGGTGCTTCGAAGCCTGGATGAGAGACAATACACAGAGCATGCACTTACCAATGCGAAAACATTTTTTAAGAGTAAATTTTACGAAGTTGTAAATTCTACCATTGTATCCGTTAAGGGACGCTTCCAAGAAAACGAACTATTATCATAATATAAGACTTCGTTATCAGTAAAACAGACGATGTTACGTGTGTTTTCGAAAATGACATTTATGAGTAAGAAATCTTGCGAGCGCACAAAAAATATGGTCTTTGAAAGTGCTGCATTACTGAACATGAGTTTTAAAAGTTTCGGAGATATAGTAGAATTTTTTTAATTACAGATATTTCTTGTATTGTTCCTGAATTTATGAAATTCATACATCTCACTCTGACAATGCCAGTTTTCACGGCCACTTACTTACATGGTCATATTACATGTGCACAAGGACCGCGCTGAATGTGTGGATTCAGAAGAAGGCTGTTACGAGTTTATAGGAAGAAGCGCAGCTAGACGGAATACGTTTGCGACACGTCGCGCTGTTTAATGGTGAGTAATAATTACACTGTAGTAGTGGTTATATTAGTTCTGTAGGCCCTAGTCAATATAAGTTTAACAAAAATAATTCACAGTTATTAAAATTTAAGCAGCATTTTTAATAGAGATTAAAGTAACCACTGAATATCGAAATTTTCTTGTGTCAATTTATTACATCCTTCGTACTCTGTTTAAACATTTTTTAAGTGAATAAGTATATACAGTATTAACTAATATGATTTATTTGTATATTTTATTTTCTTAATTCAATTTTACATTCATTTCACTTAAAAATTTGGCGCCACTGAAAATAGTACTACCCTAACATAAATAGGTAAGTGTATTTGAGTTGTTTATGGTGGCAACATTGGAAGAGGAGGGAAAATAGCTAGTATCACAATATTGTCTAAGAATGTCGTAATGTTACCGTGTTTCGCGTAAATAAATAAATAAATACGTAAACATTGTAAAAGAACGGGAAAAACTATAGTTTGAATTATACCGTAAATTTTCGTTTCTACAGAGTAACAGTACGCATGACCATGCAGAGTTCACGGTAGGTGGAATCACATATCTATGAAACCCGACTTAAAGTTCATAGAGTTGTCGCTAGATGCAACCACGTAGCTGTAAAATCGATATACCAAAGTGGGCAATAAATTCCCAAATGTTTATCAGAAGTCGATGTACACTAACTTCTCCATTCCTAACCTAAGAAATAAATTACATGGATACTATTTACTGAACAGTAGGCCTGCACAAACACTAACCTAACAAAATGAATTTAATAAATATTGTACAGAATTAATTGCGATTGTTGGTGACCAAAAGCTAAATGACCAAAATTCAACATGAACATTAATTGAATCGTTTATTTCAAAACCAGTCAAACAACAAAAAATCCAAAAATGAGTTATTGGGCGATTACTGTTTTGTGAAGGTAAATACATCGTTTAATGCACAAAAAAGTCAAATGCTGTCCCCATGTGATAGTGAAGCAAAGTCTGGAGTTTCTTGTTTAGTGCAGAAAGAAGTCAAGTGACAGCGCTTGACTGGTTTCTGCTCTGAACTGCAGGATTTTTGGCGATGTGCTGGATCAATGATTTTGCCCAACCGTGCTTCTGAATCACAGCTGTGTCTGACTTGCATTCTTCAGTAGTCGTTTGGTGTGTGATAACATTGTTGTTCGTGTGTATTACTTTACAGTGTCCAGTTTAATAACTGTTTCTTAGTAATGTTTATGCTGAATTTGTTAACATTTTGTGGTGATTACATTGTAATAGTAATCATGTCTAGTTCTGATGAAGAACATGCTCTAAAGCGAAGACGTGAAGTTGTCAACAAAGAAACCTACAAACGTAATGTTGTTAGAAACGCTAGGATTAAAGGAGAAGATTAGGTTTCACACTCTGGTAAGCAAGTAGTGGAAGAAACTAAGCCTAGCCTAGACAGTTTAGCCTGCAAGTGTAATGCTAAATGCTCAAAGCAAATTAATCGTCAAACAACAGATAAAGCTTGGAATTACTTTTATTCCTTTGAAAATAAAAACTGTCAGGACACATATATTCAAACATTGATTGAAGTGAATGAAGTCAAACATAGAACTGAAAAGAAAACTCCAGAAGAAAAAACTGGCGAGTAAAACGAAGAAGACAGTTTTAAAATAAATCATTCTTATAAATATTGCTTAAGGATTGGGGGAGATAGACAGGTCTTTTCAATATTCACATTGTGACCACTCAAGACAATACATCTTTAAAAAATGGTGGCCTCAGTCGTACATAAAAATGACAAATTTTGATGACACCTATGGTACAGCCTATCCAAAGAACAAGAGGGAGACTTTTAAGATTTCAACTTTCATACAAACACTTTTGTTATAACAAGAACTTGCTAGGGAAAGTAGTTGTGAAGCCATTTATAGATGATATACCTATATCATCAACATTCACTTTGCTAAAAACACATCCTCCTCCTGTCTTACCTACACAGATCGCATATCCTTTAGGAAGGTTGAGTAAAAAACAAAATACTTAATCTTTTAAATATTTTTATAGTATATGAATAAAATATTGTATTGCTTAAAAAAAAAATATATGGTTTAATTTTTATTTTATGATGATCAAAAGTACATATTTTTGTGCAGGATTTTTATACTATACATTTTCAGTTTGTGTTTATGGTTTATTTTACTCTGTGTAATACTAGGCCCTAATCTATTTTTTTGTGAATGTTGTAGATTCCAATAAATGTGAAAAAAACAAGATTTACAAGCTCTAAAACCATATTTGGTTGGATATGAGGAGTTTTATGAGAATATTTTTCACTTACCTACAACGGAAGCAGAATGCGCTGTATAGCGAGTATATGATGAATAGTCATTCCCGGACAAATATGTATCAATAACAATTATATTAACCTCAAAAAGTTCATTTTTCATTTTACTTTTGAAGTCCCTAATGAAATTAGATTATTTCATACTTCATTTACAATAGTGATTGTTGTTTATTTCAGAAACCAGTCAAGTGCAAACTTATTGTTATTTTTTTACATTTGTCAATATAGGTAACAAAAGGTATTTTGTTTATCAAACAGTTACATAAATGGATAACTTTCATAGGAAAAAAATATAAATTTTCTAAAAATAAATTTGAAGTTGCTAGGGAGTTCTCTTTTGATTTACTCAAAATCAACAATTTTTCGTTTAACTGGTTTTTGAAATAAACGATTCAATTCCTTACGTGTCACCCGAAGATTTCATTCAAATGAATGATTGAAGGTACCAAGCAGACTAAGCATTGATGCCTGTTTTACAGTTGAAAAATATAGGTTTGAAAAAGTGAAAGAATTTTAAGTATCTAGGCACTATGGTGATGCACGAAAGTATGATTGATAAAAAAATCAACAACAGACTCATGTTGACCAGCTGAGGGTATCCATTCATAGTAATTCTGCCCGAAGGCAGGTCCTTCACTGCAATCATAGCATTTTTATGCTATGCTTGCAGCTTTACTAGGGAACTGTAGGTGTGCTAGCTTCCCGTTGCTTTCCACACTGGTGAAGGATGATGATGATAAAGATAAGGATGATCATGATGGCAATATGATTTCGGGGACCGTTTGCACCTTAAAGTTTACCTGACATTTGTCTTACAGGTAAGGAAAAAGGCCGATGAAAACCTCACCCAGAAAAACAGTCGCGACCGGGTATCGAACCCGGGCCTGCTGCGTGACAAAGCAGCACGCCACCTCGAGACCACAGCGGTGGACTGAGGGTATTTTGGACTTAAAAAAAAAAACTTATTTCCCAATTTCTAAGTCATCAAATAAAAATTTATAAACCCCTTTAGAGATCTGTTGCCATCTATGGTTATGAAAGTTAGGCCCTAATAAAAATCCAAGAAAATAAAATTAGAATATTTGAAAGAAAAATATTAAGGAAAATATTTGGCTCAATATGCAAGAGTGGAAATTGGTACATTAGATATGATGAATTATAGAAACTATATGATGATACAGGTATCATTAGGACAATTAAGATGGCAGGAATTTGATGGCTGGGACATCTCTATAGGGAAGAGGAATCAGACATATGTCATAAACTTACACTGACAATTATAAATGGAAACTGAAGAGTTTGATGTCCTAATATCAGATGGCTGGACAGCATTGAAGAGGACCTGAGACTACTGGGTGTACGAGGATGGAGAAGGAAGGCGGAGAATAGAGACGAATGGAGGTGCATTGTAGGGGCAGTCAAGGCCTGCAGCGGGCTGTAGAACCATGATGATGATGATGAATGATTGAAGGTGAACTATATTATTATTTCCATGTCAAATGATATGGTTAGGTGCCATTTTAATAATTTGTTTCTTGTTGCCAATATTAATATTTTAAATATGTCCCATTATAAGCAATCATATTTGATTTTATTTCACATTGGTATCAAAACTTAGAAAAGCTATGCAAAAGATAAAATTGAAAGTTGTGCTTACAATTTTAATTTATTTATCTGTGTTATAATGTAAGGCTATTGCGGAATCGATATACAATTATTTTTTTAATTTTATATAACAATTCTATATAGTAACTGGAGTTATTATTATCAGTGTTGAAATTGGGGTATGAGAAATTTCAAAAGTTGCTTTTTTTTTTAACTTGCTATTAAATCTATTACACAATTCCTACGATTCTTTTTGCTTTTAAAAATCCTCATTTCCTGCCAGGTTAGAACCCATGAGCATGATCACCACTGGACCACGAGATCCAACCCATCATTTTCCATTTCAGATACATTTTCCAACCAATATCTGGAATATCTGATTTTTTGTAAAATATTTGTGTAATGGTATTTTTTAAATTAGAAAATGTCTTTGTGATTCTTAATAAAAGTATACTTCAGTTTTCAATGTAATTTTCTTAAAACTAATTGATGAACATTATTTTTCTTATGTTGCATTGATATGTTTGTTAGAAATTAATGAACAATTTACATGGCAGATTTATAACTGATCTTAAAATTTCCTCATGTGCTGAAATACATATTTGAATTGACTATTCTTCCCTTTTTATTTATACTTTATATTCCTGTTCCATTCTCTATGAGCATATCTAATGCTATCAATCTCTCGTAATAACTCTTTTTATAATTCTCAATCCATCTAAAAACTTCAGACTTCATCCAGTATTTCAATTAGTCACTTATAGTATACTTTTTGGAATTTCAGTCATATAGACAGTAGTATGTTGGATCAAATCCTCCTAAAGATATAATATTGATTAGTAATGTCTGGCTTCTAACAAATTAAAATTGCATATTTTTGCATGCCAACTAATTTTCCAGAAAATTATTACAGACAGGAAACCTATTCAGAATCATTAACCTTGCAATATAGTTCATTTGAACCATATTGTATTGTCATGATATCTTTAAAATGTTGATATAATACTTATTCTCTAAATAGGATGTTAGTAAGACCCAAATTTTGGAAAAACAATATATACCTTACCCAATACATATAGTATAAGTTGTACAGAATAACTGTGCGCATTGCATATGAGTTTATAGAGCTGTAGCTAGGTGGAACCATATATCTTAGAAATACTACAGAAAGTTTGTAGAGCTGTTGATAGATGGCAGCATGTGCAGTGTGACCAACCTTTGAAATAAATTCCCAAACATTTATTAGAAATGTATGTATGCTAACTTCTCACTTACTAACCTAACAAAGTAAATTATTTGCCTATTATTTACTGAATTGTACATTACCTAACACTGACCTAGCAAAAATAGTACCTACTACTCCAACAAAAATATCTGTAATTGAGTTGTTGATGTTGGCAACATTGGAAGAGGTGGGAAAATAGTGAATATTGTAATATTGTCTCGAAATGTTGTAATGTTAGAATGTTTCTCATAAATAAATACATATATAAAAGTTGTAAAAGATTATAAGTATAATTGAAAAACATTAAAAATATTACAAAATGTTAGTAAAGACTGAAGATGTATGTAGAGTAACAGTATTACAAGAATGTACTGTATAAAATTAAGGGAAATGTAATGTACTGTTGAACTCCCAATTTTTATTTCAAGACTTATTTTCTTGTTGATTAATATATAAAATTAACCTAAAAATATGTTCATATCATCAGTGGGGACTCTTATAGTAGCTGAAAATTTTAAGTATGGCATAATGATGTTAGATATTTGATTTAATTGCTTGTGTATTATAGATGGGAATTTGTTGTTCTCTTTAATGGAATGTGTTATATAGATAAAGATGGATGATTTTACTATATTTAACGATGTTATTGATAATTTCAGACTTTGTGATCACAATGGATAATGAGTTTGCTATTAAATCTGAAGATCATCTGTCAGAAATTGGAAGTGGACCACAAGTAAGTTGCTGTACAAAATATTATTTAGCTTTTGTCATCGTAAGAAGCTTAATAAGTTTGTTATTGTGATGATTACTGTGATTTTCAACTTACAGATTTTAAAAGTAGAAATAAAATCAGAAATGGAAGAAGAACCTGCCAATCTTAAAACTGAATGTGACATATTTCCACCTTTTGAGGAAATTAAGGTAATATTTTTGTTATGTTCAGATTTTTTTACAATGATATCAAAAGAAAAGACAGTGAAATCCTTTGGAGAAATACTAGCTGACTGCTGACATTATATTTACATAACCTGATCATTGAACTGTTATAGTGGTTTATTGTATAATGCATCATCATCATAATCATCCTGCCAGGTATTAGTCCTAGAAGAACTGTTACGGCCTGAGAAAGCGGTTTTCATGCCATCTTTTCATAGATCGACCAAGTGACCGTTTCCCATTTGGACAGTAGTTCATTATTGCCTTGGGGATCCTGGATCTAGCCATTCTGAGACATGTTCCTTCCAGTTTAGCTGATATCTGGAGATGTAGTCTGGTATTGGTGACACATTAAGTTCTTGAAGGATTTCTACATTTTTCTTTTGATCCCATTTGGTGTAGCCAGCTGTTCAGCATATAAATTTCATCTCACAAGCTGTATAATGCATATTGGCTCCAAAAGTCATTATAACTTGTAACTGTAATCTCTACTAATTGTAGTTACCCAAAGTTTTCAAATGCTGTGTACAGCAGTCAAAATATAAGTGGCTGCACAGTCTCTAAAAAAAATTTTATATAATTATTGCTAAGAGACATCAGTATTTTCTAAGGTTAAGGTTAGTGTCTTTGGAATCTTTTACATTAAATTTTCTGTGCTAACAATTATTACTGCAGTGGCCATCAAGAAACATAGTATTAGTTTGAAGTATTTTTATTTCCATCGATATGCTTATTAATGCTTTATGAACTCTATATATGGAAAAGCAACAGCAAACTACAACTCACCCAATTAAAAGAAACATTAATGTATTTAAAATTTGACAAGCCTGATTTAAACATATGTTTGATGAAAGCATTATTAATGAAGATCGTTGGGAAATGTTGACCCAAATAGAGTGCTGAATGAAAATGTATTACATTATTTTATTTTATTTATTTTTAACATCCATTAGAGCATCATAGATGATTTAGGATATGTCCAGATTACAATCTGTACATAAACAACAATATAAAATATAACACATAGATACATAAATAAATAATGAAACTAATTTACATTGCAATTAACATACACCATAATACCAAGGGACAGCACTTTCACAAGAAAGGATGGTGATGCAATTCCAATCAAATATTACTTACAATTTTAAATTTAGGTATTCACCCATACTTAATGGTATGTAAGACAATAAAATGTTCTTTACAGCAAGCTTAAATTTTCTGCCCGTAAGAGGTTCAACATTGGAAGGGAGATGATTATATAGATTACTACCTTTATGTAATATGCTATTAATACTTCTGGTAAGCCTGTGATAATTTAGGTGTATATTATTGGATATTCTAGTGTTATGAACATGTAAATCTGAATTTATTTTGAAAAGTCCTAAATTTTTATGAATAAAGCAAACTGATTCTAAAATGTAAATACAAGGAAGCGGTAATATTTTTTAGTTATTTGAAAGGTTTCTTACTTTCTATTCTATTCGGAATGGTGCTTTCTTCATGATTTTAATAATTCTTTCCTGTAATTTGAATATTTGAGTAGATTTTGATGATGATTCTCATAGTATTATATCATATGTTAACAGTGAATATATGTATCCAAAATATACAGTTTTTAATACTTCCTCTGGTAATATTCTAGTAAGAACGCGAATTGCATAACATAATCGGTTAAGTTTTTCAGATAAATGTTGTATATGGCATTCCCATGACATATTGGAATCAATTCATACACCTAGAAATTTGGCACAACTTGCTTCTTGTATTAAGGCGTCATTAAGCATAATGTTGATGGGGTTATTCAGATTTTGTTGATTGAAATACATGTATATACTGTTTTGTTTACGTTTAGTTTGAGTTTATTGTGTTTATTAGCCATTGTTATATATTTGTTGATGTTTTATCTACCTTCAGTTGTATATCATTATTGTGAACATCACTGAGTATGATGTTTGTGTCATCTGCAAATAATACAGTTTTGGCTTTGGGCATAATTATGGGAAGGTCATTAATATATATAAGAAAATAATTGGACCCAGAATTGATCCTTGGGGTATTCCATGCTCCATAGATGTTGAGTTTGATCGGATATTGTTAATTTCAACTATTTGTATTATGTTACTTAAATATGAAATAAAAAATTTTCTGCCAGTCCCCAAATGTATTTAGTTATCTGATTAAAATTTCATGGTTAACCATGTCAAATGCTTTACTAAGTTCTAGAAAAAGCCCTATTGTTTGTTCTCTATTATCTTTAGCTTTGAATATTGATTCTGTAAATGATTGTAAAGCATTGTTGAATCCTGCACCTTTACGAAATCCATAGTGAGAACCAGAAAGCACATAATTTGATTCCAGAAAGGGAACCAGTCTATTATACATAACTTTTACAAGAATTTTAGAGAATACTGAGAGTAGGTCTCTAATTTTTACTATTTAATATATCAGCTTCTTGAATATTGGATGAATTTTCGTTGTTTTAAAAATTTTAGGAAATTTTCCTGTAATTAGTGATGAATTTGATATGTCTAGTAGCGTGTTATCGGTAAACAGGCACATCTTTTAACAATAAGGTCTGGTGTTTCATCAATTCCACAAGATAAACTATTTTTCAGTTTGTTAATCACTTTAAATAATTCTTCTGGTGATCTTGAAGAATATTTTCGGTCTGTAGACCGTGGTTGTGAGGCTTGTAGTTCCCCGATGTTTCACCAGAGACTGATTCTGACATCCTCAAGGGTTGTCTTGAGACTGGAGAACTACAAGCCTCACGACCACGGCCTACAGCCCGAAAATCTTCTTCAAGATCATCATAGCAACTCCGGCCATGAAAGTCTACGTCAATACAATTCTTCTGGTATTACTGGTGTTATGAATATAGTGTTTTTTGACAATCATGTGGTTTAAAATTGGTTGTTGCTTTATTTAGAGCAACATTTGCAAAGTAGTTATTAAATAACTCAGCTATTTCATACAAATTTTTAATTACTGGTCATTGACAGATATTTCCATTTTATCTTTATCTTTTTCATTACTTTTTCCAGATTCTTCTCTTACAATATCCCATATAGATTTTCCTTTGCTTTACTTTGTTGTTTCTCACCGCAAGAATCAGTGGCTGTCTCTCTTCAATGATAATTTTTCTGTTTATGCAAATTTTGTGCCTCAGCTTATTGCATTACAGTTGGATTCTCAAATATTCTTTTAATCTATAAATCTTACTCTATACATGTTGCAAAGTAAAATTTATTTTTCAGTAATAAAATATTTTTACCAATCCCTTTAATGAAAACTTACAGTCTGGCATTATCAGATTACTTAACTTTAAGCATTTGGAATTGTACTTGTCCAAAAGGAATCAAAATAAAAAAGACAAAATAAAACTGGCGAGTGAATAAAATATTATTTGCAAAATTTCTACTACTTCCAAAACAAAGAATCCAATTTTTTATAATAGAGTAGATGAGAGTGCATAGTAAGGAAGAAAGAAATCAACAGGGTATTTCCTCTGCCAAGCACATGAATCATATTTGCAGGCATCTGATAGCCAATTCATTCCTGTTAAATAATATCATCTTGAACAGGTTGTTTTTAACAAGGAGAGGGAGTCTACCAATCTATTGTTATTTCTAGCTTTAACTGAATGATTAGGGTGAAGGTGAGCAAGGATAAAATATAGACAGGTTTTTTATCATCAGTAGTGTAAGTTGAGAATGTATTGCCAATATGTGGACATGTTGTTGTAAAAAAATATATTTTTTAATATAAATATTTGGCTAAAATGTGACCAAGAACTGAGATATTAAGAAAATATGTATTTACATTAGAACAAAAATCTTATTAGGTTCTGCTAAAGCTAGGAATGTGTTCAGTTATGTTGAGAATAGATAAATAAATAAATCAGGATTTCGAGCAATAGTTGTCCTCATTGGCAACATCATTACACCATTCTGCATGGATTTTGGTTTTTTTTAAATAAATGAGCGTTTCTGAATCGCAATTTTCACACTGATTGCAAAATTTAAATCCGTTTTCATGTACATCAGAATTTTTTACAATTAAAAATTTAAGGGGCATGCCGTAGCGTAGTGGTTAAGGCACTGAGCTACAAAGCCGGAGGGTCGAGGGTTCAAGTCCCGTTGCGGTCAGGATTTTTAAACTGACCCAAACCCTCTGGCGGCACCATGGCCCTGGGGTCGACTCAGCCTCTAACGGAAATGAGTACCAGACGCTTGTTCTGGGGTAAAGGCGGCCGTCACGCCGGGCTGACGTAAAGTGCCGATTGTCTAGAAAAAGTGGGAGCCTTAACCTCTTACTATCCCAAGGGCCTCCGGGTCTGTTGTGGGATCACTTTACTTTACTTACAAAATTTAATATTTTGAATATTTTTCGTAATATATGTATTCTAGTAATATTATAGCCTGCTTATCATTTGTTAGAAAGGCCCAACAGTTTATAATTTCAATTTTATTACTTAAAATGTGAAATTATATAACTATTATTATGTTTATGTTTTACATTATGTTTATATTTATTAAAATCTAACACCTATATCCACCCGAGGTCCGTATGAAAATTTGTCTCCCCCTTAAAATGAACAGGGGTTGTTATTCTTGGAAATGTTTATCTATCTGATTTCATCTTATCTATCATCATAGATGTTTTAATCAAAGTGAGCTAAATGATTTAGTGAGGAATTTAAATTTGCCTAAAGAATCAGCAGAACTGTTAGGCTCTAGGTTAAAAGAAAAGAAAGTATAGCCTGAGGGTACATATTTTTCATGGTATAGGTATCATGAGATGGAACTTGTACCTTTTTTTGCTGAAGAAGAAAATTTAGTGCATTGCCAAGACATCCCTGCTGTGTTAAATTTTTATAACATATATTATAATTCCAATGAGTAGAGGTTCTTCATAGATTCTGCTCAAAAAAGTCTTTAAGCTGTTTTGCTCCATAATGGGAACATTCATATTTCCATTCCTGTGGCCCACTCTTTTGTTGTAAAGGAGACATATGAAGATATAAAGTTTTTGTTACAAAAATGGCAGTATGAAAACCATCTATGATTAGTCTGTGGAGATTTCAAGATTATTGGATTATTACTGGGTCAGCAAGCTGGTTTCACAAAATACCCTTATTTCTTATGTGAATGGGATAGCAAGGCTAGGTCAGAAAACTGGGAAAGGGAACAATGGCCATGTAGGACTAATTTAAAACCAGGCAAAAAAATAAAAGAAGTGAACCTCTCATTGATCCCTCGAAAGTATTGTTGCCACGTCTCCATGAAAATTATGTTTAATGAAACATGAAAAACTCTAGATAAAGGCAGTGAGTGCTTTAAGTACCTTTGTGCTACATTTCCTACTTTATCCAATGTAAAAATTAAAACTGATGTATTCGTTGGCCAACAAATTCAATAACTGATGATGGACAGTCAGTTTGAGAATACTATGTGTCGAGAAGTGAAGTATGCCTGGAATGCTTTCAGAAATGTCGTTTTTAATTTCCTTGGAAATAAAAAAGACCCAAATTATAACTTATTGAAAGTGATGCTATAAAATTTCAAACAGATTGGTTGCAACATGAGTGTCAAAGTACATTACCTTCATTCCCATCTAAATTATTTCCCTGGTAATTTAGGATATTTCAGTGAGGAACAGAGTGAAAGATTTCACCAGGATATAAGTAATATGGAAATGAGATATCAAGGGAAGTGGAGTGTTCGTGGTGGAGTGGCTTACATGCTTAAATGATCCTGAGAGCTATGCCAGCGGTAGCATTGCTGCTGATAGTGTTACCAATGCTGGACTGGTCGAAGGTGATAAGCCAGACAAAAAAAGTACCATGGTTGAAAGAGTGACGACCTTTCACTGTAAAAATACCAACCGCCAAGAAATCCAGACGTGTGTTCAATTGGGGTAAAATTTTCCAGAGGTCAAATAGCCTCCTATTCAGTTCTCCGGGCTGGGACTATTTCAGGAAACACATGCCAAAGGAAGTGGCTGAATTCAAATACTTAGGAACAATAATCACAAACAGGAATGGGATGCACAAGGAAATTAAACATAGGCTCAATTCTGGAAATGCATGCTATTATGCATTACAGAGACTCTTGACTTCCCAACTCCTTTCAAAAAAACTTTGAACTGAAAATATATAAAACTATTATTCTACCAGTTATATTATATAGATGTGAAACATGGACTCTTACTTTGGGGGAGGAAAGGAGATTATGGGTATTTGAGAATAAAGTTCTTAGGAAAATTTTTGTACCAGAGAGAGATGAACAGACGGGTGAATGGAGAAGACTGCATACCAATGAATTACATGGTCTTTATAGGAAGGCACATATAATGAGAACAGTTAAATATTATAGACTGCGATAGGCAGGACATGTGGCACGAATGGGAAATGAAAGACGTGCATGGAAGTTTCTTGTAGGAAAACCAGAGGGAAAACGCCCAGTTGGTAGACCAAGAATGAGGTAGGAGAATACTATTAACTATCATTTGAGGGAAGTAGATTATACAGGGGATGACTAGAAGACATTGGCTCAGGGTAGGGATGTATGGAGAGCTTATGTCGTCGCGTCCATGAACCTATGGGTTCGATAGTGCCAGTGAGTTAGCAGTAATTTTATTTATAGTTATTCATGAATATTTTGAAAACCTGACGTGATGGGAGAAAATGGAGATCATTTTCGAATTCATTGCAAAAAATCCGAATAGAATTATCTATCAGATTAAAGAAAACAAAAAAATATGTTTTAAAGTGCAAAATGGTGTTATCATTTCTTGTAGTTTCTATATTTATGACAAAAAACAATAACAACAACATGGCAGGAGGTGGTGAAATTATATGTGTGTGCAGTCACATAAGCGATGTTGTGCGAGTCTGTTTGAGAGTGAGAGAGAGATGGAATGTGATATATATAGTAACATACTTTTTTCTTAGTTGTTTGATTAGATAGTATCCATACAGAAAAGTTAGCTGTAATAAGAACAATGGATGTTGAGACATGTCTCGTCGGGTGTCCAATATAGGTTTCACATAGGCTATTTAAGGAAGCTGTGTTGCATTCAGTTTCTTGCACATATTCCTTGCTTACATAGTGTTCACTCTAGTAATTTCAAACAGTATTAGCCTTTATATGAGTTAACGGTTGTGCTATCCTGATTCATACTTCAAGTGTCTGTGTATATATTATGTTGAGATATGTGTTGTAAATTTTGATATTTATCAGTTCATTAATATACTGAAAGTTATTTTGTATATTTGCAGGACACTTCAAATTACATGAAGACAGAAGTTAAGAACACGGACATTAACACAGGTGAAAATATCATAGTTTCTGTGAAAAGTGAATCAATGGTAAGTATTTCATTTGGATTTTCTTTTACACTATTATACAATGTTTAATTTTTGTAGCTTGTTGTACTATTTAATTAACACTTCAAGTCTTTGTTAGAATTGAATATAGGCAATCAATTATTATAAATATGACTTACTGTTCCTGTGCCTTTCTTTTTAATTTTACACAGGACATTGTTAATATGTATTCTTTTTTGTTGAACTTATGTTTGTTATTTATTCATTTCATATTTTATTTAAATATTTCAACCAATGCAGATAAATATTTAATATGTTTGTTAAATATCATTCACTGATAGCAGTTAATAATAATTATTACAAGAACTAATCATTATCTCAGCCGGAAAATGAATTGATTAAGTCGACTTAATAAATTCATTTTTTGACTGAGAAAATGATCAGTTCTTGTTGTAATTGTTAAAGGCTTCATTTTAGATCTCAGAATATTAGCTTTACAAATGAAATGTGGATGTGAAAAGGTGGACAAATTTGTTGGAGAAACCTCTTAATACATGCTTGAATTTCTTTTACATGCCATGAATCTATACTAAAAGACTCCTGTCTTTCTTGTCTCCTATTCATGGTTTCATTGCCTTTAAAATTCGTTCCATGGAATTAAACCTGTGAACATTAGAACTGGGTCCAAATATGGTAACTATTTTTCCATTCAAATTCAAACTTCTTTTTGTGCTTCTTGCATGTGTAAACATAACTATATTTTTCAGTTACAGAGTTGTGTTTGTAGTATGCATATATTTTCTGAAGTTTAAACCACATTATATTTAGAAATTTCATGGAATATCTACAAAAGTATAATTCTGTATGTTGTCATTAACACTTTGTGGATGGATGATGCAAAGTTGCATCGGAGGTTTGCAACTGTGTGAGATGGGCAACATAATTTTGTGTCTTCAACGCGTGATAGATTTCCACTCACTATACATTGCTCTCAGCCGTCATGAACTTCTTGTGTCGACATCATTTGACCCTAACATGAGCTGACCTTGTTACGGCTGCAGCTGAATCAGCAAATTTCCCCATGTTGGACAATAAATCCTTTCTTAGAACTAACCCAATATGTAGGCACTGAATATACTCTCTAGTCATAGTCTCCATTCACAAGTCAGTTTGTTTGTTCAACATGATGCATGCAGCAAGTATGTATCAGTCACCCATGGTAACTCACATTACAAAATGACGTTATTATATACATGTGCAAATCAATATCAAGAAATATGAAATAAACATACTGGTTTATATGTGGTTATTTAATAAGGCTATGTCTACCAAACAAAAATACATTATTACTTTCACTGCAACTTTATTAGGATATCAGTACTTCATATATATGTATTGGTAACTTACATTACAATTCAGAGACAAAGATTTCAGTAGACATTCTTTTCTAATGAAGTTCTGCTCTGATAATTAACTTTTTGTCTTCGTTATTTTTAAATAAATACAGTAGAGTTATGAGATGATTCTAACACAATTAATAAAAAAAATAAAATCACAGTAACTCATATTACGCAACTTGGTAACTCACATTACACAGTCAAACTTAAAATAACCACGAGCTGTTACTACAGTGGAAGGATTCATTTTCTTAATTGTTTTGCGCTTTACACAATCATTTGAGGGAAGTGGGTTATACAGGGAATGATTGGAAAACATTAGCCCAGGATAGGGATATATGTCGAGCTTATGGGTTCGATAGTGCCAGTGAGTTAGTTAGTTAGTTTACATAATATATTTTGTCTTCCAAAGTAGGCCATTTCCACAATTTGCCATCTTTTGTCATAGCATTAACTTTATATTCTTCTTCCTTGATGCTGGTTACAATAACTTTGATGAAGGAGCATCTTTCATAAATTCAACAGCATTATTTACACAATGTTTTCTCTGTTTTTACATTCATCCATATATTGAGTTTTACAGATCCTTCTATCCCATCTACAGGTCCTTTCCCATGGGAAGTAGTTCCATGATATTTGTTTACCATGCTCTTTGGTGAGTGTTTTAATTGCCTCAGCTGCATATTTATTCTTAAATTGTAAATTATGTATTCACCTGACCAAACATTTACATGTGCGATGGATGATGACAAGTCTATCAACATATGCTATGACAGTGCTCTTTGAATGATCAAGAACATCACTAGCTAAAGCATATGAGTGATACATTCCAGACTCCCAAATAGCAGCGGTGAATAGGCTGACCTGATTTGTTTCCAGTGAGCACTTTGAATCTCATCTTGTGAAGTACAAGTATAGTTATCAGAGAAGTCAACTTGGTTAATTGCAACATGAGGAGTAGATTCATTTGCTGTCCACTGCAAGTTGTAGCTCTTGGATTGCTTACTTTTCATATAGCAGTGTTCTAAAAATGGACCAATAGTCAGTATGTAATCTTAAATATAGAAGATTACGTTCTTTCACTTTCATTGATCTCCAATCGTTACCTTTCCATACAAACCAATAAACATCCAAGTGTTCATCTAAATTGACATGTAATTGCTGAAGTTTTGTAGCAAGAGAAAAATTCTCGCTTAGACCGACACTCGAACCCGGGACCAATGCTCAACCAACTGAGCTACCGGGGCGAGTCCTAATCTAGATGCAAAGTTTTTTCTTATATACGTTGTAATTTTTTTCTTCAAATATAATTTACCCTTCAAGTAGAAGTGTTAAATTAATAATAAAAAACGTCAAGATAATCTTTCCACAATACATTTTCCTAACCAACAATCTTCTTTGGCATCCTGACCAATACCCTCAACACAAGCTATTACTTAAGCATACTCTCTACATGAAAAATCTTGTATAGAGAGAGACCTTAAATAGCTCCACTTAATAAGATAAACATGTAGGCAAACCTAGGTAGCTCACATTACAAATTTTTCAAGCTCTACTATTTTAACAAAATATTAGGTAAATTTAAAATAAATACTTAATTTAAACATAGTCCTAAGAAGAAGTAAAATATACATTTTCATTCTTCTACCATAATTATATAAAATAAAATACTAAAAAAATGTGGTTGTGGTAACTCATAGACACTCAGAACATCACTCAGAAGTATTGCACTATGTATTAAAAATATATATCTAAAAATAAATTTTATGTTACTAGTTTGTTGTCAATGTTATGTTCTTTAAACTGCAATGCAAGAAAGTATCAATTTATGTATTTTATGTATGTATTTATTACTTTGAATTTCATACAAAATTTAGTTGCAATCAGTTGCACATGTGCTTCAGAATAACTTTGCAAAATAACAGGAAATAGAAAGTTCCTGATGAGTTATTTAGTGTTCTCAATTTTATTTGTAGTTCCTGCTAACCATAGCTGAGAAAAAAGAAAATCTCTTCTACAAGTTTCAATTTTTTTACCCATTCCCCTACTTACATAGAATTACCCTATCGTAAGAAAAAAATTCTAATGGGAGAAGAAATTATTGCAAAATTAAATGCAGATGATTTATCAGATGTCCCTTACTTCCTTACTTACTTATTTACTTACTCACTGGCACTATCGAACCCGTACGTTCATGGCCGCCCGGACATAAGCTCTCCATACATCCCTATCCTGAGCAAATGCTTTCCAATCATTCCCTGTATAATCTACTTCCCTCAAATCATAGTTAATGTTATTCTCCCACCTCATTCTTGGTCTAGCAACTGGCCATTTTCCTTCTGGTTTTCCTACAAGAAACCTCCATGGAAGTCTTTCATTCCCCATACGTGCAACATGTCCTGCCTATCGGAGTTCTTATTATATCTGGCTTCATATAAAGAACATGTAGCTCTTTGTTATGTAGTTGTCTCCTTCATCTATCTGTTCATCTCTCTTTGGTCCAAAAATTTTCCTAAGTACTTTATTCTCAAATACTCGATATCTCCTCTCCTCCCTTAAACTAAGAGTCCATGTTTCGCATCCATATAATACAACTGGTAGAATAATAGAATAATAGTTTTATATATATTTTGAGTTTAATGTTTTATGAAAGGAGTTAGGACATTAAAGTCCCTGTAGTACATAATAGCACGCATTTCCAGAATTGAGCCTATGTTTAATTTCTTTGTGCATCTCATTCCTATTTGTGATTATTGTTCCTAGGTATTTGAATTCAGTCACTTCCTCAAAATTTCCCTCATTTGTCATTAGCTATCCATTTCCATTATATGTTTCCACATGTGACCACATATTAAGTTTTATTGATATTTAGTTCAGTCCTAATTTCTTAGTTTTACTTAATGCTTGTGTGTGTGTGTTGTCCTGTAGTATCTTCTCAATAATACGACATCATCAGCATAAACTAACAGCTTATTAATACAATTGAGTTATAGGCCTTCTTCATCCTCTAGAGAATCGATGGCATACTCTAGTACAAAATTAAATAGAAAAGAAGATAGTGCATTTCCTTGCTTCAACCAATTCTGGATTTCAAAAGTGTCTGAAAACTGTTTGTCTAGAAGCACCCTACTCTTTGTGCCATTTAGACACATTTGTATAAGTATAACTAACTTTTTAGGAATTCCGAACTCCAGCAGGATACTATATAACTTCTCCCTCTTAATTAAACCATATGCTTTTTTGAAGTCTATGTATAGTTCATGAACAGAACCATTATATTCCCATTTCTTTTCTAAAATCTGTCTTATACTAATATTCTGATCTGTTGTAGACCTGTTTCTTCTAAATCCACATTGATGAACTCCTAGAATGTAATCGATATAGGGAGTAAGTCTGCTTACTAATATATTTGTTAGAATTTTGTACGAAGTTTAAAGTAATGAGATGCCCCTGTAGTTGTTGCAATCAGTTTTATCTCCTTTCCTATAAATTGGTATGATAAATTATTCTTTCCATTCATCTGGAAGAGCTTCTTTTTCCCAAATCATACTAAGCAACTGGTGTACCTTGTCCATCAATTTTTCTCCCCGTGATTTTATGAGTTCTGCTGGGATCTCATCTGAACCTGATGCTTTATACATCTTTAATTTCTCTATCGCCATTTCAACCTTTAATGCACTTGGTTCTGCGACTAGCATTTCTGCTGTCTGTAAATTATCCTCCTCAATGTCCTGTTCTGTATGTACATTTAATAGCTGATTAGAGTAACTTTTCCATCTATTTAATATAGTCCTGGAATCTGCAATCATATCCCCATTTTCATTCCGAATTATATTTGTTCTAGCCTGAAACCTTTTCTTCTCTATCCTAATTCCCTGATAAAATTCTCTGATGTTCCTGTATTTTGCATTCATTTCAAGATCATTAATCTTCTCTCTCAAATATTCCCTCTTTTTACTCTTTAGTAACCTGGCGGTTTCCCGTCTAAAACTACCCAATTGATCTAAATTTACCCCATTTGTCTCGTGTAACCATTTCATTTTTGCTAACTTCCTTTTCTTTACAATGTCAGTACATTCCTCATCAAACCATTTCTTGCTTTGCCTATCTTTTAAATATCCAATTTATCATATGTCTCTGATAATTTATTTACTGATAGTGCTGATGACAGTGATGACGATTCAGTGATTGAAAAGAATAGAAAAACTGTGCAACAATTACAAACTCACTGTCACAATGAGACTAGTTCTGATGAAAGTGATGATAATTATATAGGGTGGGGGTAAACACATGGGCAAGAAAGACAAAACACCAAACTACTTAAGAAACTTTTTCTAGAAATCCAGGTGTGAAACAAATTCCCTCTGACCTAACAAATATTTCTGATATATTAGAACTTTTTTTCAGTGATCAATTCTTTCTAATGCTATGTGAGGATACTAATTTATATCATTTACAAAATCATGATAAATGTAATACCTCATCTAAAGTGTTGAAGTGGTCAGATGTCAGTGTAGTAGGAATGAAAAAGTCCCTTGCAATAATAATTCTCATAGAGCAAATAAAAAAAGATAGACTGGTCAACTGATCCATATTTAGACACTCCAATTTTTAGGAGTATTATGAGTCGCAATAGATTTGAACAAATTTGGTGATGTTTCCATTTCAACAATAATGCTCTGCAAAACGAGTCATCTAGCAGACTTTTCAAAACTGAGCCCTTACTAGATCTTTTCCTTGAAAGATTTCAGACAGTTTATAAACCAAATCAACAACTTTCATTGGATGAGGCTCTGATTCCTCTTGGAGAGGGAATATATAATCCAGAAAAAACAATAAAAAATAGTGTACTTGTTCATGTGGTTACAGAAAGCACTTGTGGCCATATTGGGAATTTAGAAATTTATTCAGTGGAATGAAAAAAAAATACAGGATATTATTTTGCCGTTTTAGAACCTGACCTTTATAAAAATTACCAAGTATATCAATACAACTACTATAATAGTGTAGATATTGCTCAAAATCTCCTTTCTAGACATATAAGACTATGTGGAACAATCAGGATGAACAGAGGTCTTCCTCCAGATTTGAAAAATGAATCACAGTCTCTCAAACGTGGGGAAAAATTATGTTCAGGCGAAAAGATGATATTCTTCTTCAATGGTGGAAGGATACACGCATTGTCAACATAATATCCACGATTCGTACTTCATCTATATTTGATGTTCCCAGGAGAAATGAAGAAGTAAAACAGAAACCCATTTGTATTATTCAATATAATAAACACATGAAGGGTGTTGACAGAGCTGATTAGTAGTTGTCCTATTACTCTATTCTAAAGAAAACAGTAAAGTGGTCAAAGAAAGTTTCATTGTGGCTTATCAATTGTGCTCAGTTTAATTCATTTCAAGTATATAAGAAATTAAACACTTCTACAAATCTTCGTTATGAAGACTTTCTGCTACAAGTGGCAAAAACTAGGCTACCAATAAGATAGAGGAAGTAGAGTCAGACACAGATTTCACACTACCAGAAACATAAATTCCAAACCCACGTAGGTCACATGTGGACCCCCTTGGGAGGCTTTTGGGTGATATGCGAAAACATGTTCTCGAAACAACTGTGAAAAGTGAGAAAGGCAAGAGAAAATACCCTGTTAGGAGGTGCCATGCTTGTGCAACACACACACAAAAAAAAGAAGTGAAACAAGGTATATATGCAAGTTCTGCCAAGTGCCACTCCACAAAGGGGAATGTTTCCAGAGATATCACACCCTCAGGCAGTACTAGGAGCCTTGGTTAAGTGATTCCTAAAAGTTTTACTTAATAAAATTAATTAGTACATTTGTTATTAATTTTTATAGTAAAGAGTGCAGAAGAGAAGTTAGATGGCTGTAAATACCAGGGAAGGCAGGCATTTAAATTATTTAAATACCCCGCCTCCAATGTGTTAATATTCCCTTTCAGTGTGGATTGATAGTTGGATTCAGTCTCTTATGTTACTTAAGTTATTTTAAATGTAATCACCATTGAGTTACATTTGTCATTCATTTAACTCTTTAAATATAATTTAACAGAGCTGTGTTCAGTTGCTAAGATTCCTATTTGAGATTATTCATCTTTTTCTGTATGAGAATCTCTTCATTAATTAACCACCTCAAATTTTGATTTTTACCCCTGGAACATATTTTGCTCAACAACATGTACATTCTCAAGTAGAATCCGTTGACAGTCTCATGTGTTCTTTCCCTCTTCTGGTTGGCAGACCAACCTCACAATTAAGTCCTGTTTCCAGGAACTTCAAAATTCAGTATTTGTTCTTCCTATTTAAGTATTATATATTTTCTTCTATTAAAAATTATGTTGGTATATCCTGTTGCTTAAGCAATATTCACTTCTCTTAAATTCTATCATTTTATACATTAGGAGCCTGTTGCCAATGTTTCTATATATGTTAATTATTGTTCCCCATTTTTTATCTGATAATTCCTCTCTATTTATTTTAAGGGGTGACTTACACCTCTGAGGGTAAAAAAAGTCACTTTTCAATTTATTTTTTTATATAGATTGAAAACTCATCTTTAAATTAGTGCAAGATTTTCATTGATATTTCTATAACTTTTTTATTTATGTTTGAAAATGTGCAATGCTGTCACTCGAGTGAGCCCTTTAATTTTAGAAAGTACCTACATCTTCAGTAAGTTTGTCACTTGTGTTCTGTGCCTTAATTTTTTTCAATATGGTTTCCCTGTTAACTCCCAAAGGTTTCAAGATATTGAGATGAAATTCTGCATGTATATGTAGTTTACAGAGATGAACAAAATATAATACAATTAGTAATGTACCTATTATATTTTATTTAAAAAAATATTTTTAATGCAAAATTTAACAAAAATGTGTATGCATACATTTAAAATGTAAAAAAAATAAATATTTACACTCTATATAATTAAACAATTGTAGTATATTTTGTAGCTACAACATTAATGAATAAAATAAAACAAGAATAATTAAAATATATTGAAATTTAGGAAAATTGTCAGGAAAACAGCAAGATAATGCAAGATTTTCTGCTGACACTTTGAATATTTAATTAACCATAACGACTGAATGTTGATTGCACTTAAGTCCACAAACATGCTCACATATAGATATCACATACCAGATTTCATTTCTTTAACCAAAAAATATTAAAATATGCCACTTTTAATGGCTAAAAGTCCCCCCTTACTCTCTTAGGGCCGCATGCAAATACATTAGTCTCTACTAATATTTCTTCCAATCACTGGTGAGCTGACTCACCGTGAGCAAGTGCAAAGATCGAATTAGCTACCACTAACTGGTCATGCATGAAAGTCGTCGTTTTCGTAATATTGGCAAGAAATTACCCAGAATTTTCAGCGATAAAACCACTTCCGTTATTTTCGTCTGCTATAGAGGAATGCATTTACGCTTGCGTCCCGCAAATAATACCGTAGGCAACGACGTCTGCGTCGCGCAATATTACGCCGATTCTCCTGTTCTTCCAGTTGAATTCTTTGGTAGACTCTATCAAATTCCTCTTCTTCGCGTATACCGAAAACATGATCGAAGTCTTCAAGGTCAGACATCTTGGATAAAGCAGCAAGGTACGCGGCAAGGTTTCAAACTACATCGGTTCCCTTCGGGATTCTCACGATAAGTTTCTATCTTAAGTTACCTCGTCAGGTATTTTACGAATTTCAACAATTATTATCGCATGAATAGATTTCTGAGTGAGCAAAATCCTATTAGGATAAAACTTTCTCAGCAGAGAACGCCTTTTACGGTCTAATGCGTTCGAAGATTCGATCCTTAGAGCTAAGCACAGTTGTGGGTGCCAAAGCTTTAATGTTCTAGTATTTAATGTGCCAACTTCAATTTGAACGGACGACAACTTGAACGGATGAATTTTTCAAATATTTTAGCATCATATAATAACGGAATGCAACTTATTTGTTAGAGGAATCTTTCTACCTTCCTTTAATTACGGTGTCCTGTGCTTTCACAAGGATATTATTGATGTTAAATGTAAACCTAGTCAGTTGCTGATGTTACATGTGGATTTTCAAATCTAATTTGTTAGTAGTTCTAGTGAGGTTTTCAAACCAGGCATAGATAACAACAATTTAACTCAGTATTTAATTAATACGAAGTTGATTCCTGCGGGTTATTTTTCGCAAGTGAAAGTGATAATTTCGGCTCTGAAAGTATGGACAGAACTGAACCAGACACCTCCACCTCAATCGCCACACATTAATTCAAGGCATTTATATACTTCTAATGGATTGAGTGAGTTATAGATTCCAATATAAAATCAAATGATAATAATGATGAGGTTTGGAAATTCACATTGCATTCGAGATAATTTATATGTTGTTGGGTGAAGGTATTAGATTTGTATTATGATTTGAATTTTTTAAAATAATTTGTAAAATTACATTTTCAGGTGGAATTAAGTGATGAATCTCCTGCTGGAATGTACACCGCAAACCAATCTTCACAACAAAGAGGGGACAAAGATTTGACATGTAAACAATTCAAATGTCCCATTTGTAAGAAGTCATTTTCTCGGAAGGTTGGCATTAGACATTTGCGTATACATAGTGATGAAAAACCATTCAAATGTTCTCTTTGTGAGAAGTCATTTAATCGGAAACACATTCTTAAAGCACATTTACGTATTCATACTAGTGAGAAACCATTCGAATGTTCTTTTTGTAAAAAGTCGTTTACCTGCCATTCCAGTCTTATTAGACATATACGTACACATACTAATGAGAAACCATATAAATGTTCGTTTTGTGAAGTGGCATTTACTCAGAAGTACCATCTCCATTCACACTTGCGAATACATAGTAATGAAGAACCATTCAAATGTTCTCTATGTAATATGTCATTTAAACAGAAGAGCAATCTTAATATACATGTACGTAATCACAGTAATGAGAAATCATTCAAATGTTCTCTTTGTAATAAATTATTTTCTCAGAAAGGCACTCTTACAAGGCATTTACATATACATTATGATGAGAAACCATTCAAATGTTCAATTTGTTTTAAGTCATTTTCTCAGAAAAGCATTCTTACCAGACATTTACGCATACATGGTAATGAGAAACCTTTTGGTTGCTCAATTTGTAGTAAATTATTTTCACGGAAGTCCACTCTTAATACACATTTACTTGTACATAATACTGAAAAGCCATTCAAATGTGCTTTTTGTACTAAGTCATATACTCAAAAACACCATCTTCACGGACATAAATGTATTATTAAATGTGAAAAAGCATTCAAGGAAGACATTTGCTCGTAAGTTCTCATGTAATAGACATTTGCATATAGATACAAATTATTTGTTTATTTTATATCATTTTGTTAGGACATCAATGTTAATCTCAAGTGGATTAAAAACTATTATTTGGAACTGTTTATGATAAACAATTTGCATAGAAATTTTTATTATTATTATGACTTAAGGATAAAGTCTGGGGATTCGACATGCTGTTCACAATTCACCTCTGTACTGACTGGATGATCATCCACATCCATTATTAACACATATGCTTGTGAGTCCAGTAGCTGGTTGCTAGCTAAGGGCTTTTTAAATCTGTCATGCCATGAAGTTATTTTCTCCTTACATATTAACAGCAAAGAAATTGTGATTTAACATTACATTTTTATATACTAAATTTTTGCATTCTCATCTTTAGGACATGTATTATGGTAACAGCAAATAAGTTGTTAAGTCAAAAAATAACCAAAAAGTGTTTTATGATAATCTCCTGAACTTCCTTCTCACTGTTAAAAAGAATTCCAACACTTCCTAAGTTATAAAGGTGTGAGTATCTTAATATTGTGTGTAAATATTGTATGTACATCGTAGTGAAAATTACTCTTCTGAAAAATATTTTTTGTACTTAACAGATTCTTCTTTGTGACTTTATATATATTTATACAAAATACCAAGAAAATCACATCTTTAAGAATTATGAACTCAAGATTCTAACACTTTAAGAAGTATAAACTGTTAGAATTGTGAGTTATAGAAACTCAGGATGTGAGGTAATACTTAAGACATTTTGGCCATTTTTTGACTTAACAATTATTGCAGTGCAATTAATTAATGATCAGTATATGTGTATGTGTCTGATCAATTAGAAATTTCATATCATATATCTGATATTTGAATTGGTAGGCCATATATTCAATATGTGAAATTGTTTGTCTAGGAATTATCTATAATTACTGAAACTGTTGCTGTGTATATATATATATATATATATATATTATTACTTAAAAATGATTTCAACACAACCTCTATTTCTTTACTTTTGTCCCGATATGACAGTGTATTTGTTTTCATTACAATCAATTAAATTTAACCCATGCCATAGTGTACTTAAATATATAAATATTCTAATAAATTACCTATGGCAAGAGTATTGTTTATTTTTATATTGCCTGAAGCAAGATAAATAAATTATATAAATATGTTGAAATACAGCAGATTTAATTAAATTAATTGTTAACATTGTAAATAATTACCAATTTTCAATATTTTCTTTTCAATGTTCGCCTCTTGTAGCTATATGTGGCAAAGGTTTCCTCATTTTAAATATTAATCAAATGAACTTCAAATCACTTCTGACAAATATATATATATTATGGTGGTCTGTATTTTCAACTTTTACATTTCATTCTGCATACCCTATATACATATATATATATATATATAATCTCTTTAATTTGCATACTTGTTATAGTCAGCTACTAGATGGCAGTGAAGACCGAGTTCTCGCAACATCTAGTATTAATGGAGAATATAATACATATATAAGAAAAATAAGTGTTTGAATTGGATTCGCCTGGTGGTGTAACGGATAACATGCTGAGGTACAGACTCAGAGTTCCGGGTTCGAATCCCGTCCAGGCATTTATTTTTCTTATCATACCATATATACATATATATATATATATATATATATATATATATATATTATATGTGTGTGCGTGTGTGTGTAAGGTATGCAGAATGAAATGTAAAAATTGAAAATTAGACCACCTTAATGTATATATATATACTTATAGTAGATCTTCCTCAAAAGCAGAAAATAACATTAGAATAAAATTATCCTGCATAAGTGCTTTATGAAAATAACATATATATATATATATATAGGGTATGCAGAATGAAATCTAAAAGTTAAATATACAGACGACCCGAATATATATATATATATATATATATATATATATATATACTTATAGTAGATCTTCCTCAAAGCAGAAAATAATATGAGAATAAAATATTGTCCTGCATAAGTGCAGAAGTCAAGACTCTGCTTTATGATATATATATATATATATACACATAGGGTATGCAGAATGAAATGTAAAAGTTGAAAATACAGACCACCCTAAAATATATATATATAAAAAATTTGCTTAACTGTTATGTTAGCCGCTAGATGGGAGTTGGAACAATTTTCCGCTACTTCTTGTGTGAATTGAGAATACTACGTGTATAAGAAAATTGTATGTTTGTCTTGGAATTCTTGGGTAGCTCAGTTGGTTAGAGCGCTAAAGGTATAGACTTTAGAGACTTGAGTTCAAATCCCGACTCAAGCATTCTTTTTTCTTTTCATATCATATTTGCCTTCATTGCCAAATGTCAAAAATATATTTATAATATCTATATATACAAGCGTTACTGCTATAAAGTAAATATTCTCTTTAAAAATTTGCTTAACTGTTATGTTAGCCGCTAGATGGGAGTTGGAACAATTTTCCGCTACCTCTTGTGTGAATTGAGAATACTACATGTATAAGAAAATTGTATGTTTGTCTTGGAATTATTGGGTAGCTCAGTTGGTTAGAGCGCTAAAGGTACAGACTTTAGAGACTCGAGTTCAAATCCCGTCTCAAGCATTCTTTTTTCTTTTCATATCATATTTGCCTTCATTGCCAAATGTCAAAAATATATTTATAAAATCTATATATACAAGCGTTACTGCTATAAAGTAAATATTCTCTTTAAAAATTTGCTTAACTGTTATGTTAGCCGCTAGATGGGAGTTGGAACAATTTTCCGCTACCTCTTGTGTGAATTGAGAATACTACATGTATAAGAAAATTGTATGTTTGTCTTGGAATTCTTGGGTAGCTCAGTTGGTTAGAGC
Organism: Diploptera punctata; assembly: GCA_030220185.1. NCBI lineage: Eukaryota > Metazoa > Arthropoda > Insecta > Blattodea > Blaberidae > Diploptera > Diploptera punctata. Next base: position 483,424 of record JASPKZ010000464.1, on the reverse strand, counting down.
GCTAAAGGTACACACTTTAGAGACTCGAGTTCAAATCCCGACTCAAGCATTCTTTTTTCTTTTCATATCATATATATATATATATATATATATATATTTATACAGGTGTATAAAAAACGATAGTGCAAACTTACATGATTGAAACTACACGATAATAGAAGCAACAATGCCCCAGTAAACATGGGTCCGCAAACGAGTCGTTTGCGAAATAATTACGAATGTATGGTTACAAGCCGCCACCGACTTCATTGTAAACATCGTCCTAGTTAGTACAAATTAATTTCAATTTAGAAATTACTCTTAATTTTTTATCTCATTTAGTTCACATTTCACTTCACTTATGGGTTACCTATTAAAGGAGGTGTTCGAAGTGTCTTTCTTGCATCTGGATGCAATACTGTGCTCGTCTCTGCAATGAATGTCGAATTCTTTCGAAAACCCCTGGATCATTTCTGAATTCTTGACAAGCATGTACATCTCTCTGCTCCAGTTCTTCAACCGTGTTAACGGATGTGCTGTACACTTCACTTTTGATGTGAGTCCAGACACAAAATCCAAAGGATTTAGATCAGGTGAACGTGGAGGCCATGGTACAGATCCGCCTCGACCTATCCAACTTTGGCCGTATCTTCGCGTTAGATGTCGTCTCACAGCAGCACCAAAATGTGCCGGAGCTCCATGATGCAAGTATCACAAACTCTGACGTTGCTGAAGGGGAACATCCTCAAGCAATCCTGGAAGATGACGCCACAGAAACCTAAGGTAACTCCGTCCATGAAGTTTTCGTAGAAGAATGTGTGGCTCAATGAGATGATCACCTGGTACACCTAACCACACATTCAGTGAGAAACGTGCTGATGTGGTGACTCATGAACAGCATGTGGGTTTATTTGACACCAAAAATGTGTATTATGATAATTAAAAACACCATCGCGTGTGAATCCTGCTTCGTCTGTAAATAAAATATTACAAGTGAAACAAGGGTTGACTACAGTCTGTTGTTGCATCCACTGACAAAACATCATTCTAAGAACAAAGTCTCATCATTGAGACATTGAACTCATTAGAGGTGGTAAGGGCACAATAAATTGCGCTGTAAAATTCTCCATACACTACAGTGCCTTAGTACAGGCACTTGTGTGGCAATTTTTCTCGTCGAGGTTCGACGATCCTGGAGAGAGCTGTACTGCTTCTAACACCATATTCTCAACCTCAGGCATAATGCGAGCAGGCCTATCTACTGCTCTGCCATGTGCAAAACCCCCATTTTTTCTCAGGCGCTGATGGACCCTTGTAAATGTATTACTTTCGGGGTGTCTTCGATCAGGATATGTTTCTCGGTACAAGCGTGCTGCCTCCCGTGCATTGCCATTAGCTCTACCGTACATGAAATGCATATCTGCATACTCTTCGTTACTGTAAGGTTCCATTGTAACTACAACACAGCACAAGTGGTACTCCTCGATGAGACTGTGTACTGTATCCGTCCTGTACGTTCTGGGTGTATGGCTTGAGTACAACTCCACCTCTCGACAATGTTCAGTTTTGTAAACAAAGAACAAAGGACGGCTTCACGTGTTCAAGGAGTAAACCGTACGATGTTACAAACAATGTCAGTGGCGGTTTGTAACCATACATTCGTAATTATCTCGCAAACGGCTGGTTTGCGTACCCATGTTTACTGGGACATTTTTCTTCTCTTATTGTGTACTTTCAACCATGTAAGTTTGCGCCATCCTTTTTTATACACTCTGTAGATATACATACTTATAGTAGATTTTCCTCAAGGCACAAAATAACATGAGAATAAAATAATACAATCCTGCATAAGAGCAGAAGTCGAGGCTCTGCTTTATAAAAATAATACAAATTATACCAAATTTAGAATATTAATTTTTTTACATACCTTGGAATGACTGTAGGTATACTATGAATGATAAGTGAAATATGTCGCTGTGTTATGTACTGTTCTGTTGTGTTATTACTGTTGTTGTATTACATTGTAGTATGCTGTTTATTCATATTGAATATTGTTGTGCTGTATTATACATTGAAATAGCACACAATTTATGGTTCAATAATCAGTTCATCCAAAAATAATAACAAAGAAACTTGTTTATACGTTTCAATGTTGTGTCTTTCTAATTGCAACCTTCAATACTTTATACAAATTCCGCAAGTGTAACTTAGTTTATGTTAATGTCATACAAAATTAGGTCACTTCACTCAATAGCCTGTCCATGGGCAGGTATATATGATGGTAGATTGTCCCTCACCGTAGCCAAGTGGCTTAAGGCAAGAAGCCTTGGTACACAGCTACGAATCCCCAGGGGGAAAGAAATTTTCTCATGGAATTTAGGTAAATATGGGACTGGTGCCCACCCAGCGTTATGAAATATTTAGGTAGCTACAATAAGTAGCAACTCCAGGTTGAGAAGACCGGCTATAACGTCTGGGGGACTCAACACACTGACTACATGTCACCCCACACAGGCTAGATGTGATTAACACATGTGTATGTGAGGCCAGCAGCCGGCTAGTAGGCCAAGGGCCTTCTAGGCTTGTTGCACTTGGAGTTTTGCAGATTGTCCTTCAGTTTCTTCTATTCCTTCCTTCTCCTCTTCTTAGTTATTCTTCTGCATTTGTCACTGAACTGCAGTCTCTTTGAGGTGGCAGATTTTCATCACCCCAAATGAAATTCTCTATATTACTGCAGTATGTAATATTTTATTTTTAGAAAAGGATCATTATGATTTTCACACTGTGATCATTGCATCAGTACTGTCTTCTTCACAAATATCTGTTTTCTCCAACATCTAATGAGGTCACACATTATTATTATAACTAATGTTGTTATTTATTTATTTATTTTTTGCTGTCACCAATAACCAGATTACTGCATCTAAATGGAAACTGACCTTGCTAAAGTATAAGAGCAAACAATGATTTCAACATTTTCAGTCTAAACACGGTATCAATAATTGTGTATAATAAAAGCTGAAAATGTTATTCTATAGGGTACAGCTCTATGTTGTGTTTTGTGGAAATCAGGAGAATTTATCATGTGAAAGACTCAGGTTTTAACTCTAATGAATACATTTTATTGGTTGTTTAATGATGTTGAAGTGTTGTAATATAGACAGGGTATGGATGTGTAGGCATTAAGAAAGATAGAAAGTAGTTGAAAAATAGGTACCTAAAATATGTATTACAGATGGTAGAAAATGTAATTTAAAATTGATATACTGAGGCAAGCTATTCCCTTGCATTAGGTGATATCCTACTGAAGAGAATTTTTCTTTAGTAATATTAACTATTGCATGCAAATAAATGGCCTGAGAATTTTAAATTTACTATCAATTTTGAAATTGGTTGATATGACATGGAATGAATCTCATCACAAGTCTTCTTAGTAAATGTGACTGTGTTGTAATGACAGTGGTATACTTATATGTGTACACTGGATTTCAAAGAGGCAAAAATGTATGTCAGCTCGTAGATTACCTGAGGAGTTCAAGTAGTAAGAACACAGTGTGTTAAGTTGGAGATCTTAGTTTGAAATATTGATTCACACAAATTATTATAATTTCATATAATTAGCAGTAACAATTATTTATGAAGAAAATTCAAATAAACACTAAACACACCCTTTTAATGCTTTTTATCATCATTGCAGATAACTGCAAGATTATTCTTCCGATTACCAAGCACTGAAATTATGTTCTTTGCATATAAATGTAAGTACTTTAATTTTTTCTTAAATCAACATTACAGTGAAAATTTATTGACTATCAAATAGCGTTCAACTTAATTTTGAAATGTTATCACATTTCCTATAGATAATTAAATGTGATAAAATACATTCTTTACAACAATGTTCACTTGTAATTCCTTGCAAACACTAAATTATAATAGGTTTCATAACAGATATATTAAATAAATAGAAAATAGTAGATTTTAAAAAGACAGAGTAGCACAAAATCAGTACCAGATCAAAATATATGACAGCTCCCTTTACCCCTAGAACAATATTATCATACTCATTTTTGTTAGAGACCAAGACTGTAGTACCACTCGAGGGTTTAGGCCAGTTTGAAAATACTGATCAACCGGGACTCGAATCCCCGACCTTCCGGTTTGTAGCATATTGCCTTAATCAACAGGTTGCCCCAATTATAGTAAATGTATTTATTGAGATTAATTATTTTCATTCATCTGCATAATTGATTTTTATTTATTGTTTCAGGAAAAAAAGACATAAAACCTAATATCTTATGTCTACTTATTAGTAATGTTACCTATTGTAACCATTTCTCTAATCCATAAATTTTATGGGAGCAAAACAAGCTAAGAGTATTCAAAAATAGGTACCTAAACCAATATATGGTACCACTAGGGGATAAACAATATAAAAGCAAATATTATAGTAATATTTAATTTTAGGAAGTGATATTTTGAGGTTATTTTAATTATATTATTTTTAGTCTGATCGTCTTACCTCAATATTAATGTTAATTAATTCTTAGAAATGTTTCAAAACAATTTTGTTTTATCGTCAGCTTGTCCAGACTGGTTTGATTTATGTTGCACACCCTGGATGTCGATGTCAGGTCCATCCTATGGTAGGCCAAAGAATCTCCAAACAAGGTCACGCTCCGTCGGTATTTCAAAATTTATAACTCTGTTTTTGTTCTTATGATTATAGATTTTTCCCCAAATAGTCGGCTCTTTTGTATTTTCTAACTCTTTTAATAATTTAGTGTCTGAATTTATATTATTGGTCTGAAAAACATAATATAAATTCAGACACTAAATTATTAAAACAGTTAGAAAATACAAAAGAGCTGACTATTTGGGAAAAAATCTATATTCAGAAGAACAAAAACAGAGTTATGAATTTTTAAATACTGACGGAGTGTGACCTTGTTTGGAGGTTCTTTTGCCAACCACAGGATGGAGCTGACATCGACATCCAGGGTGTGCAACATAATGCAACATAAATCAAACCAGTCTGGAGAAGCTGACGATAAAACAGAGTTGTTTTGAAACATGTCCAAGAACAAATCAACATTAATATTGAGCTAAGACGATCAGACTAAAAATAATATACATGTTATGGTAGCAAGAAAAGTAATAGCTAAATACATAAACACAAATTTCTTTATCAAATTCAATTGATCCATGGTGTATCACTTCTACTATATTCGGTCAAAGACTGGAATAACGGACACGGTCTTTAGGTTTGAATCTCTGAGGAACATCCATTGACAAACATCAAGTCTGTTCACAGGAGCAGAATTTAGAACACAAACACTCCCTCTGCTTGGTGTTACAGCGATCAGATATACATAACACCTAGAAAACTGTTTTTCTTGCAATTGTTTGAACCTACTATTTTAAGAATTAACATGACCTAGAACACAACCTCTGGTTATTATCACAAATAGTTCAAGATTAATGTGAGTTATTGTTATGTTGACATTTTAAGTTTGAGGCTCAAGTACCTTGAAATTTAAAATTATGGATTGGGAATGAAGTTTGCATTCTCAAAATGTAAACCAATATATTAAAAATTGTGTACTAGGTTATTGAAAATTGTTCAATGTCTTCGATACAATTTTCAGGTTGTAAACATCCTGAATGTGGGTTATTTCGTAAGGGAACTAAAACTGTAGGTCCTGTAGCATGGATTTACTGTTAAAGAGCATCATTAAATCATATGTTAACTGCAACAATTAGTTCAATTTAACGATTCCCATGCAATATATTTTAATAACTATGATTATCTTGGTTTGTATCATTTTTCAATATGGTGACGATCTGGGGATTGTACATAGATAGATGACTTCAAACTGTAAAAACAGTGCAGCCAATCATATAGATATTACAGATGTGGATTGTGATTGGTTACATGAGGAGTGTATACATAGGTATGTGGTTGACGGTCAGAAAAAAATTAGAATGAAGATAGAAATAACCTAAAAAATATGATATAAATAATATGAACATTGGGATAAAGTTTGCAATATGGGATGCAAAAATTTTGGCTATTCTATGTCACCTGTTAATATTTGATCAGAGAACAAATGACTGCTAGCATCATGTTGCCCAATGTGATAATACATGTTCCTATTAGAGCCAATTGCCAGCATGTTTACTCACATAGAGGGGATTCTCTCCCAGTGATTCAGTTAGGTTCAGAAAATAAGCACATTAGTGTTAGATGGCAAGTTAGTGTTAGTTTGGTCTAGTTTGAATGAGAAAATGGGCGATAGTACACCAGATTAGTTTAGCGTTCGCTTGTTTTTTGATGGAGTTTTTGTAATAAGTTTGGCTACACTGCTGAGCAGTGATTATTATATATTTTACATTGCAAATATGGTGATTTTACATTACTTTGAGCTTAATTTCTCACTTCATTTTTAGGCATTCTAACATATTTTTGGGGAAAAATCAACATATATGTTTCTCTCTGGTAATTATTCACATAATGCACCAAGAAATTATGTATTTTTCCACATTTTTATTTTATTGGCATAAAATTCTAGAGTACACTATATTAGGAAAGGATCATTTTACCTTTAATTGTGAACATTTGAACTGACAGTGATCTTCTAATTTTGTTAGTGTGTTTGACATAAGTTGGATATGTTGTTTGACAAATGATCCAGTATCTGGTAATGATGAAGTGATCCCACTGTAGATTTTAGGAGTCAGTTGGGCTAGTAGTAGGTTAACGCTTCCACCTATCTAAACAATCACCATGAGAAATCAGTCCTGCTTGATGGGTGCCTTTGCTCCAAAAACGTATGTCTAGTATTATATTTCAGTTAGAGGCTGAGTCGAACTTATGTTTATGTTTTAGACCAGTTGAAAATCCTTATGCCACCAGAAATCAAACCTTCGATCTTCTAGTTTGTGGCAAATTGCCTTAACCAGTTATACTATGTCGTGCACCTCCTATGTCCTGTCTGTCCTCGTCAATATTGGGCCTCTTAATGGTTGCTTCCTATATTTTATTCACATTTCCAATGTTCTCTCTACTGTAATTAGATTAACAATGGTTCAGACATGTTAAACAAATAGGATTAATTGACTGCCGAGAAGAACATAGGAAATGATAATACTCGTCAAACTGTCCGTTCTGCATTTTATTGTGTACTGGATAATACCCGGCGTTCGCTGCTACACTTAAATTAATGATATTATGTTTTTGCATTTGGTTGAATAAGTAAAAGGAAAAATAAATATAAATTTATATCGTTATATTTAGATGCCCAGTGCTGATTACCCGGCGTTGCCGGGAATCTACGCATCCCGATATACTTGGCATAAATGAGCTTAAAGAAAAAATTCGTTATTTTGAGTTATGCATAAAATAATTCCCGCCACGCGCTGCAATGCTTCCCCGGAAATCTACTTATCCCGATCTTCTTGGCATCAATGAAAGATAAACATATGATGTCGTGGACTTTTCTGTAGAGTTTTTTTTTTTGAGATATTCAACTCTGTGTTCAGTAATTTTGTATATTTTTTATGGTTTAGGCAGCATAAGGCATTTAAGCTTACATAAAGCGACATAATTTCACATATATTTCACTACTGAAGGTGATTTCTAAGGGTGAAGGGCTTGAGCATTAAAATTCTCTTATAACCTAAAATCTTCCCGGGAAAATCCTGAACACTTTGCAAAAATCCTCATGACAATCGGATGAATCGTATGGCCGCACATGCTTGCCCGGGAATCTACTTATCCTGATCTCCTTGGCATCAACGAATGACAAAAAATGGCTATTTTGTGTGTTATCTGTAAAAGATAAACATAATTTGCTGTAATGGACTTTTTTGTAGAGTTTTGTTTAGATATTCAATTCAGTGTACATTAATTTTGTGTATTTGTTATGGTTTAGGCAGCGTAAGCCATTTAAGGATAAAAAAAGTTACTTTTTCACCTTTTTCACTATAAATGATGTTTTTTTAAGGGTGTAGAAGTTGAGTATCTCATCTCTCTTATAGCCTATGTTCATCCCAGCAATCTCCTGAACATTTTGCAAAAAAAAACCATCACAGTCGGATCAACGGTATGGCTGCCCATAAAGTACGAACAACAAACCAACATTCATTTTTATATATTAGATGATGCAATCCTACTTTCAACCAGGACAATATAACTAGGTGTCAAGTACCATAAGAATTGGAAATAAATACTGATTCCAGGACTGCCGACTCAATGTCATGAATTGATAAAGAGAGAGTGAGAAATGCTGAAAATAAATATAAATTTGTTGAGACTGGCATGTAATGGCGTTATATTTAAATGGCTGCGCTATTTAAATACCCTTTAAAGGACTTTAGCTACAATGGTAAATATTGTCGTTTATTGGTATTGCCTTCATAGTCTGTCAAGTTTAGTATTATCTTTCATTCTAAATTCCCCTGGTACCTGATCACACTTTTTATAGCCTAGTTTCAAATTACTATCCTTAACATGCCTGAAAACATTTCAATAAATTATTTTCACATTTCTATATGAAGTAATTTTTATGTATAAAATCTATCTTCTCCTGTAATTTTTACAATATATATGAAATTCTTACAGGATGTTCTGGACACTCTAATTAATGAAATGAGGTAGTCATAATTTTTATATATTAAGCTATCAAAATAAAAAATAAAATATATGATGATCTATACCAAATAGAATATATAAAGTAAAAAAATGAATGTCGAGTACATTCATGTTTTTTTTTTTCATCTCTCCTAGGAAAGTAATGAAAAATTGTAATTGAATATTTTATTGGGCACATCTTATTGAATCTAAATATATATATATTTTAAAATTTTATCTCCGACATGACAATGGAGGGGATAATCCATATCAAACTGGATATCAAAAAATCTTACAATTAATTTTTTTAATTTTATGTATCCCTAAATATAATGAATACATTTATAAACGTAATACTATCGAAATTGAATTGTTATCATTTATAGGTTCACAGTTATGACGATCTGATATTATCGTAAATATGATAAACTAAAACGTTTACTAACTAATATTTCTGAAAAAGTTAACACCTAAATTTTGTTTCAAACATATTTATATAGGTGATATCATGTAGTTTAAGGGTGTTATTTTTATAATTACGATATTTTTATTTCGGTATCAGATTTCTATTTTATGGCGGTTTACTGCAGTACATATAAAAAAGAAAAAATACAGGATATTATTCTCCCTAATAACGATTAATTTCCAGCAATTACCTATTTTTGGTGGGATGAATAGTTGAGACAATATAAATGTTTTTTATTCTATTTTCGTTTAAAACTGACGGATTCACAGCGCAGCTGGTTCATTTCACGACGCAGGTCGCGCGCGTAGTTAATTGAAACAGCTTCATCAGTGACTTTTTCAAATACCATTAAATCTAACAGATTATTATATATTCTGGTTAGTGGAACAGTACCGCTAATTTATAAAAGTGACGATATTTTAATTCTTACGCAGTAGATGTTTATTTATGAAATTTAATTCCTGAAGTGAGAAGTAAAGAGCTCTGATACTTACGTTTACTGTGAATTATTAAACAAATTATTTATAACTACTAATTAACTCGCTGGCTCTGTCGAACCTGTAGGTCCATTGGCCGCGCGGACATAATTATCCAGTGCTAACGTTTTCCAATCATCCCCAGCATAATCTACATCCCTCAAATCATGTATAATGTTATTCTCTCACCTCATTCTTGGTCTTCCAACAGGGCGTTTCCCCTCCGGTTTTCCTACCAGCAGTTTCCAAGCACATCTTTCATCCCTTATACGTGCCACATATCCTGCCCATCGCAGCCTACGAGACTTAACTGGTTTTATTATATCTGACTTCCTATAACATATCATGTGCTCTCTATTATGTAGTTTTCTCCATTCATCTGTCTGCTCATCTCTTTTTGATCCAAACATTTTCCTAAGAACTTTATCCTCAAATATTCGTAATCTTCTTTCCTCCCTTAAAACAAATTATTTATTTTGTTCAACATTTTCATTACAATTTAAATGTAATATTATAATAAAAACTTGTACATCATTAAAATTGAATAAACTGGTATAGATTTTTATTATGTTATAATTACTAATTTCAATTTTAAATTAACATTTTGTTCAGTGTACTGTGTTGTACCCAGAAAACTATGACGGAATAGTGTTGTTATAAGATATCACTTCCATATAAAACCGAATGTTTTAATACTCGCACCATTTCCTAACAAACGATAATAATGTTGAATCAGGACGTCTTCCTGAAACATCTGCTTTCTCCATAAACAATTCTCAAGTCCAGATTACTTAGTAAACAATTGATTTAAATTAGTGCGTGTGTATAATGCACCTCGTCATTTTAAATGTCACAGGCAAATTTAAAATAATATATTATTGTTTTTAACTAACTAGTTTGCAGATCTACAAAGACTAAATTGTTAATTTGGAAGTTAAATATAGTTTTAATTGTGCTTATATAAGTATACAATAGGTATCAACAATATCATGTGTCAATATATAATTTTACAATTTCTAAAATGTTTCTGGAATGAGAGAATAATCGTGGAGGTATGCATTTTGTGTTGTAAAAGGAGAATAATGGAAAGTTTAGACATTAAATTAAGCACTATAACAATAGTTTAGCTTATATCGTTCATTTTAATATCATCCTAGATGTGTTATGAGTAGGGGATGCAAGATCAGTAAGTAATGCCAAGCCAATAAAATGTATTTATACCTCTTAAATATTACTTATAACAGCATGAAAATTGTTATAAATTATTATCGATAGCTTAACATTACTTGCAATATTCAACATCAGGCACTGGTGTAGTGTAGAATTACTATTATAACACATTACAAAACTGCTCTCTAGAAAATAATTTTTATTAGACCTTCAAGCTTGAATTCGTAGGTGCTTAGTAATTTAAATTAAACCATACTTTAGCCAAATTCAGCACAAAATTAACTGTCTACTGGAGATATCAATTGATTGTTACATTTAATGACGCTCACTAACATGTGAGGTCATTGTGTAGCAGTTGATTTGAAGCGCGAGGTTCTCCTATGTACCGTAAATCTACGACACGAAACTCACGGATTGCTTTCCCTCTGGAAAAGCTACGTTCAGAATTGTTACGCCTTTAAAATTATATTGATTCCTATCGAGTTTGAACTCGCGAACCTCGGAATCAGAGGCGTGCAGAGTAACCACTAGTTCACGAAGATGATGAAGATGATGTAATAATAGTAATAATGTTAATAAAAATAATGTAATGATAATAACAATAAAAATGTAAGTGCGCAAATGACTATTACCAAGTAGTTCCGTCATTGTTTGTACGAGCGAGCGATCTCCACTCACGCGAAAGGTATTGCGGGCAGTCTACACATAGGAAATTTTAGGGAAAATAATTATTTTTGGTAGTTTACTTTCATCCCACCACTGTAATACTAATTTCAAACAATTGACTGTTGTTAAGGTAATAATGTGATATTTTTTGATTGTATAAAATTTTTATTGGGAAAGTTCAATTGCATATTAATTGCTTTTATGCCCTTCAGAAAAACGTAAATATTAACATACTATTTTTCAAGCGATAGAGCATAAAATTATCTATAATGTGACTATCTTTTCAAGTTGAGGGAGTAGTTATACTTCGAGAAATTTATTTCATAAAATAGACCATTTAAACAATACGATAAATTGACAGCTCTATTATTCTTGAATTACATCAAACGAAGACCTGAAATTCGGTTCAGATATTCTATATATCATAAAGTTTTACTGTAAAAAAATAAATTGTGAACTTTTAAAGATGTGAGTACAGTTTTCACCATATATTTTCCCAAATTCGTATGAAATGTCCCGGAGATGGATTTTGAGAAAGTATATTTTCTTAAAACTAACATGCGAATAATTAAAAAACTATTGCTGTTACAGAAACAAATTAGAAATTTCTTCATCTGCACAAACGTGGACATACGTACCAAATATGAAGTGTTTATCTATAAAATTGTGGAAAATAGGAATTCCACTGTTTGTCCCCCTTAAAAATTTGCCTCTTTGTTAAGCGTCCATTCCCATTTTATAATGTTTTTCTACATGACTATGTAAACAGGTTATTCATTTCCACTTTGACTATAGATGTTGCTTTAAAAACTGATGTTGCTACTGAGATGTGGTCATCTATTGTGAACTGAAAGATGCAACATATTTATTAGTTAGGGAGAAAAATGCTTTTAGACGAAACAAAGACAGACAGGTGAATGGAGGAAGTTACATAACAGTGGGCTACATTATCTTTATGGGAAATCTGACATACAGTAATAAGAACAGTTATGTCTTATAGTATGGACATTGAAACAAAAGGATACACAGAGACTTAGATCTGCTGAAATGAGATACCTTCGAAGGACTGCAGGATACACACTACACTACTAGATCACAAAAAAAATGAAGACATCTTAGAAGAATTACACACGGAACCTTTAGAAAACAAAATGTTTGATTATAAGTCAAGATGGATGCAACATGTTCATCGAATGGAAGATCACAAAATACCCAAACAAATGTTAAGATATCAACCTGCAGGAAGAAAAAGACCAGGACGTCCACTCAAAAGACTTTTGGATGGTGTTTATCTTCAGGCCGAAACAGGTCAACAAATGGTCTAAATTCGTGAATGTACTATGATTATGTCTTATAGACAGTGATGGTTAAGACATCAGGAATGAAGAGTCACATGGAAACTTCTTGTAGGACAAAAACAGAAGGAAATTGTCAAATAGGAATTCCAAGAATGAAATGGGAGAATTATATTAACCATAATTTTAGGGAGGTAAATTAAACAGAATGGCTAGCAAATAGTAGCTAAGCTAGGGATTTTTGGAGAGCATATGTCTGCATAGCCATGAACAATTGGGTTTGATAATGCTATTGAGTTAGTTCTAGATCCTAACACTATTAAAATCAATTTGAAAATATTTAAGAAGTGTTGTATTGAGGTATTTACCAATGTAATATTGATGACTCTGTAACTGGTTCATGCATCACACGCACAGGGGTTCTCAAATCTTTAAGTGTATGAATTATGCATTTTGTATTTTGAGGTTGAAATTTATACTTATTATTTTATTGCATTAACCAGGATCAGTATTGGTGGTATTGGAGTTAAGTATTTTGCATATAAACCCGAGAGTTGTGCTTTCAAACCTGGCCAGAATTGAAATATTCTTTTAGCATGAAAATATCCATGGGACAGGTCTGCCAGGAGAAAAATTAAGCCATGGATCCTGAATCTGGAGATTTTTGAGCTTGTAAAATAATATCAAGCCTATATTAGAGCCTTCGAGCAAAATTTAATCAGTCTTTGTTATTCAGATAGAACTTTAATTGTTTACTAGGTGTATCTTTGTGACAACGAGAAAATGACTTGTCAGTCACTAATATTTTTGGCGTACAATCATAACTAATTAGCTTAGTCAATAACTCTTGCAAGGGAGCATTTTAGCCCCATAGCATGTATCGACAGACATAATCAGGTGTTTTGAATTGTTAATTATGCCTCTCTCAGGATTATCAGAAGTTTTTCATGGGAACTTGGAAAAATAGTAGCCTATAGGGTCTGTAAGTAAATATATCTATAATTCAAAAAATTTATTTATTTTCTGGTTGAATAAAATTTTATTGGAATAATTGGGTTTCTAATTTGTATGTGTGGAATAAAATACAATTATACTAAACTCCTGATATTAACTTGAATATCTCACTGAATTTACATTAATAACACTAAAAAAATTAACACTAACTAAATGGACGTTTATCTACCAGCCAGCTGCTTGCCTCGCATCTGTATCTATTTTAATCTTTCCAGATTTACATTTTTAAAAATATTACGCTTAATCTAAATGAGCTATTAAAATATCATTTTCAACACAGAATGAACTTGAACCATTGCAAATTATAGAACACAACAGTTTCAAATCTGCTGCAACTTGGTTTTTCATACATGTGCATCCCTACCCCCTTTGTAAACCTGACTGTAAGAAGTAATTTGTGATGCAATGTGCCTGTAAATGCTGTATTGTTGGAGCGTATTAACTTATTTTATTTTTAATATTTTTATTTTATTTTAACATTCATTAGAGCATCATAGATGCTTTAGGATGTGCCCAGATTATAAACAACAATATAAAATATAACATTAAATAAAAATAAAACATAGTTTTATTTGATTTTCATATTTATTATATAATTAAGTGACAGCTGTTTCGGTACACTGTACCTTCTTCAGACATTTAACAAATTATGAATTGTGTTCCAACTGATCTAAGCAACAATACAACAATATTTATTTAATTTTTTTTAATTTAACAAAGGGGATTCATTCAAATCAAGTTGAGGATTTAACAGTTTTTTACTACTTTTAAATTTATTAATTTCTACAGCCTCCAAAAGATCTAACTTCTTACCCTTATCACAAATATGTAAAATTTCAAAATTTGGATCGAAACAATGATTAAATTGGAATAGGTGGTTAGCATATTTTGAATTTTCTAAATTTCTGTTATATGCTCTCATGTGTTCCTTTATCCGAGAGATAAAAGGTCTACCAGTTTGTCCTATATAGACATTGTCACATGTGCCACACTTCAATTTATATACACCTGATAATTTTCCTTTTTTTGTTTTGGTTTTATTGTTTTTTATTGTATTTCGTAGAGTTTTATTAGTTTTAAATGCCACATTAATGTTCAACTTCTTAAAGTGTTTAGATATTTTATTTGAAAGTGGGCCTATGTATGACATTACAACATATTTCTTTATGTTTTCTTTGGGTAAAGGAAAAACTTTGTTAATTGCTTTTTTATAATGAACCTTCTTAATTAAACATTCTATAATTTCAGGGTCATAGCCATTATTAACAGCCAATTGTTTAATTATATTCAATTCATTATTATATTTCAAGGGTGAAAGAGGGATATTTAAAAGTCTATGAATGTAACTATTAAAGGCTGCCATCTTATGAGTATATGGGTGAAGAGAAGAACTATGGATAGTGGTATCAGTATGAGATGGTTTGTTAAAGATACCAAACTCAAACTTATTATCAATGTGTTTTATTGATAAATCCAATAAATTTATACTATTATTTGTTCCTAATTCCATTGTGAAATTAATACTACAGTGAATGTTATTAATAAAATTTAAAATGGAATTCAATTGTCTTTTGGTTCCTGTGAATCCTGCTATGATATCATCTACATAACGATACCAAAATAGAACGTTTCTAGCTAATACATTCTTATGTATTATTTGTTCTAAGTCATCCATAAAAATCTCTGCCAAAAGAGGGCTCAACGGATCACCCATAATCAAACCATCTTTAGCTATGTACAATTTGTTATTAAATTCAAAGTAATTTTGATGTAAGTTTTTTTTTAAGAGTGTGTAATATTTCTTCAACTACAAAACCATTCACTTTATTAGTTAGTAACATTCTATTAATAATCTCTATTACATCAATAGTAGGTATACTGGGAAACAGATTCTTTAGATCAAAAGAAACTAAAATTAAGTTATTAGACAAATCAATGTTCTTTATATTGTCAATTAATTCAATAGAGTTTTTTATACTGTAAATTGGATTGAACTTGGTATTAGATGAAATTATATTTATTATCTTTTTAGACATTTTGTATGATGGAGAACTTATAAAGGATACTACTGGTCTAATAGGATAATTTTCCTTATGTTAACTTACAAATGTTAAATGTTAAATTACAAATGTGGGGCGGGAAGATATATTCAAACCTACAATAGGCAAATTCAGTCTTCATGAAGATAGTAACGACAACGGGATTAGATTAGTCACATTTGCCACATCAAAGAATCTCATTGTTAAGAGCACAACATTTCAGCATAAGGATATTCATAAATACACCTGGACGTACCCCGATGGAGAAAGTCGGAACCAGAAAGATCATGTATTAGTGGATAAACGCTGGCACAGTAGCATCATTGATGTTAGATCAGTTAGAGGGACAGACTGCAATTCAGATCATCATCTGGTCAGAGTGAAAATCAGACAACAGCTATCGCTTATCAGAGGAACAAACGCTAAAGATGATTTTGTAAAATATGAATTAAAAAACTTGAAAAATGATGAAATGCGGCAAGAATACTAAATCAAAATTGCTAATAGATTTGAAGTACTGGAATCGTCAGATGACAATGTGGCAAACGAAGACAAAAGTGATATAAATAAAGAATGGGTGGCTATAAGAGATACTATTAAATTGTCAGCATCAGAAAGCATTGGTTGTTTAAAAAAGAGGCAAAACAAGAAATGGTTTGATGAGGAATGTGCCGACATTGTAAAGAAAAGAAAGGTAGCAAAAATGAAATGGTTACACAGAGCCAAATGAGGTAAATTTTGAGCAATTTGGTAGTGTTAGACGGGAAACCACCAAGTTACTAAAGAGTAAAAAGAGGGAATATTTGAGAGAGAAGATTAATTATCTTGAAATTAATGCAAAAAATAGGAACATTAGAGAAATATATCAGGGAATTAGTATAGAGAAGAAAGGGTTTCAGGCTAGAACAAACATAATACGGAATGAAAATGGGGATATGATTGCAGATTCTAGGAGTATATTAAATAGATGGAAAAGTTACTTTAATCAGCTATTAAATGTACATACAGAACAGGACATTGAGGAGGATAATTTACAGACAGCAGAAATGCTAGTCGCAGAGCCAAGTGCATTAGAGGTTGAAATGGCAATTGAAAAATTGAAGATGTATAAAGCATCAGGTTCAGATGAGATCCCAGCAGAACGGATAAAATCAGGGGGAGAAAAATTGATGGACAAGATACGCTGGTTGCTTAGTATGATTTGGGAAAAAGAAGCTCTTCCAGATGAATGGAAGGAATCAACTATCGTACTATTTTATAAGAAAGGAGATAAAACTGATTGCAACAACTACAGGGGCATCTCATTACTTTCAACTTCGTAAAAAATTGTAACAAATATATTAGTAAGCAGACTTAGTCCCTATATTGATGACATTCTAGGAGATCATCAATGTGCATTTAGAAGAAACAGGTCTACAACAGATCAGATTTTTAGTATAAGGCAGATTTTAGAATATAAATGGGAATATAATGGTACTGTACATCAACTATATGTAGACTTCAAAAAAGCATATGATTCAATTAAGAGTGAGAAGTTATATAGAATAGAATAGAATAGATTTATTTATTTAGCCTGGTGGAGTTAAGGCCATGTGGCCTTCTCTTCCACTCACCAGAACAAGCATATATTACATATGAATACAAAAAAATTACAATAATAGTCATATTAAACTGGACAAACATATGTTACATATGAATACAAAACAATTACAATAATAGTCATTGAACAATTAATTATCTGTCATATTGAATAATAATGAAATGAATGTCTAATAATGCAATGAAACTAAATACAATTAAAATTAAATTAATGATACAATGAATAAAAAAAGGAATAACAGTATACCACAAATAAAACATATGCAAGAATTGTGAACACATTGAAGTCTTTGGGTAAGAACAGTATTTAGGTCAGTAAAAAGAGTATCACAATAATCAAAATGGGGCATTGCAAATGTTTCTACTAACATTTTTCTTAGAGAAAACGGTAAACAATTTCTTATACGACTTAATGAGTGTATTATTGAGAAGATAGTTTTGCAAATGTTATTTATTTTTTTATTCCAAATTAAATGTTTATCCATAAACACTCCTAGATTTTTTACTGTCTCACTATAAGGGATCTGAACCCCATTTAGTGACACATGTAATACTGCATTTGTGTTAATTGAGGATAATAGTCTCTGGTAAAGGTAAAGTGATCCCACTACAGGCCTCAGGAGGCCCTTGGGGTAGTAGGAGGTTAAGGCTCCCACTTTTTCTTGACAATCGGCACTTGATGTCAGCCGGGTTGTCAGCCCTGCGTGACGGCCGCCTTTACCCCAGAACAAGCGTCTGGTACTCATTTCAGTTAGAGGCTGAGTCGACTCCAGGGCCATAGTGCCGCCAGAAGGTTTGGGTCAGTTAAAAAATCCTGACCCCACCGGGACTCGAACCCTCGACCTTCCGGCTTGTAGCGCAGTGCCTTAACCACTACGCTACGGCGTGCCCCTTAATAGTCTCTGATGGCTCATAATGATTGCTTGTGTCTTTATGGGATTTAATTGAAGTCCATATTTCTCTGTCCACGCCGTTAGCGAGTCAAGGTCCTCATTAATTTTGGTTACCGCGTCATTTAAAGAATATGTATCTGAGTGAATGTAGATCTGCATGTCGTCCGCAAATAAATGATGTTTGCAATGTTTTAGGGAGTCAGATATGTCGTTTATATAGATTGAAAAAAGCAATGGGCCGAGCACCGAGCCCTGTGGAACTCCAGCTTTACGGTAGGTCTAATAAGAGCGTAATGTAGAATTTCCTACAACATATTGCTGGCGTTCACGAAGGTAGGAGTTGAACCATTACGTGACACTGTCAGAAAGTGAGAGGTTTTTTTTAGTTTAAGCAACAATAAGTCCACGTCTACCGTGTCAAATGCTTTACTAAAGTCAAGTAGTGTAAGAATAGTAAGTTTTCGATTATCAGATGCTTCGCGAATGTCTGCGCATATATTTAGTAGAGCAGTATTTGTATTGAGTCCTGTCCTGAAGCCTGATTGGTGTTGATCTAAAAGGTCGTGTTCAGTTAGGTAGTCAGTCAGTTGTTTATGGACAAATCGTTCCAAAGCTTTTGAAAGGGTAGGTAAAATACTAATGGGTCGAAAATCATTAGGAGTTAAGGGAGTTTTTACTTTCGGGAGTGGGCTTACAATTGCTTGCTTCCATAATGGGATATATAGAGGTTTGTAGTGAGGAGTTGAAAACATGAGTTATGGTAGGTAGTATAACGTCGATTATTTTGTTAAGTAGAGTGATATTTATACGGTCAGTACCTTCTGCTTTTGTTTTTATTCGTTTGAGAGCTTTCTTTATGTCATTTTCTGTAAGATAAGAAAAATGGAAATGTTCTCTGTCTGGTGGATTTGTCAATAGTAGTTCACTTATTGTATGTGTTTTGTCTTTAGGAGTAAAGAATGTGCTTGTAAAATGGTTGTTAAGTGTGTTCAGGGAAACAGGTAGTTTTTCTACCTGTGTGTCTTTCCTTCCTACGCCCATTTTATTCAGATTTTTCCAAATATCTGGGTTATTGTTATTAGGTTCAGTAAGGCTGTATAGATGTCTAAGTTTGGCGTTTCTGATAGTTTGTGTTGTCTTGTTACGTAACCGTTTATAGTGATTGAGATTTATGTCAGTTTTGTCGACTCTATATTTCCGATATGCTGCGTCTCTTTCAGTCATCAAGTCACGAATGTTAGCAGACATCCAGGGAGCAGGGTGTCGTTTCACTAGTTTAGTTTTCAGTGGGGCGTGTCTGTCATATAGCTGTAATATAAGGTTATTTAATGCTTCAACTTTTTCATCAACAGAATGCAACGTTCATATAGTATGCCAGGGTAATTTTATAGCGTCTTCAAGTAGAGCTGCATTGTTTATATGTTTTAGGTCTCTATATGTGATAGTCTTACGAGCTAGTTTAGGGCACTGCAGTGAATATGCTAAGAATATAATATCATGTGCTGATATTCCGGGAGCTGACAGTTGCCCGTGGGTTAGTACTCTGTCTGGATTATTAGTAGCAATTAAGTCAAGTAAAGTCTCAGAGTGATTGGTGTGATCTGTAGGCTGTAGGGGAGGGATAGTCATATCACAAGCTTGGAACGCGGACATAAGCTGTTGTGTATGTCTGTTGTCAGTGTCTAGTATATTTATATTAAAGTCACCCAGGACGATAACGTGTTCATATTGTACACGTGCGTTTTGTAGAGCGGATTCTATTTCTGCTATTTTTTTTTCATTTTAGGGGGTTGGTACACTACACAAAGAAGGCATTTTTTGAAGCTTGCGCATATTTCTATAAATATAATTTCAGGAGATGTCTCGTTATTAGAAAAGTATACAGACTTAGGGCAAAGGTCTGTCCTAACGAAGACACCAACACCGCCCCCCTCGACTATGTACACGATCATATCTAAGAAAAGTATAACCATCCATGTCAATTAAACTAGAATTAATGGAGGGAGAGAGCCATGTTTCTGATACGAGAATGGCATGGTATCCTGCTGGAGTTCGGAATTCCTAAAAAGTTAGTTAGACTTATACGAATGTGTCTAAATGGCTCAAAGTGTAGGGTGCGTGTAGGCAAACTGTTTTCAGACACTTTTGAAATCCAGAATGGGTTGAAGCAAGGAGATGCACTATCTCCTCTACTATTTAATTTTGTACTAGAGCATGCCATTAAATCTTTAGAGAATGAGGAAGGCTTACAACTGAATGGTATTAATAAGCTGTTAGTTTATGCTGATGATGTAGTACTACTGGCCGATAGCGAGGAGATACTAAAGGCCAACATGCATACACTATTGAGTAACACTAAGGAATTAGGACTGGAAGTAAATATCAGTAAAACTAAATATATGGCCACACATAGAAATTCAGTATATAATGGAAATGGACAGCTAATGACAAATGAGGGAAATTTTTAGGAAGTGGCTGAATTCAAATACCTAGGAACAATAATCACAAATAGGAATGAGATGCACAAAGAAATTAAACATAGGCTCAATTCTGGAAATGCATGCTATTATGTATTGCAGAGACTTTTGATGTCCCAAATCCTTTCAAAAAACGTTAAGCTGAAAATATATAAAACTATTATTCTACCCGTTATATTATATGGATGCGAAACATGGACTCTTACTATAAGGGAGGAAATGAGATTACGAGTATTTGAGAATAAATTTCTTAGGAAAATTTTTGGACCAAAGAGAGATGAACAGACAGGTGAATGGAGAAGACTACATAACAATGAACTACATGGTCTTTATAGGAAGACAGATATAATAAGAACAGTTAAGTCTCGTAGACTGCGATGGGCAGGACATGTTGCGCGTATGGGGAATGAAAGACGTGCATGGAAACTTCTTGTAGGAAAACCAGAAGGAAGACGCCCAGTTGGTAGACCAAGAATGAGATGGGAGAACAACATTAACTATGATTGGAGGGAAGTAGATTATACAGGGAATGATTGGAAATCATTATCTCAGGATAGGGATGTATGGAGAGCTTATGTCCGTGCGGCCATGAACCTACAGGTTCGATAGTGCCATTGAGTAAGTAAGTAAGTAAGATTGTCTTAAAACTGTAAACACCTCTTTCTGTAAAGATGGAAATTTCATAAAAGAGAAGAGAGGGGTAAAAAACAACTAAAATTTATTTCGCAATGAGAAAAAAAAAATTGCATGCCTCTTTCAAAAGCGAAGAGGCAGGGAAACCATACAAAACGTAAATACGGAAATCTCTGTGACCGGTCGCCTATCGCTGGACATTTAAACACGGAGATCTCCGTGGCCTGTCACCAATGTGTTAATAATTCTTTTTTGTAATTTGAGTAGATTTTGGTGATCCCCATAGCATTATACCATATGTTAATTGTGAATGTATGTATCCAAAATATACAGTTTTTAATACTTCCTCTGGTAATATTTAAATTGCATAGCATAACCGGTAAAGTTTTTCAGATAAGTGTTGTATATGGCATTCCCATGACAGATTGGAATCAATCCATACACCTAAAAATTTGGCACAATTTGCTTCTTATATTAAGGTGTCATTAAGCATAATGTTGCCTATGAATTTAAAATAATGAATTCAGTAACTGCCATGAAATTTGAACTGTTTTTTTAAATTGTTCAATTAATTTTCAGATTTTCATTTCATACCAACATTTTTAGCTTATAATATATGTATCTAATTTATCAATGACTATTTATCTCGTAGACCGATAATTTTGCCTCTTCCAGTTGATAAAACTGCTTCTTCCTGTTCATAATGAGAGATATATCTGCAAATTAACCTCTTTGACAAGGATATTGATTCAACAATATACGATCAATATGGTACAGCAAGAAATGCCAAAAGAAAACAACTTCAAAAATAAAAAAAAGTTAGTTATCTTGCTGTAAAAATATTATTAAATGTTGTTTAATGAATCTGCATTATTGTTAATAGTTATATGTGATAAAATCATCTGTTATTGATTCCTCCCAAGCCCAAAGAGATTTAACAGTTAAGATATGCTATTTATATCTATACAGCCAGCTTAGGAATTGCCTGGAAGTAAGATCGGAATACATAACCTCATATTTAGTAAATGTTAAACATTATAATTATTTTTAGCTTCTGAAGTTGTATTATTCACTAAATAGTCACACCAAATCCAACGCGAGGTTGAGTTTTTCATTAGACAAAATCACTCACGACTTTGTAGCTTGTGAGTTTTTCAGAAAACACAACCTCTTGTTAGAATACCGTTGATAAATATTGTAATATATTCTAAAATTTATTTTCTCACTTCAACTACCATTATGTTTCCATGAGCCACTGCTAATATAGCAATATATATTTGTTTGGGGAGTTGTGTATTATTTGTTGATACAGTTTGACGGAAGAACCATGTCGAGGCAGTTGACGGGAGCCTCAACAGTAAAAACTTTAAAATTCCTGCCACAAAAAACTTGCTTCATAGAAGTATTATCAATATTTTGGGAAATTATTCATTGCTTTATGATATGGAACACTATGAATATTTAACTCAGTTGCTATTTTCAGTTCTGTAAATAAACTGAGTCCTTAAAATAAGCCTACAGCCACATTAATTCCAAAATAACCACAATTAAGAGCTGTTGATCTCTACACTATATGACTGGCGCCCATCTACAATAAATTAAACATCCTCTCCACTACAAATAGTGTACTCTGTAGAGAAGAAATCAGTGCAATGGATATGACTCACTTCCAGAAATGTTGTAGTTCAACACATTCTCCAAAAATCTGCATGATTGAGATATGGATGGGGGATTTACCTAAAAGCCATAAATTTAATATAACTCTCATGGTGACCATGATTTTTTTTTTTTTGCAATGTAACCGGACACATACAGTTTAACTATTATTATTAAAATAGAGATATATTCCATAAACCAGCATTAAACAGACCACAAATTTGACTTGCTTATTTACACAGTTCCTGCATGACATACTTTTATGTAAAATTATTTTGCGCTTAAATAATCATTTATAATTCACATGAATTAAGAAGATAATTTTGAAGATTGCGTATCTCATGTTTCACTTGTACAAATACGTTGACCAATCACTTTCACTCATTGTTGAATTCATTATATATATAACTAGCTAATACCCGGCGTGCGCTGCTACTCATAAATAAATGCTAATACGTTTTTACCACCAGCCGTACACTTCGGAAATCTGCTTATTCCGATAATCTTGACATCAATGAAAGACAAGAATGGTTATTGTGAGTCATCCGTAGAAGATAAACATATTCTGTTCAGGACGTTTTTGTAGAGTTTTTTAGATGTTCAATTCTGTGGACATTAATTTGGTATATTTGTTATGGTTTAGGCAGCGTAAGCCATTAATGCGTCAAAATAGGGACTTTATTTCACTTTTTCACTACAAAGGGTGATTTTTAGGGGTGAAGGGTTTGAATATCACAACTCTCTTATAGCGTATGTTCATCCCGGGAATCTTCTGAACAAATTAAAAAAAAACCGTCAAAATCGGATCAACGGTATGGCCGCGCATAGAATACGAATAAACAAACAAACATTGATTTTTATATATAAGATATAAAATAATGAAAGAATAGTTTTAACATTAAATAACATAATTATATTCCATTTACTTAAATTATGTTCATGTTACTTGTTTCTGTACGAGGATAAATGTTTATAGATACATACAGATCACTCTCCCAAAAAAAAAAAAAAAAAAAAGAACTGCTTAAATTAAGCAAATTTGTTATTAAGTCGAATTTATTATCAGAATTTGATGATCTTGCAGAATATATATTTCTTTTGTCAACCTTTAAACTAGTAAAACTCAATTTCATATAATATAAAAAATGATAGTATAAAATTATACAATTTTTCTTATTTCAGTTTCCTCAACTGTTAAAATAATTATAACAAGTAGGCCTTTCGGAACCAATCCTATCTTCAGCAGAAGGTAGTTGGTTACTGTCATCTAGCTACTGATTGGTTATTGATGGTCATGTAGATAGAGTTATTTTTACTGCGTGCATTCTCGTTAAAAATTAAACTATTGTCAACTTCCTTTAAAATCTCTATCTTCTCCAGAATGTTTATCTTACCCGGGTTCAGTTATCACTATAAAATTGTGAGGATGTTGTGTATATGCCACATATGATATACTTTCCTTATTCTTTTGGATAACTTGATTAACCCCTCAACGTGGGTAGATTTAAATGGCCCGTCATAACCAGATGCGGGAGGAATTTTGACTGGGGTTTAAATCCGGCCATCCAATGCGAGTATTCAAGTAACACATTTAA
Organism: Diploptera punctata; assembly: GCA_030220185.1. Lineage (NCBI taxonomy): Eukaryota > Metazoa > Arthropoda > Insecta > Blattodea > Blaberidae > Diploptera > Diploptera punctata. Next base: position 458,837 of record JASPKZ010000464.1, on the reverse strand, counting down.
AAGGATCCTGCGTAATTTAAATTATTTCAGACTCCCTCTCGGTGTATACTTAATATAACATTTAATAAATTATAAATATTATAATACTCACATAACATCTCTTCAGGTGTAGACTAACAATGGTTTTTATTCCACAGTTGTAAAAATAAATAAAACAACACAGTTCACATATATAATTAAAACAGTGAATTACACAACAAATTCTTTGAAGGATTCAGAGAACCGGCACACTACCTAACAACACAATGCAATATTACACAAGAGAAGGGTCTTCCGGAAAAAAAAAACTCAGAGCTGAAGGGGGCTTTAGAAATTTAGTTTAGTGTGATAAATTTTAAAGCAATTTTCGAGGCATAAACCAGCTTGACAGTCGGGACACCAGTAAGTTGACTCTTTTCTCTTTCCATGTTTACTGCAAACAACACACCTCTTTTGTGGTTTAGACTTCTTCCCTGTTGGGGGAATCTTCTCCAAAAAATGTCTTTCTAACAGTCTGGGTACATTATTATTGCTCGTGTGCCTTCCAGGAACTTTCCTTTCTATACATGAACCATGTTGAGCTAAGAGACCTTGAACTAAATCGACCCTAAATTTCAAATTATCTTTCTTTTCGTTTCCAATATTTTGCTTGTATATAATACTTGCATTTAGTATGCATATGTTTAAAAGTCTTTTAAACATTTTCATGGACCATTTACTCATTTTTTTTCTCTCGATCAGGTAACCTTGTAGTAATTGATCTTTCAAATCCACGCCTCCCATGAAGTAATTGTAGTCGCATATCATCGCCGGTTTCACCTTATCGTGTCCTCTTCTTGTTTTCACAATTTTGGTTTCGTCAGTATGGTATGTAGATAACATTGTCACATTCTTTTTGTCACTCCACTTCATAACTGTAACTGGACCTGAATGTTGTGAAATAAGTTCACCCTTTTTCAATTTTTTCTCCTTTACTGTCTTAGGCACGTGTTTCCTATTTAGTCGAAGAGTCCCAACACAGTCAGTTTTAAAATATTTTAATTTCATTGCCAATGACGGAGAATTATAAAAGTTGTCCATCCACAATGTATACCCTTTTCCTAGTAATGGTTCCATAAGTTGAAATACAATAGCCATAGTTTTATTCGCTACACCTGACGTCAAAGTAGAATCCAATTTTGTGTCCTTGCCTGTATAAACAATGAACGACCACAAATAGCCAGTAGTCGATTCACAGAGTTCAAAAGTTTTAATTCCGAATTTTGATGATTTTAGCGGTAGATATTGAATGAATGATAGACGCCCTTTCCATAATGTAAGGGATTCGTCGATTGAAATATTTTGTTTTGGTATGTACATTGTTTGAAATTTATTGTTGAGGTACTGCACTAAAGGATAAATCGGAAATAACTTTTTTGGACCGTCATAGGTAGTGAATTTTATGTCATTGTTGTTAAAATGAAGAAATTTGCAAATAGATTCAAATCTGTCCAAGGACATAACAGAACCAAATATGGGCGTGGCTATTGTCGAATTTCGTGAAAAATAAGAGCGAAAAGTAGGTTTCTGTACTATTCCCATCAACATAAATAGTGCTAAAGTAACATACATTTCATCAAGTGTCACAGGGGTCCATTCTCTCACTCTGGATCGAAATGAGAAAAGCATACCCCGAGATTTCATGTACTGTTCTGCATAACGGTTAGTCTCTGTAACAATCATGCTGACAAGTTCAAGAGTGAAGAAAAGTTTGAATGCTTCTACCACACTACTAACATTTCTTGCAACACTTTGTGGGCCGAACACATTAGTGAATGTTTCACGTTTTGGGACATAATTACACATGGATTCCCATGTAAATATTTCAACCCCTTCTGCCTGACCTGCTATAGTATTTTCATCTGAATCACATTCCAAATCGGATTGCACTTCCGTTTCTGCCACTGCTACGTCACTTAATTCAGATTCGTCATCAGAATCAAAAGCACTTTCTTCTGAATCACTAAAACGAGAATTTAAAAGATTCTCAATCTCGGAACTCGATAAACTTTTCGCCATTTCCTTAGTATACGCTAGACAAGATCACCAAGAACTAAACACAGAGTGAAACATGGATTTTCTTCCTTTGAAAAAAAAGTAAACAAAAAAAAAAGGTCAACTGACCATTTATTGGTCAATATAACATTCCGGTTTGTTCTTGAAGTTTACAGCTAAAAAGAGGGCATAACACAAAAATCTTTTATGGAGTTATAAATGTAAGAAAGTGTCAGGAGACACAAGAATAACTATAAAACTAAAATTGTTTTAAAATGTTCCTTAATGACATCAACGAATAATATACACACTAATAAAAACATTGAAGTCTCTATATCATAATTCTATAAACGGGAAATAGTTAACGTAAAAAATAAGATAATAATAACAGTTTATAGCAGTGCGTGCAGATTGCGTACATGTCACGTCCTTCCGCATTGGGTGATGAATTCACCCCGCGTACACGTCACGTCATTCCACGCTGATGGGTTAATATTATAATGATATTGTGAAAAGGAAAATCAATGTCTGAAATAGGAATTGAACCTTGGACCTCTAGTTCTCCAGAATAATGATATTGTGAAAAGAAAAATTAATGTCTGAACCAGGAATCAAACCGTGGACTTCTAGTTCAGACATTTTTTTTCACAATACCATTCTTCTGTAAAGCTGGGGTTCCACAGGGTTCGGTGCTTGGACATTTACTTTTTTCAATCTACATAAATAACATATCTAACTCCCTAAAGCATTGAAAACATAATTTATTTGCAGACGACATGCAAATCTACATCCACACAGACAAATATTCTCTAAATGACGCTGTTGCCAAAATTAACGAGGATCTTGACTCACTAATGACTTGGACAGTTAAATATGGACTGCAATTAAATCCTAGAAAGTCACAATCAATCATTATGGGTCACCAGAGACTATTATCTACAATTAACCTAAACACAGTCTCGCATGTGTCACTAAATGGAGTTCAAATCCCTTATAGTGAGACAGTAACAATTCTAGGAGTATTTATTGACAACAACTTAAATTGGAATACACAAATAAACCATACATGCAAAACAGTGTTCTCGATAATACATTAATTAAATCGCGTAAGAAATTTTCTGTCATTCGCTCTTAGGAAAATGTTAGCAGAAACACTTGCAATGCCCCATTTTGATTATTGTGACACTCTTTTTACACACTTAAATATTATTTACACTCCAAGACTTCAACTTGTTCATAATTCTTGCGCACGTTTTATTTGTGGTATTCGCAAATTTGACCATGTTACACCGTCCCTGGAACAATTATCGTGGCTTCGTCTAAGAGATCGTAGAACTGTCCATTCACTATCCCTTCTCTATAAAATCCTTCACACATCATCGCCTAATTATTTATCACACCGCTTCATCAGACTATCCGACACACATAATCTTGACATTCGATCCCATTAGCACATTGTCCTTTATATCCCTCCTCATCACACTGTGTATTATTCATTATCCTTTACGGTCTCACTTACCAAAATATGGAATTCGTCCTATGTCAGAGACTGTCAAACTATAACAGCCTTCAAAAACAAATTAAATAATTATTTAATAACAAACTAACTTATACACCTCACTGATAGTATTCTTTTAACAATTAATACATTTAATTATCTATGAAAATAATATTAAGCTTAAATATTTTCTTTTGTTTTGTTTTAAATATTGTACAAACGTAAAATTAGTTTTCTATATCTCATTATTTTTCTTTGTTTTATATATACATTAGACAGGGGCAATTTAATATGTTTTGCTTGTATACATTTTATTATTAGTTTTAGTCTTAATTTTAACTAACATTAACTAGTCGCATTATAGATTGTAATATAATAGATATTATCATTATGATCACATTTGTATTTAGTATTTAATATTAGATTTAATTGTGATTGTTATATTCTGATGTAATATATGTTTGCCGTGGTGAGTGGAAGTGAAGGCCACATGGCCTTAACTCCACCAGGCTAAATAAATAAATAAATTATAATAAATATTATAATATGATCCATTATTGGAACTGTGTTAAAATAACAGTATTGCAAAATATTAAATAACTTGATTAACTTCTTGCATTTTGAAATTCTTTAAAATGCTCTTTATATCTAATATTAAATCTTCTCCTGTTTCTTCCTACGTAAAATTTGTTAAATATTTGTTTATATATGCCTTTTATCTTCTATGTTATTATATATTATGTTGTTTATTTTATTTTCAGTATTTTACGCGATTTCTATGTTTTATTTTATTTATTTTAATCTTCTAGGTGTGTAAGTTAATTTTGTTTTTTTTTTCCTATTTTATTTTACGGTTGATTGTTGTTAAGTTGTTTTTGTTATCACATTCTTTTTCAAGTTGGTTATGTTGAGTGCGTTGTTGTTTCTTTCTTTCTTTCTTATTTTTTATAATTTTATTTATGATTTGTTCATTGTAGCCATACATTTTAGCGATGCACTTTATATGATTTAATTAATTGTTATAATTTTCTTTATTCAGTAGTACTTACAACATACTGTTAACTAAGCTGTTGAAAGTACTAATATTTTCTTGATAAGAATTTCTGGAATTATTATGTATAGTAAGCGTATTACTCATGCGCTCTCTCTGAATGCTTATTTAAAGTTTGTTTTTATTTAGGTATTTTTTGTAATTTTCAGGCCGAGGCATTTGATGTTGTTTATTTCTGTTTCTTCAGGGAGTTTTATTTTCTTGCACATATTGTTTAATGTGTAATTTCTTCCTCTTTTCTCTTTTTGTTTTCATAAATTTTTAATACATCATAAGGAATGAGGATATAAGAGAAGAATTGAAAGTACAGCCTTTATTGGATAAAGTCACGAATTACAGACAGAAATGGATTGATCACATGGATGGAATGAGTAAGGAGAGATATCCATTGTTAGCAAGAAATTATCAAGCAAGAGGAAGGCGTGATGTTGGAAGACCTAGAAGACGTTGGGCTGATGCATTATGAAGTCGGAACGGGCAATTGCTTAATCCCTGGAGTGATGATGATGATCATCATCATCTACACATCTTATTATTTTTATACTGAATTTAATTTTTTAACTTCATGAAATGCTTGTTTAGTGGATCTGAGAAAGCATGTTAACTAGAATTCCTCATGTGGGACTTCCCTTTGGGATCCAGTCTTCTTGGATGTGAAGTTCATTATTAAATTAGAAATAATTTTGTTTTGTAGTTGTTTTGTTATTTTATTTAGTTGATTTATATAATCACTGTCTATGTTGCCGTTTATTTTCTTATTTCTATAGTTTCCATTACCAGGATGTTAGAATTATATCATATATATTGAATGACTTCAATTTTCATGTTTTAATGATTCTAAGTTTCGTAATTTTTATAATAGTTCGTATGAATTCTTTATTTTTATCGATTTTGTAGTTTTATATTTTATTTTTCTTTGTAAGCAATTAATTTTGAAGTTATATAATTGGGAGCATTATAAATTAAATATTGAACTTATTGGAATTTGGTTTTAATGAATTTTCGGGAGAGGTTTTATTACTGGAGGTGTTGCGTTTTTGTTTATACATTTACAGTCCTACTATACAGACCTGCATCCGTTTGTTATTTATACATTGTATAAGCCTTACATAGAACATGTGTAATTTCCTTATTATAAACATTTAAAGGAGCTAAATTACAATACAATGTCCATGCACAATACGTCATATATTCGTCATAATTATGACATCAGAGCATATTACGTGCAGTTTGCAACAGAAAGAAAGAACGTCAACTAGTGATTAATCGTGTGAGTAATGAGTATAGACAAGAATAAATAGAGATCTCGAAATTGGGGAGGCATTGAAAAAAATAAGTATATTTTAATTAATGTACATTTTACTTTAGGCTACGTCAATTATATCACAGAATACGTTTAACTTACAATGTGCTGCCATCTAACAACATGAATTTCTAAACATTCTTGGGACCTAATGCAATTTTTTCTATTAATTATGGATTATATACAATGTTCTAAGAAGCGTTAGGAAACGTTCAAAATAGTAGGAAATCATAGCATAAAACGAAACTGTAAGAATAACATGATATCAGATATATTTAAATAGTTTAATGGACTATGAGAGAATGAAATATATAACAATAATAATAGAGCACCAGGAAAAGCTTTAAACCTAAATTTATCCTAAATTCCAGACCATGGGCGACAAGAGAATTACTCTTTAAGAAAAAAAAAATGTTCTGTACGTTGATCAGTAATCGAACCTGGGACCCCACAAACTGAAGTCAGAAGGTCTGACCTCAAGACTATTATTCTAATGGAAACTTAGTTGCAAAAATATTACATTTATACCGGTAATTTAAAACATTTTTATATTAGTTTGTATATTAGATATTAATGATGTAAGAAAGTTTTGTTAAAATAATAATATGAAGCATTTAAACTACTATCAGATTAAATCTGGTCTTAGCAGCTACTATTATAGAACATATTCTTTTGTGAATCAGTGTTCGATTTTAAAGTATTATTAATCGGGAATAAATGCAACAAAAGGGATTTTATAGGGCTTTATTTTCCTATCACGTGCGTTATTAATATTACTTACCTCTTGTGTACCCATCAAATAGTAGTACAAATTCAAGGAAACGTTCATCAATAACATATTAAAACAATCAGCTGATAATAAATTCCGACATGTTCTCTTGTTATACAATCCTTGTATACCCTTAGAGAAAAAAAAATGAGCCATCTCTTGATTCTATCAACCGATCGGGGAACTTCGTGACCACTCGCAGAAGCCTTATTCACATTAACACGTTTTCAGTAATTGTACTGTGGAGTTTGCTAGTTAACGCAGTGCACACTCAAGTAACATAAAAGAGAGAGCTTGCCTTTGTGTGTTTCCGTGGTCGAGAGGTTTAACACACAACATCTGCGTTCGTAACCTGACGGTTCGATTCCCGTTCTGCTTTACTTTTTACTGAATGTTAGGATAGCATTCCGCCTGTAATATAGTTTCATATTTAATTTTATATTTGAGTTTTATGGCTTTAATGCACACACAAAACACATAAATGAAAACCTTCTAATAATTAAATGAAGAAAGGAAATAATATCATCTAAAATGAAAAAAACATTAACAAAAACAAAATCAATATCGGGTGTATGAATCCTCACCATCTATTGCCACCCTCAATCTGCGGGGCATTGACGCAAAATATTTCTACAGGCACGTGGACGATCGGCTAGAGCATCCCAGGCGTCTTGAATTTGTGCCCATAAGCCATCTTTCGTTTTTCGTGCATCTGCAGGCCAATTAGAGTTCATCTCTACTTTCATCTTAGTCCATACATTTTCAATTGGATTCAACCTGGTGAACAGCGAAATTTGATTTGCCTTCTCCTTTAACAATGAAATCAAATTTCGCTAAACATATTTCAGAAAGCGGCCACAGTTTCAACAATATCGATAATACAATGTAAATTATACAAAGAGAAAACAACAGACACAACATTTACATTTTACAAGAAATTGAAATTATCAAGAAGGCCAAGAATACAAACATTCTCATCGAAAATGTGCCTAATAAGCAAAACCCTCTATTAGACATACATTTAATTCAATACTACTACAAAACTCCAGAAGATGAAAGCATGCATCGAAAGGCCTAGAGTGAAATCAACGAAAATTTTAGATAGTTGACGAAGACGGTAGTATACAAGGTAAAAATAAATAGTAATTTAAACAAACTAAAACAACACGCTTTATTAGAAAACTGAACTAAAAAATGGAAAATAATTTTATTTTCCAAAACTCTTGGGATAAAATTCAAGTGGTCAACAAACAAATAATCTCCAACACATCTAGAATAAAACTAGAGTTATCTACGAAAACAATAAATATAATATCAAAAGCGTGGTGTGCTCTATATCAATTAATACTTATATTTGATAATAAACAGATATTTGTAAAAGTAAAGTCTCTAAGAAGAAAACGTAAAAACCATAAAAATCACCCAACGCTTTTGTTGGTAAAATGATTTTTTTTGTAGATAACCCTAGTTTTATTCTAGATGTGTTAGAGATGATTTATTTTGTTGACCACTTTAAATTTTTTCCCCAAGCGTTTTGGAAATTAAAATTATTGTTTTATTTTTTAGTTCGGTTTTCTAATAAAGCGTGTTGTTTTAGTTTTTTAAACTATTATTTATTTTTTTATTTTTTAGTTTGGTTATCTAATAAAGCGTGTTGTTTCAGTTTTTTAAACTATTATTTATTTTTTCTTTTTATATATTTAGTTTAATTGATTGTCATAAACCGGAATCCCATGAAAATTTAATTGCTTAATAGTTTTCTAAAAAAACCTCCGGCCGGGATTTGAACCAGCGACCTATTGATTGCTGAAATTATATACCACTACAGTCCACCGCTCCACTAATTGAGCTCTTACAACGATTGACTAAAAAGTCGATAAGTCCGCAACCTATTGCACAGGTTTTATTTTTTTGATTTTCCGATGATTCTGGCCAGGATTTTAGAAATACATTATGAAATTAATGTATTGCCATCGGTCATTTACACGTATACACAGTTTCAAGTCGATCCAATGTTCTTAAGTGGATGAAAATCGTGTTCAAAGATTCCGTTACATAGATACAGTTTCGTTACAAAGACAGATACAGGTCAAGCTAATATAAAGCGTGTAAAAATATATAATTTTACATTGTTATAACGTCAACGGTATAAAAAAATTATGAACTTATAAAGTATAGGTATAAAAAAATTATGAACTTATAAAGTATAGATTAATTCAAATGTCGAAATAAAATGTATTTAATTCATAAAACGTTTTAATACAAATATCACGAAAAACACTGCGTAATTAAAGACGCGAACCTGCGATCTTCATTAAGAGAACCAATGACCTCATGCTTTGCCGCTGAGCTATCGGGACACGTAGAAGAGCCTTCAGTTCATGCCACATAACTCACTAGCTCAGGGACTGCACAATTATGACTAGTTTCCTAGTTTGAACCCAGCGCTGTGCCGAGTATGACTTAGAAGAAATGTGCGTTCAAGAGATGACACATTTTTTTGTCGAAGGGTGTACAAGGAGGGTCGTATGTATAACGATTCCCATATAGAGTTACATTTCATAACTAATACAGTATCTATTTATAAGAATTTTCAACTGAGATGTGTACAAACCTCGTACAAAGTTATATATTATGGATTATATTAATAAGAGGGCTATTATTTATGTATTTGTTTTATTGACTGTTTCCTGCGCCGAGTAACCAAAGAACATGTTTTAATTAATTTGTTTGTATTTGTATTGTATTTTCCTGTGAGGTTCCTTTCAATTTTCTTAAACTTGTTGTCATTTATTAATTGTTTGCCGAAAGGATTTCCTATACCTGTCAGTTTCGTAAATTATTTTTAGTCGACTGAAATGACATATACAGGGTGTCCACAGATAGTGTATAGAGATTACATTTAAAATTAAACCATGTTATAGAAAAAAAAATTATATCTAAAACATATACATACACGTAAACGTTTTGTTTATTAATGTGTCTACATGTGTCTACATATGCACCATTTGTTGTTCGGAGGATTTCCACACTTCCATCCATGTACACGGTAGAATTTCAGGTGTTACGTGACGGAAGACACTTCTCAGAGATAAATTATGGATGTTATAACTAATTGCAGAATTTAAAAAAAGCGTTTCTGGTTTTCAGATATAACATTAAAGCAGTTCTTTTTACATTTGCAGTTTGTAGCTGGTTTTTCTCTGGGTGCAACTTTCCTTTGAGTACTGTGTAAGGCTTCACCATGTGGACGCTTCAATTTCGCTACAATTCGTTTCCAACCTTTTGAGTTTCTCTTCCTGTACTTACCTTTATCTTTATTGTCACATTTGTCATGTTCTGAGCCACAGTTCCCCGTATCAGAAGGTTTACATTCACAGCCAGATTCCTCAACGTCACTACAGTCGTCACTATTTTGCGCCATTTCTTTTATGTGATTGAAAATTTACGTTTGAAATCCTACCAATAGTTGTGCTTGTAGCCGTATTACTCAGTATGTGCTGTTTCCTCCAGGATGTAATTTAATCAATATTCCGTGCATAAATTGAATATGTCCGAAACATATCCCTTTCTTACACCGACGTAATGTGAGGGACAAGATTCTAAAGCTTACAAAGGCGATGAATAAAGGAGTAGAAATCCCTCTTTCGTACCAAACAATGCACAGTATTTTTTTTTTACTTTACAAATCATCAATAAAGTGTTATTCGAATATAGTGGACTTTACCCCCTTTTGCACCAAGGTCTTCAATTGTTGAGAATTAAATGTTGGAAACGAAATCTAGGGTAATTCAGAATCTTAGATTACGGTAACATTTTATTTTACATGTAATGCCACAAGAGTGGATGGTAAACAGATATGTACAAGTATTGGATAAAAAGTAATGGCAAATATTGTTTTTTTTTCTGAAATGAGTTTATTGACAAAAGTACTTAATTTGCAGACCTTCATTATAATCGCCCCGTTATTTATCGCCTTTTGCCAAATGTTCGGAAGACTTCGCACACTATCTGCGCATCTATTCCTGTTGATTGCAGTATTGTCCACCCTACAAGCATCTCTGGTGTTGTACCGGATCAATGACAGTGGTTTTTTTCACTTTGCTGAAGAGATTGCAATTGCAGGGACTCTTGTCGGGCGAGTAAGGTGTATGTTTCAGAATCTCCCATTGCCAGCGGCGTAAGAGTTCCTGGACAGCTGCATCGATGTGGCTCCGTGCATTGTCATATGGTGCTGTACCATGAGATGTCGTCGCTCTCTACTGAGCGCTGGACAAACGTGGTGCTGCAGAAACTTGCATTAGTAGACAGCGTTTACCTTCACCCTTTGTGGTACAGCGTGGTGCAGTATTGCCGCTTCAATGTCATAAGCCTCAATGAACACCACTCTCACAGCATTTTGTGCAGCGTGCACTATCTTTGGACGAGAAGAACCAGGATGCTTCCAATCATTGGATTGGCGTTTCAAGTTTGGCTCGTAAGAGCGAGTCCATGTTTCGTGTATGGTGATGATTCATCGACGAAAGTCGTTACCGTCCCTTTGGTACTAGCCCAAGAAATCCTGTGCGAATGCAAAGCGGTGTCATTGTTGCATCTCTGAAATTCCATGGGGTATCCAATGCGCTGCAATTTTGCGGTAACCCAGAATGTCGTGCAGAATGTGGAGCTGAGTTTTGTGGCATATTCCGACTTCTGCTGCTAACTCACGCGCAGTCAATCCAACAAGGAAGCAATGAGTAGAACTCTATTGTCCTCCACATGGGGTCGTCCTGAACGAGGTTATCCTTCACTGCATCTCTGCTTAATCGGAACTCTGTAACCCATCGTGCGACTTTACGATATGGCAACGCTTACATTACCACATTCTTGACGCAATCCCTGAAAACATTCTTGCGTACTCCGACCTCGTGCCACTTCAATTTTTATTCAGGAGCGTTGTTCTAGCTTTGTAAACATGATGTTAGGGCGCTCGCAATATTGCTATGAAGTTCAACATTCTATACACTGCAGTACATTGACAGACTACTGTCCCCGCTTGCTCCACAAACTTGTCTACCGGTTCTTCGTGAGCTCTCCAACTCACCGTGTTTACACTACAGCACTACTGCCATTACTTTTATCCAAGCCTTGTATGTAATCATAGTCGTAATTCAGCTGTAATTTCCTGGAATCATGTTATTGTATACATTCTGCGTTGAATTCAATTTAATTTGAACCAAATAGTAACCATTCAGCCTCCTCTCTCAAACGGTCATGTGATACGCTGGGCATTAGTTATGCATATTGTGCTATTTTGTGATATTTAAATAGGAAGTATGTAATTTAAATAAAACATAAGTTTAATGAAGTCATGATATTTATGAGAATTCATGAAACTTTATTTAAGATTTTACAGTAGTAGAAATAAATTAATTCAACTATGAGTGCCAACACTGACAATACGATGCCAGTTGCCAGAATCACAAACAATACCGTCACCTGTTCAAGGGTCACAGACGTGAATTCTTCTTCATCATTTGGATGATCTTTTGGATATGTTCTATCAAACAAAATGGAATGTAGACCGCTTTCCTTCATCACACCGTACCTGTAATAAAATAATCAAAACGGTAGATACAGCAACGTACTATGTTTTAAGTGATTTTGGAAAATAATTTAAAATCGAGTCCCCCAGGGCAGTGTTCTCGGACCTCTTCTTTCCTGAATTTACATAAATGACCTACCAACTGTACTAAAGCACTGCCGTTATCATCTCTATGCTGATGATATCCAAATTTAGCTACATTCACCTCCTGATCCTCTCTATAACAGCTTGAAGAAAATGGATGACTATCTCTTATCAATCTTTAACTGGTCGTCAAGTATCGGTCGAAATCTATATCCTAACAAGTCAAAAGTAATTCTAATAGGACATCAAAGACTACTTACAACCTTTAACATATCTACATTTCCAAACATTACTATAAATAATTTTATAATCCTTTATTCTTCTTCAGTAATAGGTCTTGGACTACATCTAGACGCAAATTTAACCTGGCAAACACAAGTGAAACACATATGTAAAAATGCTTTCTCAATCTTACATTATCTTAGACGTTTAAAGAATTTTCTCCCAGTTTCATTTAAACAAATCCTTGTGCAAAATCTTGTGCTGCCACACTTCGATTATTGTGACGTTATATATAATGATCTAAACTTTGACTTGTCGGAGAGACTGCAGCGTGTTCATAATGCTTGCGTTCGATTAATTTTTAATATCCGCCGTTAATGACCATAATTCCGAACTCTTCGGTAACCTCTCTTGGATCCGTCTTACTGACAGACGTAAATTGCACTCTCTTTCGCTACTTTTCAAGCTTCTGAATTCCTGCACTCCTAGTTACCTGATATCCAGATTTGAGAAATTACCTTCTTACCACAATATTGCCACTAGGTCACAAGATATAGTCCCTCTTCATAGCACTTCCTATTATTCTACTTCCTTCACAGTAGCCTCCGCCCGCTCCTGGAATCTCCTTCCTCAAGATATCAGGGGTTGCCGCACACTAGGCACTTTTAAGTCACGTTTATACAGTTACCTGTTGTCTAATAATTAGTTTCTCTCTGTTTATTTAAATTTATACTATGTCATTAATATTTTTTATCGTTTTTTATATATCTTGTACGTATTATATTTAACTCGTTAAATCTAGAGTAAATGAAAATGCATTATAAATACTAATTTCATTGAATTTATAACATGTAATCGTATATGTTTATTGTAATTTAGATGTAAGACTATGTTTTTTGTACTTTTTAAAGTCTGGTTGAGTGAGAAACAAAGCCTTAAGACCTTAACTCTGCCAGGTAAAATAAAGCTATTATTATTAAAATATTCCACCGCTGTGGTCTGGAGGCGTGCTGCTTTGTCACGCAGCGAGCACGGGTTCGATCCCCGGTCGGGGCAGTTTTTCAGGGTGAGGTTTTTATCGGGGTTTTTCCTCACCTGTAAGACAAATTTCAGGAAAACTATAAGGTCCAAACGGTCCCCGAAATCATATGGCCATCATCATCATCATCATCCTTCATCGGTGTTGAAAGCAACGGCAAGCTACCACACCTACAATTCCCTAGTAAAGCTGCAAGCATAGCATGAAAATTCTATGATCACAGTGAAGGACCTGCCTTCGGGCAGAATTACTATGGATGGATGGATTATTAAAATCCAGTTGTAGACAGAGTTACATTATGAGACAATTAAGGGCACTGTTACCCGTAAGTCCAGGGCGGAAGAGTATTATTGTGTAAATTTAGAACATAACACCTACTACAAAATATTGTATTGAAATTAATAAAATCATTTCCACGGAAAATACAAATATTCGGAAATAGTAATTATGTAGAGAGATGCCACTTTTAAGCTAGATAATTTTAAATAACTATTTTATTCCATAAACAGTTCAAGAAATCATGCTGTTGCATTTCAACACAGTTTAAATTTTCCCGGTCAGTTCAATTGATAATAAGATACGATGCCACTGTGATTGCCAGTTCGCACGGCCAAAGTTGAAGTCTGGCGGCTGCTCTAATAAAGGTCTCTTCACTATTGTTTCTTGTGTAATGAATCAATACGTCATGTAGACTAGGAAAACTGTAGTTAAACTTGAATTGATCGTCTGCTTTAAGTATAAGGAGAATCTTAACTTGTATTTTTAGAGAACTTGATAGGACCTGCTATATGACAACAGATATAGAAATTAATTTTAAACTTCTTACAAACACATGCCGTAATATTTAAGATCTGCTCGTTATGAGAGCAGAACTGTACTTTATCCGTAAGTAATACAGCTTTAATAGTATCTTGAAAACAACTTTATAATGAAGCAACCTGCTCTAATAGAGAAAAGGAGCGGCCTGCTCATAGCGAGGACAGGACTCAACTTGTAGAAATAAACTTTAATCAAAGTTGAAGCTGCCTGCTCTATTTGAGAACAGAAGCGGCCACCTCGTAGCTGAAGCAGGACTCAACTTACAGAAATAAACTTTTTATCAATGTTGAAGCTGCCTGCTCTAATTGAGAACAGGAGAGGCCTGCTCGTAGCTGAAGCAGGACTCAACTTGTAGAATTAAACTTTTATCAACGTTGAAGCTGCCTGCTCTAATTGAGAACAGGAGCGGCCTGCTCATAGCGAGGACAGGACTCAACTTGTAGAAATAAACTTTTATCAACGTTGAAGCTGCCTGCTCTAATTGAGAACAGGAGCGGCCTGCTCATAGCGAGGACAGGACTCAACTTGTAGAAATAAACTTTTATCAACGTTGAAGCTGTCTGCTCTAATTGAGAACAGGAGCGGCCTGCTCATAGCGAGGACAGGTCTCATCTTGTAGAAATAAACTTTTGTCAAAGTTGAAGCTGCCTGCTATAATTGAGAACAGAAGCGGCCTCCTCGTAGCTGAAGCAGGACTCAACTTATAGAAATAAACTTTTATCAATGTTGAAGCTGTCTGCTCTAATTGAGAACAGGAGCGGCCTGCTCATAGCGAGGACAGGTCTCATCTTGTAGAAATAAACTTTTATCAATGTTGAAGCTGCCTGCTCTAATTGAGAACAGGAGAGGCCTGCTCGTATCTGAAGCAGGACTCAACTTGTAGAATTAAACTTTTATCAACGTTGAAGCTGTCTGCTCTAATTGAGAACAGGAGCGGCCTGCTCGTAGCTGAAGCAGGACTCAACTTGTAGAAATAATATTTTATCAATGATGAAGCTGCTTGCTCTAATTGAGAACAGGAGCGACCTCCTTGTAGCAGAAGCAGGACTAAACTTGTAGAAATAAACTTTTATTAATGTTGAAGCTGCCTGCTCTAATGAGAACAGGAGCGGCCTGCTCGTAGCTGATGCAGGACCTAACCTTGTAGAGCGTAAAGGTAGCTCGACCTTCCTCGTCGAGCGTCAATGCAGAACTGTAGAAGAACTTGTCTCGACCGTACTGGACAAGAGACAAAGCAAACTTGCTTTGAGAGAGAGCTCGACCTTACTCGAAGGTCGAGACGAAACTTAACCACGAATTAATAAATTATTAAGAACAAACTAGCATTCAGACCGACAGCTTTCATAAACCAATAAACAATAAGGTCGGTCTGACGAAAACAAATGTAACAAGTGTAAACAAATATGAACAGATGGGAATTCGAATGTAAAAACTACAAGAAAAACGGAAAATTACATTCGAATTCACTATTGCGTAGAAATGGCGAAGATACGTAAACTATGGCATCTCCGCTGAACATAAATAAACAAATACATCAAATATCAGATTTAACATATGCAAAGCATTAATTTATTTAGTTTTTTTAGGCTACCTAGTTGTACAAAATATTTCAGCAACAACTTATAAATAATATTTTAAGATCCGCTTCAATTGGTACTTAATTAAAAAAAAAACTAACTAATGTTATTGACACTAATTTTATATTTCTCCTTTTTTATTATTAATCAGGAAGAATTTTGGTTGAGGAACTTTTAAGATTTATTTATATTGTAAAATTGCTATTTATCAAACTTCACAACTATTACTGACATTCAGTGAAGTCAATACCAGACATGAATAATATTTTACATTGTAGTTCACTGAATTGATTCAGTTCAAAATACTATGTATTGTGACGCGTGGTAATAGCGACGTTCGAATGTCGCGGACTAAGGAATAGCATACTGGTCTCACATTGGTCAAAATAGATTTGCGAGTCGCCAACTCACGAGTCAGAAGACCATCGGAAGGTCTAGGCTCACATTCCAGAAATTTTTACGAACGTCTACTCCCCCGTTTCGGAAAGATCGGTGGCTATAAACTTCCATGTTTGGAAGTGTAACGACCTAGAAAGTTTCTTCTCGCCTATATATCGGTGGCGAGTCAGGTTGCGAGTCAGTTGTGTTTATGACAGCGATAGGTGAAGTGTAAGGTGAAAACAAATTGTAGCGAGTTGATTCATCATAGATTGTAAAATAATAGTGCGTGAGATAAGTGCAAATTTAGTGTGTAAAGTACTATTGGTAATTTGTAAAATTAAATAAAGGGATTTTGGAATTTTAAATTATAATCTATGTGGATTATTTACGACAAAACTACGTGAAGGTGAACCCCCGCAACTCCAACTGTATCTACAGGATAAATGCATAATTAATTATTACAGACAATATAACTATTAAATTAATCTGCAAGCACTTCTCATTAAATTTCACTTTAATTAATTATTACAGAAATCAGAACTGTTAACTAACTCATGAACACTTCTCTCAACGCTCCATAGAAATTATTATTACTTACTTACTTACTCACTGGCACTATCGAACCCGTAGGTTCATGGCCGCACGGACATAAGCTCTCCATACATCCCTATCCTGAGCTAATGCTTTCCAATCATTCCCTGTATAATCTACTTCCCTCAAATCATAGTTAATGTTGTTCTCCCTCCTCATTCTTGGTCTACCAACTGGGCGTTTTCCTTCTGGCTTTCCTACAAGAAGTTTCCATGCACGTCTTTCATTCCCCATACGCGCAACATGTCCTGCCCATCGCAGTCTACGGGACTTAACTGTTCTTATTATATCTGGCTTCCTATAAAGACCATGTAGTTCATTGTTATGTAGTCTTCTCCATTCACCTGTCTGTTCATCTCTCTTTGGTCCAAAAATTTTCCTAAGAACTTTATTCTCAAATACTCGTAATCTCCTTTCCTCCCTTAAAGTAAGAGTCCATGTTTCGCACCCATATAATATAACTGGTAGAATAATAGTTTTATATATTTTCAGCTTAACGTTTTTTGAAAGGAGTTGGGACATCAAAAGTCTCTGCAATGCATAATAGCATACATTTCCAGAATTGAGCCTATGTTTAATTTCTTTGTGCATCTCATTCCTATTTGTGATTATTGTTCCTAGGTATTTGAATTCAGCCAATTCCTCAAAATTTCCCTCATTTGTCATTAGCTGTCCATTTCCATTATATAATGTATTTCTACGTGTGACCATATATTTAGTTTTACTGATATTTACTTCCAGTCCTAATTTCTTAGTGTTACTCAATAGTGTGTGCGTGTTGGCCTTTAGTATCTCCTCGCTATCGGCCAGTAGTACTACATCATCAGCATAAACTAACAGCTTATTAATACCATTCAGTTGTAAGCCTTCCTCATTCTCTAAAGATTTAATGGCATGCTCTAGTACAAAATTAAATAGTAGAGGAGATAGTGCATCTCCTTGCTTCAACCCATTCTGGATTTCAAAAGTGTCTGAAAACTGTTTGCCTACACGCACCCTACTCGTTGAGCCATTTAGACACATTCGTATAAGTCTAACTAACTTTTTAGGAATTCCGAACTCCAGCAGGATACTATATAACTTCTCCCTCTTAATTGAATCATATGCTTTTTGGAAGTCTACGTATAGTTGATGTACAGTACCATTATATTCCCATTTCTTTTCTAAAATCTGTCTTATACTAAAAATCTGATCTGTTGTAGACCTGTTTCTTCTAAATGCACATTGATGATCTCCTAGAATGTCATCAATATAGGGAGTAAGTCTGCTTACTAATATATTTGTTAGAATTTTGTACGAAGTTGAAAGTAATGAGATGCCCCTATAGTTGTTGCAATCAGTTTTATCTCCTTTCTTATAAATTGGTACGATAATTGATTCCTTCCATTCATCTGGAAGAGCTTCTTTTTCCCAAATCATACTAAGCAAACAGCGTATCTTGTCCATCAATTTTTCTCCCCCTGATTTTATCAGTTCTGCTGGGATCTCATCTGAACCTGATGCTTTATACATCTTCAATTTTTCAATTGCCATTTCAACCTCTAATGCACTTGGCTCTGCGACTAGCATTTCTGCTGTCTGTAACTTATCCTCCTCAATGTCCTGTTCTGTATGTACATTTAATAGCTGATTAAAATAACTTTTCCATCTATTTAATATACTCTTGGAATCTGCAATCATATCCCCATTTTCATTCCGAATTATGTTTGTTCTAGCCTGAAACCCTTTCTTCTCTATACTAATTCCCTGATATAATTCTCTAATGTTCCTATTTTTTGCATTCATTTCAAGATCATTAATCTTCTCTCTCAAATATTGCCTCTTTTTACTCTTTAGTAACTTGGTGGTTTCCCGTCTAACACTACCCAATTGCTCTAAATTTACCTCATTTGGCTCGTGTAACCATTTCATTTTTGCTAGCTTTCTTTTCTTTACAATGTCGGCACATTCCTCATCAAACCATTTCTTGTTTTGCCTCTTTTTTAAACAACCAATGCTTTCTGATGCTGACAATTTAATAGTATCTCTTATAGCCTCCCATTCTTTATTTATATCAGTTTCTTCTTCGTTTGCCACATTGTCATCTGAAGATTCCAGTACTTCAAATCTATTAGCAATTTTGATTTGGTATTCTTGCCGCATTTCATCATTTTTCAAGTTTTTTAATTCATATTTTACAGAATCATCTTTAGCGTTTGTTCCTCTCATAAGCGATAGCCGTTGTCTGATTTTTTTCACCCTGACCAGATGATGATCCGAATTGCAGTCTGTCCCTCTAACTGATCTAACATCAATGATGCTACTGTGCCAGCGTTTATCCACTAATACATGATCTATCTGGTTCCGAGTTTCTCCATCTGGGGACGTCCAGGTGTATTTATGAATATCCTTATGCTGAAATGTTGTGCTCTTAACAATGAGATTCTTTGATGTGGCAAATGTGACTAATCTAACCCCGTTGTCGTTACTATCTTCATGAAGACTGAATTTGCCTATTGTTGGTTTGAATATATCTTCCCGCCCCACTTTTGCATTAAAATCTCCTAAGACAATTTTCATATGATATCGTGAAAGGCTATCAAATAAGCATTCTAATTCTTCATAGAACTCATCCTTGATCTTGTCATCTTTATCTTCTGTGGGGGCATGTACATTTACAATTATAAAATCATGTCGTTTACCCTTTAGAATTATGTATGATATCCTATCACTAACAAACTTAATATCTCGGATAGCGGATAGGATCCTCCTTCTGACTAAAAAAACCCGTTCCAAATGCAGGTCTTTCTGCACCCCCATAGTATAATGCAAAGCTTCCTGATTCCTGACTACCTTCTCCTGGCCACCTAACTTCCTGTAAAGCGACTATATCCAAGGGCGATTTATCCAATTCCCGCGTTAATATCTCTAGTGCCCCGCTATTGTATAAAGTCCTAACATTCCATGTTCCTAGGAACATGTCCCTGTGTTTGAGCCTTTGGCATGGGTTCCCTGAAGTAGTCCCCGCCCGGAGAACCGAATGGGGGACTATTTGACCTCCGGAAAATTTTACCCCAGTAGAACCCATGTCCGCATTTCTTGACGGTTGTATTTTTACGGTGAAAATCGTCACTCTTTCGACTAAGGTACTTATTTCGTCTGGCTTATCACCTTCGACCAGTCCGGCATGGGTAACCCTATCGGCAGCAATGCTACCGCCGGCATAGCTCCCAGGATCATTTAAGCACACAAGCCACTCCACCACGACAAGGTAAATATACCATGGAGGGAGAAATTATTATTACTCATATTAAAAGTAATAAAGAACCTGTGATTACAACTCATAATGTTTCACACAATTCATCATTACTGTCATTATTAGAGTCCGGATGTTAGGCACTTAAAAATTCGAAATAGGTAGGCAAAAAGGCACTAAAATCATTAATATAGGCACTACAAATTCAAAATAGGTTCTTACAAAAATGGACAACATAACTTTTTACAGTCTTATATTAAGAATATAAACATATGTTAACAATAGCATGCGAAGATATCAGATATGCTTTTGGAATATGTTTTGCCTTTTTACAAAGAGCAGAACCGTCACTTGAGAACATTTTACTGTTGTCCGCTCTTTAGGTATATTAAAAAAACAGTTCTAGAGGTAAAAAAAAGCCACATACACTTGCTGCACCACTATGTCTTTGAAGCACCTGTCTGTGTATGACGACTGCAAACTGAATTCAGTGTTACCAACATCAAAAATAATACTGCCACTTTCAACACCAGGTGTGTGAGAGAGAAAGAAATCTTGAGCCATCTACCCTCTTTGTCACTCAGTAATGTTTCTATTGAAAAGAAGCAAAGAACTTTTCTTCAAGCCTTCGAGCCGGAGCATAATACAATGGGACATAGCTTAGGGCTATTTCGATTAACGGGAATGCATGAGGTGGAAAAAAATACAATATGTACCTAACGGGAGTGCATTGAGGGGCTAGGTTATTAGGTTATTGCCACCCTTATCCTAAAATATTCCAAGGGAATTTGTAAAAATAACACTTGAAAACTTTTATGAAATGATTTGTGGCATGAAGTTTGTCCATTTCAATTGATTTCATTGAAATGCCAACTTAATTTCGAGAAAAATTTGCAAATAGGCATTTATAGGCATTATAAGCTGAAATAGGCATTTATAGGCAAAATGAAGTTCATGGAATACAACTCTAGGGTCGTTGGTATGAACTTATGTGAAGTCATTTTTGCAATATGTATAATAAATAACTATAGGCATTTTCTCTAACATTCGGTCTCTAGTCATTATAACTATTAAACTAATTTTTTAACATGTATCAAAAGATTCGTTTTTACTGGCATGAAACTATAAACATATTCTGAATGCGTTTAAGAATAAAATTTGAATTAAAATTCTATATATAGCTCACCTCACCTAATTAATTAGAAGACTGGAATGAGGTGACGTGTAAAGAATTTCAATTTAAATCTTAAATTAAACTTCAGACTGATTTTTCCTATAAACGTTAAACGCCTAACTATGTACAGCATAATCAATTATCAGTCATTGAAACTATTACTCATACCCGTGAACACCTCTCACAATGTTTCACAAAATTAACTATTACTGACATTGAATATTAAACAAATTTGATCAAAATTACAGTGGAAGTAACATTATTAGATAATATAAAATGGAACTTCTTAAATCCAAACTCAGTAAAAACTAGAAATAACAAAAACATTACACAAAACACCTGTGGCTGTCTTGGTTACGAGGGCACCAGGGAACTGTGGGAATTGAAATTGCTGATCAACTAGCCAAATCCGCAGCATCTTCTGAGGTTCGATATCCATTTTCAAAGTGTCCAATATCCTATGTTAAAAAGAAACTTTATGACTATATCATCACTGATTGAAATGAACATTGGATAATGAGTGCAAATGGTGCTTTGACTAAAGAGCTCTTCTTTCCTACAGTACACCATAGGCTACATATGAAACATTTAATTCCAAATTTCATTTTAACACAATTTATGACTGGTCTTGGAAAATTTGGAAGTTATTTTAGGAAATTTAATATTAACCCAGACAGTGATCATAATTGTAAATGTCAATAATCAATACAATCTGTAAAACATGTTTTATTTGATTGTCCTATATTCGAATGACAGCGATTCTGATTGAACTTACTTTTAAATGATGATGAGGCTTTTGCCTCAATGTGTGAAGTGATTTTTAAGTACCAAAATTATTATAAATATTTTATGAAATTCATAACAAACATTCATAACAATAGGTATTATTTTCTAAGATGATTTATGTAATTCATAACTCTCATTCAAAACCATAAGATAATATTTCTGTTTTACAATGTATAGTATAATATTGTTATAGTAAGCCACAACCCTAACATGCCTTTGTGGCGAAATAGGGTTTCAAATATTTGGATATTCAATAATAATAAAAATAATGATAATAATAATAATAATAATAATAATAATAATAATAATTATTATTATTATTATTATTATTATTATTATATAAAACTTATAAATTGAGTCGGATAAATTGTTTCTCATCACACCTCATAAATATCTGTGTTCTCGCGGACTGGTTTGAAGGCCATCAAGTCCATCGTCAGTCATAACTCCGACTGTTGAAATGCTACTATTACCATTATCTTCGAACTGCCATATGGCGCCGATTGTATGAACATGGAAATTAAATCTTCACCTCTGGAAATTCAAAATTAATGATTCAATATGTATTTTTCTGAATGTATGTCTTTTCCCAAACTATAATTCCAAAACTTTGAACCGAAAGTGCGATTTTCGGTTCGTAACATCAGTGCTGTTATCCTCCTTGAACTGAAAGATTCGTGAACTATGTCAATATCCCTTCTCCATGCATCTACCCCCACTCTCCTTTCTACCTATCCTATTGCGCTGTTTGTACTGCTCATCTCCCCTTCTACCTCCGAACGCTCAAATACGATACGCACATTCAGAACCATGTTCAGAACATTATCATTCGATCGGAACATTTTGTTGGAACTACGTCGTCTGGAGCACGCGAGTGGCGTATTTTGAGTTTTTGGTCCGGAGGACCAGAGAAAGCCACCCTGGCTTGGACTGTTTGTATGAGTGAATTTGTTTGAATGAGTTATGATATTTTTTCGATGTTAATGATTATTAATTTGTTTTTCTTTTAAATTCAAGAATGCTCAATATTTATATTTGATTATATTTTTCCTATGCTTCAGACGTCTTGTTTATATTAAACATCGATTTTATATACATCATGTTTAATGTTAAAATTATTTATGTGCATGCTGCTGTTCGGTATATTCCCGTACATAAGCTTACTTATTTAGGAGATCATACTAGCTTCCTTTTTTTCCGTCTAGCTTTCATGGTTAATAAAATAATAATAATAATAATAATAATAATAATAATAATAATAATAATAATAATAATAATACATCCAGTTTAGCTAAATATCATAGATTACTCAAGTGTTTTAGGATCAATTGTTGATTGATATTTAAGTGTTTGGAAAAGAAAGATGAATCAATCTTTGCTTCTTATGGGCCATGGTAAAGGCTTTTGAATAATAACCCTGATTGTCATGAACTCAAGGCTAATATGTACAAAGGAAACAAAAGACGATACACGGCGGCGCGATAAAGGGTTTACTTAAAATTATAAGGCGCCTCAAAATGGTAGCAGTCAGCGTGGTTATAACTGCACAAAATGGTAGCAGAGCGTGGTTATAACTGCACAACTTCTCTAAATCATTTAAAAGTTTAGTTTCTGTTTCAATTATGCCATTCTCTAGAAAACGATAAGCTGCAATTACCTTTTACTCAATTTCACCATTTTTAATAATTCTAAAGTGTTCTTTTGTCGAGTCTCTAAATTCATTTTATATATCCCTATATACTTTTTTGTAGTCATTGCAACTCTTTTGAAAAATTCAAATTTCTTACTATCTGGGACATTAATATTTTTATTAGTTAGTTGAAGATTACTTACACTAAATACATTATTCGGTGCTACTGTAAAATTGAATTTGTTTTTTTTTTTTCATTGCCTGTGTATTTCAGGATGGTAATTAATTTTTTTAATTGTGTCCTTTCTTTGTAATCAGATTGTAGAGTGGTGTATTATTTTATCCTTTTTTGTTGTTTAAATTTCTTTAATAAATACATTAATTAATGCATTCAATCGAAAACCATTTGATCTAGCTATGTTTAAAATGTGATTGTATACTTTCTTAATTTTTTCTTCACTTTCGTTAATCTTTTGGCTATTAAAATGTCGAATATCATATGAATGTGTGAGAGTGAATTTACCATTTGATCTATAATGTTCGTGTTGCTTCGGAGGATGTCATGGATTCAGCTGATCACTTATTCAAGGATATCCTCAGTATCGATGTGTGATCCAAAGTTTAAATCCCTCTCCTGACAGGTCATGCCATGTATGAACCTTGCAGCATGAAACATGTAAAAAATTCCGGTAGCTAGAAAGTGTGGGGTTAAATTACAATAGAGAAATGTAGATCTGTAATATACGCGAGTGTACTAAATCTACCTGGTGTACTTCTCATGCCCCAGGTTCCATCCTAGGTAGAACGATGGCAATAGTGTGGTCTATGTTTATATTACATAGGTGATGTTTACTTGTACTGTGTACAGTATATTCTATAGTAATTCTACCCGAGGGAAGGTCTTTCACTGCAATCATAGCATTTTCCTGCTGTGCTTTGCAGCTTTACTAGGTAATTATAGGTGTGGTAGTTTCCTGTTGCTTTTCAGACGGTGAAGGATGATGACGATGATCTTCAAATTACCCTCATTTTCATTCACTGTCCATTTCCATTATATAGTGTATTTCTATGTGTTAACATATACATATACTTTTTTGACATTTACTTCTTCTTCTTCTTTCTCCTTTTATGTGATAGACCTAGTGGTCTGTTACGGTCTCAATCCAACGTTTGAAGGGTCTGCCCAAAGATCTCTTGCCTGGTGGCTGGTAATTTAAGATCTGACATGGTATTCTTGTTCTGCTCATTCTTCGTACGTGAGATTTCTAGTTGTTTCTGTATTTTTGTACATATTCCATGACTGATTCTATGTGTAATTCTTTGAGAATCTCAGAATTCCTTTTATGGTCTGTCCTTGAATAACCCGCAGTACGTCTCATAAATTTCATTTCTGCCGCAGTTAGTCTTTGTTCATCTACACTGCGAATTGTCCAGGCCTCACTGCCGTAACATAATATGGGTCTGGCCAGTGTTTTATAAATTCTAGTTCGTGTGTGTTGCTGTACTGTGTTAGGCTTGAAAATATTATTTATAATTCCTGTTACTCGTTAAATTTTATAATTTTTTGACTAAATCTTTTTCTTCTTCGTATGTAACTTGGTAACCGAGATAGTTAAATGTGTTGGTTTGTTCTAATATTTTTATTATTAATAACAATTTTACTGCGACCTGGGTCTTTTCCTACGAAAGCCATGACTTTAGATTTTTCTGTTGAGATTTCCATGTTGTAGTTTATTGCAATTTGGTGAAAAGAGTGGACTGAACGTTGTAGGTTATCTTCTGAATTCGCTATAAACACAATGTCATCTGCAAATAATAGGGTGTCTAAATTATATAATCTATTAAGTGGTATACTGCCATGTGGCTGTAGTCTCCATTCTTTAATAATTGAGTTCATGTATATTATGAAGAGCATTGGTGAAAGACCACATCCTTGTCTAACTCCTTGATTAATTGGTCTCCATTCCGAGATTTTATTTTCAATCTTAACTTGGATGTAATTATCCTTATAAATATCATATATAGCTTTTATCAGTTGGTCTGGGATTCCATCATATTTTAGGATTTCTAATAATTTGTTTCTATTTACTTTTTCAAGTCAATAAACGCCATGTGTGTTTCAATATTAAACTCTCTGTGTTTTTCTATTAGAATTTTAATAGTGAAGTATCCATCTGTACAGGATCTCCCTTTTCGAAATCAATTTTGCGCTTCATCTAATACATTGTCATAATAATCAGCTAATTTTGATTTGAACAACTTGGTGTAGATTTTGTAGCCTGAGTCCAAAAGACATTTACTTCCAGTCCAAATTTCTTAGTGTTACTAAACAGAGTGTACATGTTGGCCCCTATTACCTCCTAGCTATCGCCTAATAATACAACATTATCAGCATAAACTAACAGCGTATTAATACCATTGAGCTGTATGCCTTCTGTTTCCTCTAAAGATTTGATGGAATACTCTAGTCCAAGTGAACAGTAGAGGAGATAGCGCATCCCATTGCTCTAACTCATTGTAAATTTCAAAAATATCTGAAAATGTTTTGCCCACACGCGCCATGCTATTTTTGCTATTTAGAAAAATTCCGATTTGTGTAATTAGCGTTTCACGAACTCAGAACTCCAGCTGTCTGCTACACAACTTCTTCTCTCTTAATTGAGACGTATGCCTTTCTGAAGTCTACATATAGTTGATGCATTGTGTAAGTCCAGATATTAATATTTGTTGGAATTTTGTACGAAGTTGACAGTAATGAGATGTCCCTCCAGTCAGTTGAACTATGTTTCATCTCCGTTCCTATAGATTGGTACGATAATTTCAATTTATTTGGGAGAACTTCTTTTCCTCAAATCATATTGAGTAACTAATGTATATTGTCCATTAACGTTTCTCCTCTTGATATTATAGATCGCATCTATACCTTATGTTGTATACAGGTTTAATTTTTCTATCATCATATAAACCCCTAATTAATTTCGATCTGTGAATAATATTTCTGCCGTTGTTATACATACTCTTTGATATACTATTCTATATGTACATTTAATAGCTGATTAAAGTGACATTTCCATCTGTATAATGCACTCTAAGATTTTGCAATCATATCCCCATTTTTATTCCAAATTAAAATTCATCTAACCTGATACCCTTTCTGCTCTATCCTAATTCTCTGATATAATTCTCGGATATTCCTATCGTTTTAATTGATTTTGAGATCATTAATCATATCAAATATTCTCTCTTTTTATTCTAGAATAATCTAGTGGTTTTCCATCTAATGTTACCCAATTGTTTTAAATGTACTTCTTTTGGATGTTGTAACAAATTCATATCTGCTAGCTTTCTTTAATATACAATATTGACATATTCCTCGTCAAACTATGTCTTGTTTTGCCTCTTTTTTCAAAATAACCAACACTTGTAATTCTGACAATTAATAGTACCTCTTATAGTCTCGCGTTCTCTATTTATATCAACTTCTTCTTCGGATACCATATTTGCTTCTGGAACTTCCAGTATTTCAAATCTATTAGCAATTTTGGTCTGGTTCACCATTTCTCGAGTATTTAATTAAAATTTTCAGAATTATCAACATCTCTTGTTCCTCTCATAAGCAATAACCGTTCTGTGATATTCACCCTGACCAGATGATGATCTGATATGAAGTCTGTGTCTCTAATTGATGTTGATGATGCTATTGTGCCAACGTTTATCCAGTAGACCAGTTCCGTAGTCTGGAGACATGCAGGTGTATTTATGAATATCCTTATACTGGAAAGTTGTGCTCTTAACAATAAGATTATTTGATGTGGCCACATTATCATCAACCTCTTCATGATGAATGAGTTTTCCAACTGTTGGTCTGAATACCGGATATACAAGAAAGAATATAGCGATTTCAAAGTGTTGAATTATTTAGTAAACTAATAATCTTCTAGGTGATAAAATCATAAAACATATAGTAAATATACCCATTTCACGAGTTAAAAATTTAAATAGTCAACGTGTTTCAACAGCGAGGTTTTCATTTTTAAGACTAAATTTTGAGTAAAGACAAACATAGTAAATGAATAACAGAATACAATTAAAAACAAACTATGTAATATGGCATAAAAATTACACGTAAACTGTATGATATAATAAATCTAATCCTCTTTTATTTCAATTAAAGGAAAGAGGACGCCATATGGAATAGGGTCCTTATCATTATTCATAATTTTGTCCATAGTTTTAAGGATTTCTAACGTTTGAAAGACCAAAGAATTTGTAATTAATGACTGATCGAACCAGCCTAAGGTTACTTTTATCGATAACACGACCGTAATCTGAAATATGCTGACCAACGTCAAATTTTTCAATTCTATTGAATCTGACATGTGCAATATGTTCATTTAATCTGGTTAAAATAGTTCTTATTGTTTGTCCAACAAATTTCCTATCACAGTCGTTAATCCAATTTCATAAATACCGGATTTTCTTTTTTAAATCTACTTTATCCTTGGGGTTTTCAAGAATACTGCTTAATGTCAAACTGGAAGTAGGAACTAATTTAGTATCTTCTCCTCTTCTTTAAACATAATTTGTAGGATTTTCATCTAATCCTTTAAATATCTTGTTATTTGCGTTGAATTATACTTTAACTAACTATGACAAAAACAAAACTCATGTTAAATGAAAGATTAACATCTCCAGTTTACATTATAAATTCATAGGTTTTTAATGTGAACCTCGTTTGTTACATGACACACATCCAACCTGTACGCTAATTCTTCCCATACATTAATAAGCACGTGTGGATTGATGACAGCAGCAAATTTTCGAATCTCTCTCTCAACTCGGGCAAGTTATTAGGCAATGGAGGCACATAAACTGTGTCCTTTACAAAACCACAAAGGAAAAATCTCATTGGGTGAGATACGCTGATCTCGGAGGCCACTGGAGATAAGCCCCTGTCATCTGGACCATGACAACCAATCCAGTAATGACAATGTGGAAGGTCTTACATATGCGTCCCTGCCATTTACAATTGTTAGAGGGTCTAAAGCCTACTGATTACGCTGACTTTTTGCTTGAAATGTTGTAGCAGCAACATTTTGCTCAGACACTCTTGGTGGTCCCACACTTTTGCCTTTACACAGGTCGTTGCGAACTGATTATGCCATCGACGGATGTTGTTGGCATTGACGGGAACACTATTAAACTGCCTACGAAACGCACGTTGAACTGATTTACAGCACTCAAACTGCAAAACAAAATGCTTTCGGTTGAGGAGTTGCCATCTTTGTTTTATTGCTGCCACTGTAACAAAACGAAAGAAAGCTATCCGCTCATTCACACAACTAAAACTACATTTTTTTCGCGTTTCATTTCATTCTACACATAACTTCCTACACCTCATTTGAGTGATAATATTAATACTTGAAACTACATATTATTTTTTGTACACACTGTATATTTTTTATCGTCTCATTTTTGCATTAAAATCTACTACGACATTTATCATATGATACCGTGAAAGACTATAAAGTACCCAATCTATTTCTTCAGATACATAATTCTTGATCTTGTCATCCTTATTTTCTGATTACACAATCACGTAGATTACTGCGCAGAAAAAATTATTATATCCTATCGTTGACAAACGTAATATCTCTAGGAGCGGAGTGGATTCTTCTTCGGACAAAAAAAAAAAACATTCCGAATTCCAGTCTTGCTGCTACTCCATCGTATAATACAAAGTTTCCTGATTCCTGAATACCTTCTCCTGGCCATCTAACTTTGAGTTTCGCAATATTTCTGAAAATTAATTATTACTAACTTTAAACCTATTTAAACAACACATAGGAAAATGTTACAGATAATTAATTTTTAGCTTCACAGTACCAAGTCACTTGAAAGTTGTGGCAAGGCTCCTTGCTATCCTAGAAAGCTGGCTTCCTAGGTCATTCACCATCAAGATATTTATTTTCATTTCATTTGTTTCATCTTGCTGACAAATTTCTATGAATATTTTTATTTCTTAAACATCATTAAAATATGTTTTGGTAATTATACATTTGGCAAACATTGTTTGCAGTTCTATTATAATAGTCCCAATATTAACTAATAATAATAATAATTACTTTTTATTCTATTTAGGTGTAATACATAAACGACGTTTCGATTTGCATGCAACAACACGTTATCAGCGACTTTGAATTTGTTAGGTTTCAACCTGCAAATTTCCTCAAGTTTCAACTTGTTTCAAGGACTTCCTTCATTTAACTCACGAGTGTTTCCTCGCAACCATAGTAATTGTCATGCTATAAAAGCACAGTTGCGATTTTTACAGTGTTAATAGCGGATTTTGTGATTTTTAAAGAATAGGTTCTAGGCATATCGAGACTACTTGTGTTATACAATGGACTTGACATCGACAGCTACCAGTTATAAGGAACATCGTTAAATGTATTTTGTTTGTCACGAACGAACTGAAATTGAAGTATAATGGATAGGATCCATCTAATTCAGATATGTATGCAGCTGTTTATGAAGAGATTAAAAATATTTGGACCAACGTTTCGATTCCAATCGTAACTAAGCAACGAGTTATTCAATTACTGAAATCCTATTTATAAAAGTATCTCAACTGAAAATATACCCAAAAAGCAAACGAACTGATAGTTTTGAAAACAATATGAAGTTTTTTTCGGAATCATATGAGAAGGTTTCCACATGCTGCTTGTAAATTTACTTCATTTGAATCTTGTTAGTGTTTAAAACCTATGATCATTCCCACCAATGAGACAAGTGTTTTCTTGGATCAAATATATGGCAGGAAAATGGTTTTAGGAGGTTTTGATAAAAGAGAAGCGGCTAGATTAATGAAACGACAGCACACGCCAGTTTAAGTCAGTAAGGGCAGCAAAAGGTCGTGTTCTACCTAAGAAACATATTCTGTCTCAGAGAATTGTGATGAAGATTCAGTGCGTGAAACCTTTTCAGAATCTTATCTGATAACAGAGACATCCTCGGCAGAGACACCATCGACTTCAACGGCGAATCGGATTACATTGCCATTGTCAACAGGTTTTTAAGTTCTGTGATAGATATGGCTTATGGACGAAATGTGCTGCTGCTGTTGCTTCTGCGGTTTGGCTGATGTCGGGTTGGTTTCTACTGAAGAATTAACTTTGGTAATTGATACAAACAAGATACACAGAAGCCCTGACAGAAGATTA
The DNA here is from genome assembly GCA_030220185.1 of Diploptera punctata. Lineage (NCBI taxonomy): Eukaryota > Metazoa > Arthropoda > Insecta > Blattodea > Blaberidae > Diploptera > Diploptera punctata. The sequence goes on along the minus strand of JASPKZ010000464.1, from coordinate 427,858 downwards.
AAAAAATATTAGAGATATAATTATAAAAAGCATTCACTTTGATAGATTGAACCGATAATGTTCTGCTACCATTTTGGTAGTCGTGGACCATTATGATAGTTTTAATTTCAAAACCTCTTATTGTTATCTCTCTATTACGAAACCTATCTTTAAATTCCAATCTAGCTTATAACACACAAGCTTTTAAGCAGTGTGTAGCCAGGCCCAAAATACAGAGAAGATTCATCTTTCTGAAAAGTAACCACTTGTGTATTGTTCAGCATTAATATTTCAAGCTATTACTAATCCGCTTAACTTTAATATTGATATAATTTACTCTGATCATGAGAGGATTGAGAATATGCTCTATAGGACGCAAATCTCAGTTTCAAGTATTCATTAACACAGCTGAGCGAGTTATAACAAAATACATGAAACATTTAACTAAAAATTATATAATTAATATTGCTAAGAAAACAAACAATATAATTAGCTGTCGTAATTAAATGATTGAATATAAACACAATACGAGTAGAACAGAAAATAACATGAACAGTCAATATTACTTAACACAAATTTATGTACACTCATACTTAACGTCTTCAGTCATTCCAACAAAATAATCTTCTAACAGCTTCTTCCTTGAAAACTCAAAATTGAACAGTCTTGGCCAGGTAACTTCCTTAGATCTCCGGCGACCGTATAGGAACGAAACATAGTTTACGACTGTTAATAAGATAACACTTCTCGTCGCAAAAATCGGTCTCGGTGCATCGCAACTCGCGCCGATGACGTCAAGGAAGGGGTAAAAAGGAGAGGAAAGAGCACCGAACACAATATCCACAATCACAGAGGGTATAAAATAGGTCACGGCACACGATGAGAAGGCAACACTCTGATAAAGGAGAAAATAGGAGATCGTTACCAACGCGAAGAAGTTTTAGAATAGCATCATCATCATCACTCCAGGGATTAGGCAATTGCCCGTTCCGACTTCATAATGCATCAGCCCAACGTCTTCTAGGTCTTCCAACATCACGCCTTCCTCTTGCTTCATAATTTCTTGCTAACAATGGATATCTCTCCTTACTCATTCCATCCATGTGATCAATCCATTTCTGTCTGTAATTCGTGACTTTATCCAATAAAGGCTGTACTTTCAATTCTTCTCTTATATCCTTTTCCATGAAGCTTCTCAGTAAGATAAATGTCTCCTGGAAGCGTTACGAGCGCTTCGCAGGACAAGGATGTTGGAAGGGCTGCTTCCTCTGAGCCTCCAAACATGCTCCTCTGGGTATCCACCCCCCAAGAGAGGGCTGCTTCTTCCGCTCTTCAAGCCCTACAAATTTAGCTGTGCTATTCCTTGTCGCCTTGTTGACCGTTGAAGACTTGACGAAGATGTGGCCGCCCAATAAGTTATGGATACAGACGCCATTCCTTCGTTGTGAGTTCCCCTCGCCTCTTACCCACCAGCAAGATTAACCTAAGCCAATCTTCCCCAGTAGGGTCCTCTGGTTCATCGGGTACTAAAGTCCCCCCACCATGTCAAGGTGTTAGCTCCTGGGGGGGGTTTTAGAATAGCACATCTCAATTTTAGCAGAGCCTGGATAAATTTTATTTTTGGGACACAAGGACAAGTCGTGGCACTGCAAAGGGAATTTTTACTTCGATCACTACTTTATTAGAGGATCATCTATTCTTGCCCTTGGATAGCTGACTTCGGGTCCTAGATAATATTCTGGACCTATTGGAAAACAAATAGCTGCTTGCGAAAATAAAACCACGGTGTATTTTTTGTGCGATGGCTGGTAATGTATCTGATTTGCCGAAAAATATGGTTGATGAACTAAGTACGGATTAAAAATATCTATATGAGATATGTCAAGCTGAATCAACTGGTGCATGTACTCCTGAGCTGGCAAACTGTCAACCTGGATAAATGGTGCACTGAAGATGGCTCACATTCGTTAGTCCTCATCATAAAATTTGCAATTGCTTGTCAACTGCGTGGTTAAAGTATCCGCTCCGATTTGTTTCCTTATCAAGCAAAATACGTATTTTAAGACGGAGCGAATCAGATTCTTCAACTGATTATTTTTTCGACTTTTACCCGAAAATCTTAGATTTATTTAAATTCTGTTATCGAAAGAATTTTTTTTTTGCGAACCCAGAAAACCTATTTGTCAGTACGTTGTTTGATGATAGAAACTAAATTCGAGAACTGAAATTGCGAAGAATAATAAAAGCTAGAGAAGCTAACAGTAGCACTAAATGCAGGATATTTAAACCCCGGAAAATCAACTTGTCTGCTAGAGGTTGAACCGAAATTATTGTGTGGCAGGAGTGTCAGGTTGCAGCACCGTTAGTCCTTCCACAGAATTCTAATGACTGCCTTCACATCATGGTAAAAGTTAAGAACTTGGAAATTGTTGACTTTCCTTGTCACACACAATCTGTGGAAAGACGTGTTAATAAACAGAGTCCTCACAAAGTGTAACTGACGCTACTTCTAGAGATGTTTCCTTTAGAACCAATTTGCAATCACGAGCAATAATGCCAAATGTTGGACATAAAAAATAGTTTTAATTTTACGTTTTTTATTGATTATAAGCTCTATTTTATTTATTTTATTTTTTGTGCTTTACTTCATTTATTTCAATAATATAATATATTTTAAAACTTGATCTTTGTGTTCTTTTAGGCATACGGTTTAAGTTTGTAAAAACGTAAAATTTACAAAACTTAAAATGCGGTAAAGCATTAGAGATGACACTCAATTCTAGTTTTTCTACTTTTTGCGTAATCTGTGAACAATGACGCACATTTTGGAACCTCGTGCGATAGTATAGTTCGAAAAAAATCTCATACATGGACGTGGCACCCTAGTGAACACATCTCACAATTTTAGGCAAAATTATTCATTATTGACATAAAACTACTAAAATAAGTAGCAAACACGTTTCACAATGTATCTCACAATTAATGTTTACTTACATTAATACTATTAAACTAATCTCTGGGAACCTCTCACGTTGTTTTGTACATCTAATTATTAATTACTTTAAACTAAACTTTAAAATTCCTCTCACATTGTTTCGCTGGCGAGTAAAATACAATTGAGGATAAATTCACTCACACACAGTGCAACATCATCTGAGTTAAAAATTGTTAATCACTTACTGGTGTCGTAGTATTCCTTTGTAAGAATTGTCCTTGGTGATTATGATGGAAGCATCTTGGGTATAAATGTGCTCAGAAGTGATCCGTAATTCGCAGTCCAATACCGATTTCTGTGCTGATAAGATGAACGATGGCATTACTGTGGCATATTTGTTTCTAGAGCAAACCCATTTGCTAGCTTCTTCTAATGTTTTTGGGAGAGATTTCTTATCACTCAGGTATCTGTGGTAAACATTCTGAAGGATTGGGTCTCCGGAAACCTGAAAACACATAGAAATAATAACACTGGTCAACAACGTTTTTGTTAAATAATTTCCGCTTTTCTTATGTATTTATATCAGAACTTTTTATCGCCCACCATTTTGTCGTAATTTAAAAAATGCTTTATTTTCATTAGCATTTGTAGTACTATGTGTAAGGATCGTGGCTATGGTGTATCTATCACTGCGGTGTAAGTAATTTATACGTGTATAAGAAATATGTCTCTAGAAACCCTTAATAATAGAAACTAATTCTATTACGTGTATAGTGAACCTATTTTAAAAGCGAAAATTCATTTCTCTAGTTAAAACAACTTATGTGTGATTTTTACAAAGTAGACAAGAACAAAGTACGACCCTCGGAAATCCCATGTGCCAAATGTGTAAAACGATTAACGGTCAGATTCCATCGTATGACATTTGCAGTCTCTATTAAACGCCCGATCCTAAGAATGTTTAACAAAAGTACTACTTCTACTTCAAAAATATATCTGCAATCATTTTAAGTCGAGAAACATTCCAAAGTTAGACTGACCAATTCGACCGGCAGGACTTCCCATACCAACTGCACCGGATGACGTAACATTGACTGAAGTAATTGTTACTGTTGCTGATGTTCACAATGAACCATATTTTGTGGAAGATGTTAATGTATATTAACTTTAATTTTTAACACAGGGAACTTAAATGATTCGTTTTGGTGAGGTGGAATTAGTCTACTCACATCAATGGAAGCAGTTGCTGGGTAACATCAAAGTACGTTCCTTCTATTTACGCCACAATTAATTTGAGGATTTTTTTATAAATGGTAGATCTACTTTTGTACAGTGACATTGAGAACTTTTGAAGTCATTAAGTGATTAGCATAAACGTTTGAATGACGTTGATTCATAGACAGTTCGAAAACAAATTTGAAAATAGATAAAAAATAACATTCTTCTTCAGCACATTTAGTTTTCTTTCCGTTATACAGTATGAAACTTTTTGTTACTAGATATGTAGAAAGTTGGAAGTAATGGCATAGGGTTATATAAAGTGAAGCTTCTTGTGCAAATGGAGTAGCAGATATAAAAATAATCATAATATATATAAAAACTGCCAAAGGAAGAGTCACTGAGTCTAGTGCAAGAAAATTTTCTTTGCCGCGACATGTGTGCTCTGAACATATCTTGTTGCTTCCATTGCATATTAAACTAGGCTTTTTTACAAATTTTGCGAAAGCAATGGATTGTGATGACAGTGAATTATCTTTTTGGATATGAAAGTGGAACTAACTATTTTTTTTTCACTCGAATAACGGAATGATACACGATTTGAAAATCGGTGAATTATAAAGGACAAATCAGTGATATGATTGAGAACTAGAAGATAATTGGATATAATATATCATTTACTCATTTAGTACCGTTATCCCCAAATGGGAATGTAGGAAAAGTAGTAAATATACTATTAGTAATATAGTTAGAGACATTTTTTATTTGGTATGAACTTACCCACCAGACTAAATAAATAAACAGATAAGTAAGAATGCGATTGAAACAATTATTGATAACCACGATTAAACTGTCTAATGAATTAATTTTTTCATTTCATTTTTACAAGTATTTTGAATAAGTTAGTAGTTTGTGTAAGTAATTACAATGACGTGTCGTAAATATTAAGTAATATTATGATTATTATATAATATTACTGTATTATTTCTAACTATTTTTACTACTAAAGCATAAAGTAAATTTTGTGTGCATACCTGCTTTTAACGGTTTTAAAATCATCAGATCTGGAGACTTCTGAATTATGTATGATATTTCCATTTGTGAACAATGTGATCTAATGTATAGGTCAATGTTTTTCCGCATATGTTATTTCATTCTCACTCCATAACACATTATGAAACGTCTCACCTTGGAGGATATAGACTGTACTGCCTGCTAGATGTCAAGCTCGTGTTGTGTACAGTCGTTAGCATTGCTGCTACCTACTTCACGAGCCGCCAGGTAAATGCGTGGTTTTCGAGCCAAAATGAGAGGCTTTCAACCTTGAGAATTTTTTTGACATTCTTGGCGTGTCTCTGTCTCATAGCTATTATGAAACAAATGTTGAAACTTACATTATCACTTTTTACTGAGAAGAATTAATATTTTATCGACATTACACTAATTATATTAACTTTTTCGAATGAAAGTTGGTGTAAACTATATTGGCTAAATTTATTTAAATAAAATAATTATCAAAATATTTTCTCATTAAATAAGATAATAATGCAGGAAAGTCTCAGTTTTAATATGTTTCATTTTGACGCTATTTCCTTCAGAATTATATTTTATAATACTTTATTTACTTACATGATGTACTGAATTTATGCTGTATTATTATTTAAGGATGCCAATTTCAGACTTAACAATGTTTTCTCAAAACCGTTTATTATAGTTAGATCTTGGGAGTTTATAGGTCTACTGTAAATGACATGTCTGTAGACCTACAACAGAGATAAAGGACACTATGTGTGTTACAAATATAAAAATGTTTTCATGATTATATACTTTAGATATTTAGATCCATTTGAACATTATTATTAAATGAAATGGCCTAACCTCAAACGAATACCAGATACTGAGAGTGGAATACATTTGAAACTATACTTATTAACTCTGAAGTTTACGTCAACAAGGTATTTCACAAAGACTTTAAAATTAAGGGGACCGGATACCATGAAGTGACTAAAATTACAAAAAAAATGTTCATTTATGTGCATTGACCCTTCAAAATTTAATATTCCAAAATAGCAGTGTCCTATTCTTCATATAAGTGTCATTTTTAAATTAATTTTGTAACTGTCTGCAAGCCAATCTTTGGTCACGCCCCCTACTTTGACAACCTGCTATTGCTCTGTTACATTTCTGAAAGCACCCAGTGTTTGGAGAGAAACCTTAATTTGTTTTGTTGGTTGCACTGTCTGTAACCTGAAAATACCGGATGATTACAATTTTTCATAAATAATTTGTTTTCCATGTGGTGAACTGTTTATTTTTTGTGAAAATATGAGGGCTTAAGCGTTTTGGAGAGAGAAAATCTCGCGGTAATAAGTATGTAAATAAGAAGAATAGTATAAAAAGCAAATCCAACTGTAACTATATGTGGAAAATGCTGGTACTAGTGCTGATATACAGAAATGTAATGTAAATTCTGTTCAATCTACAGCCTCTACATAAAACAGTAGGCATAATAAATTTATAAGTTTATCTAGCAAGAAACTATCTTCTGCAAAGTAACTTTTTAATGAATTTTGTGAAGATGAAAATAATGACAGTAAAAGGCTGAGTACTGGTTACCAGTTTGTAGATATTGAATTATTGGCACAAGTAGTGAGAGGATTTGTGCAATGTAAATACTGTAATAGCGTTGATTGTGTGTCTGTATATGTCAATCTAAATAATAAGAAAGGGCTGGAAGTAAGTTGACACTTTTATGTGAAAAATGTAAAGAAAGTAATTCATTCTATAATTCAAAACAGTGTGATACAGTTATGAAATAAATCTGAGATTTGTATATGGAATGCGCTGCATCGGTAAAGGTAGGACTGCAGGTAGGACACTGTGCTGAGTTCCACCAGTGAAATATAATTAAATAAATGGTGTGTTGCAAGAATCCCTTGGAAACGTAGCAGAGCAGTGCATGAAAGATTCAACAACAGGAGCTGTGAATGAGAATAATGACTGTAATGAAATTGCTGTTGCATTGGATGGAACCTGGTAAAAGCGTAACCATAGTTCCCTTCACGGCGTTGTGACTGCTACTAGTGTAGATACGGGTAAGATTCTTGATGTAGGCTGTCTTTTAAAATATTGCGTGTACTATAAAGAAGTGGAAAATCTAAAGATCATGCTAATTGTGAAATAAAATATTAAGTATCTGTGGTGTAATGGAAGCAGAAGGTGCAATCAGAATATTACAGAGGTCGGTCCACAACAGAGGGGTGAAATATGTAGAGTATTCAGGAAATGGAGACAGCAAGGGCTTCGATAGAATTGTGGCAGCAAAACCATATGGGGGATAACACCCAAATGGTTAAATTATAGTGTGTGGGACATGTTCACAAGAGAATGTGGTCTCGGCTTAGGCGACTGGTACAAGATTGGAAGGGGAAGAAATTAGCTGATGGGAAAGGGATTGGTGGTTCTTACAAGCTTATATGCAGTGGAATAGACAAGCTGCAAGACTATTATGGCAAAGCCATAAGGAAGAATGTGAGTGACTCGGAGAAGACGAAAAAGGCAGTTTGGGCTAGATTTTTCCATAAATTTTCAACGGATGTCACACAAAGATCGTGACCTCATGATTCATGGTGCAAGTATAATAGTGCCGATAAAGCAAATTACAAACATCATGGTCTTCCACGTGCCATAATAGACTTAATAAAACTCATTTATAGGAATCTAGCACACCCAGATCTTCTCAAGAAGTGTCTCCATTGACATACCCAAAATCCTTAACGAGTCGCTCAATAACCTAACTTGGCAAGAGTACCCAAGAATGTGTTTGTGGGTGCAATCAGGTGTTATGGAAGCTGTGCTATCTTGCAACTTGGACAATGTTGGAAAAGCTAAAGTTCTACAGCATCTCGGAATCAATCGAGGATACTACACCATGAAACATATTCAAATGATGGATGCAGAAGGACAAGCTGAAGAGATGACAAAGGAGGCGAGGAAAAAGAGGAGAGGTGAGAAAAGGAAGAACGAAGACCAGGATGACCTTGAATATGGTGCTGGACTGTTCTCTGTATGTCAGAAGAGTGATTTTATATACTTAAACTTTAAACATATTTTCTCCAATTCACATTTTTCAAACGTTCGCTAGTCCAGAGAGATACCAGAATACGGGTATTCAAACCTTAACAAGACCTGCACTTTGCTACGGCAGTATGGCAAGGACTTTGGGGAAATAAGAAGAGAGCAGGATAACTTCTGATGAAATGAGATTCATGAGATATACAGCAGGATATACCAAATGGAATCACAAATACAATGAAGGAACTACGTTTAGAACCGGTAATTGAATACATAGAGAGATACGAGAACAACTGGATAAATCATTTGCGATGAATGAGTTCTGATAAGAGTTCCCAAGGCCATGCTTCGCTATAGTCCTACTGGTAAGGGACCTCTGGGCTTTCCAAGGAAGCGCTGGATACAAAATTTATCAGTGAAATCGTAACAGGCCTATAGGCCTAAAACTTGGTTGGATGAAGAAGAAGAAGTTATTTATGTATAGTAGGCCTAAGTGAAATTCTATGTAGCAAATAAATTAAATTTGGAGGTTTTCTGTGAGCATCTATTGTGTTCATTCAAGAGAAAAATCCATTGGAATCCTAAGCAACCGCACGGTGTGACAGTTTAATGACTTTCTAGTCAATGATCATTTTCAGTGTTTGAGTAAGTGGAGTCGATGAAGATTGTAAAAATGTTTTTTAAAGTTTTTTTCGACATTTTTCGTCATTTCTTGAATTTTTTGTGTTTATCGTATCTGATGCGTAAGTGTAAATTCCGTTTATAACCAGATAATGGTGATTCTATGCGACGAATTTAAATTAGAAAACTCACAAGTTATTATTACAGTATGTGAATAATTCCGTGAGAGGAATATAAATCATTATATAAATATATATATATATATACTACCGGACCCGGCAAACTTTGTCCTGACCGAACATTCAAAACCTCATGCCATGGCCGGTCGATAAACATATTTCACTTCTTTATCATAAAATTCACTATTTAATAATTTCGCAAGAAAACTCCTGAATTATCTATTGGGGCTCAAGAAGAGTGCATTATGACGTCAATTTGTTGTCGCGCGGAATATGTCGATAATGCATATGACTACACATCTGACATTTGAAATATTCGTATAACCCTATCGCAGCGCCACCTATTGTGTCCAATTTTGAATCTACACCATCCATGGACCCACTCAAACGCATACAAACATTTATTCAAAATCGGTCTAGTCGTTTAGGCAGCGATTAATTTCGGATTGTATACATTTTATTATTAGTTTTAGTCTTAATTTTAACTAACATTAACTAGTTGCATTATAGATCGTAATATAATAGATATTATCTCTTTCATCAAATTTTATTTAGTATTTGATATTAGAGTTCATTATAATTGTTATATTCTGATGTAATATATGTTTACCCTGGTGAGTGGAAGAGAAGGCCACATGGCCTTAACTCCACCAGGCTAAATAAATAAATAAAAAATAAATAAATCTCCACTTCTATTGTCGGATTTGGCTGTTTTTTGATTATATTTATCTCGGTATATTTTAATAGGATATACTGAGTTTCGTTGTGAAATATCTAAAAATGTGACCGCTAGACCGAATTACAAATTTTCACTTCAGGTAAATTCCAAGACATGATTATTTTAGAGGGTCCAATTGTGAATCTAAACCATCAGGGGACCCAGTCAGACACATAAACAAATTCATGAAGACCGATCCAGTCTTTTGGAGGAGTAGAGTGACAAACACGCGTATAATATATAAATATATATATGTGAGAAATGACTTGAGCGGAAGTCAGAAGTTGAGCTGAAAATCACCATATTTACGATACAAAATACTTATTAGTCATATCTCACATTGAATCACAAAAGCATGCTAACAAACAAATGAACTAATCTTGTGTACACTAATTTGCCTATTTATCATCCTAACCTGCCTATTAATGTAGGTGGATTCCTCACATATTATCCCTTATATGTGAGTAAACATGTTGACAAATAACTCTAGCGGGAACATGTGCTATCATGTTAGCCAACATGATGCTACCAGTCACTTGTTTTTCGATCGAATATTCACAGGTGGCATTCTGACATATATTAGACTAAAATATTTACGAAGTATGATAGATATGAAGAGAGTTATGTTGGAAGGAAAACATTTTTCTAATGTTCACACACACTTTTGAAACAGCCACACCCTAAACTAATGATTCATGAACATTCTCACCTTGAAAAAGGTATAGAAGTGAACATTTTCTGGTATAGCTAATTTATAAGTTCCGTCCTTTAAAAATCCCTGCAAATCGTTGAATGGTAGTTCGTGTTTCTTCATGGTGATGTATGAAATAAGGAATGCTGAGTAACAGGTCATGATCAGCACTGCCGTGATTGACAGAGTGAAGGTTGAAATGCGACTGTAAATGGAGCTGGAACTAGGCTGACCTGTAAGAGACAAACATCATTACATATGATTATTAAAGACAAACCAATTAGGATTTGAGTAGCTTTCATTCAAAACGCGTTATGTCGCTCTCTATCAAAATTTAGTTGGAACCATTTTCGCATTCTGCACAACCCTAATTTACACTACTGTATCCTATCATGAGCATGGTGAAGAATGAGTTCGTATTCATGAAGAATGTCTGATTAAAAGTTAAACTATGATGTCATGACTTCATTATTTACCTATTTGTTTAAATAATTATTGCAAGATTAATGACTGTATGGCGTTATTTTTTTCAATTACGTGATTTATAATAATTTTTAAAAAAGCTTGAATTTATGTAATTTAATATAATTCAAATTATATTGAAATAGCAGAGAAATGTATCTACTTACAAAGTGGCAATATAACATTGCGTTAGATGAAGCAGAATTCTGGTTTGTGAACTTTCATGTTAACAGTTATCAGTCACTGTGAAATAATTAATTTGTAACCTGACGAAAAACTTGTGAGTTTACATATGTTTAATGTCACTGAAGTACAGCGTAAAAGTGAACATCCGAATTTCGATGTAGGGTAAGACCGCCTATATCGGACCCCCTAAGAACATTTAGATCATAGATACGAAATGTGAGGGAAAATAAATTAAAACCGAGCTTTTCTTAACAGCGCATTCATGTACATAATTTTAAAATTATTCTGTAAATAACAACACAAATTACATTTTCTGAAAGGTCTGCATTGGTTTAATTTGGGAATACACTTTGCTACATTGGACCATAAGCTTCCTAAATTGGACCAGGGTTGAACCAAGAGGAGAAAGTATTAATCATATATATATATATACATATCCTATCATATTAGCAGAATATTAACTGCAGCCATCACGATTGTACTTATTTTTCTTAGGTTCCACTTCAATCTCCTTACACTTCATACATTCAATTATGTCTCTTATATCATGCATATATTGCAACATCTAGTAGCTTAACAATTCTTTGATATTTCCTGAATTGTTGCCTTCCCTGTTTTTGTGACTTCCTCTATATCCTTTTTGTAGGGTGAGGATGTCAAAACTGTTGAAGCAACAGTCTTCCCCCTTTCTTCTCTCAGTTGTTTTAGGCCTTGGGGATATGGTTTGCACTTTAACATAGTTTTTAGGTTGTTTAAATCTCTTTGTTAATAGAGAGTACTGTCTGATGAATAAGTGATAATTCAAGCTATATGTCTGCTTCTGCAGAAGTAGTAGCGCTCTCATTTTGGTGGTGGTTCAAAAGTTGAGATTTAGAGCTGCTGCTGAAGAGGTCTCATTGTCATGAAAAGCATTGTCTTGGTCAGCTTCCTCCAGATCTGCTGCAGCAAAGTCGCTATCTTCAAATATATTTCTCTTAACTGGCCAAATACCATTTCGTGGGAAACCATTTACTGCATTGGTCAGATTTGCAACTTGTCTGTAGGAATTTTCTAGCAAATTATTAATTTGAAGTTGAGTAATAGACTTCATTGGATGTTCATGTATCAAAGTATCACAAGCTCTGTTGGAGGACACAGAACGAGGCAATGTGTGGTGTATACTGGAAGAGAGAGCAATTATTATTTCATTCTTTCTTGCCAAGGTAATTACATCAATGTTATTTGTATGGATGTTGTGCCCATCATTTTTTCCTCCCATGCACCATATTATCTGTACTCGACATCCTGTAAGGAGAAACGTCGAAATTCTTCTTCTTCATCTTATTCTTGTTCTTCACTTCACGGGCTGGCAAATTGCCTGTTCCGCCTGAAAGCTGTTCTGTCCATCTTTCGTTGTCCATTAAATCCGTCCGACTGAATACTGTGAGATTAATTAATAGAGGTAATAAATATGGAATTCAGTAATATAACAGCAAATTCATCGGAATAATTTAATTCCCTAAAAAGAGTAGAACTTCATTTATATTTTATATTCTTTAATTGAACCACTACTAGTAAGTGGTCCAATGTAGAAATAATCACCGGTCCAATACAGAACAATATGCCATTTTCTTTCTTTCAAGAACACCTCGTAAACTAATCACACGAACACGCATGTAAATACCTTATTGTTAACATTATTAAACTGTCTTTATGAATGTATAATGACACTAACCTCAGATTGAAAGTTTTCCACTTATTGTTCTAAAAGTAGATCTACAAAATTAGATGTAGTAACTATCCAAATTAAACATATATGTAAAAGCAAGTCACACTATTGTAACGCTGTTGAACTTGTAGCTCGTAACGATGCGGATACAAGGTTCGGTTTCACACCGGGAGAGTACAGAAAATTATAGTTAGCATACTTTTGTGCTAAAAGTTCAATTTAAGCTGTGGTCCAATATAGATAGTCTTACCCTACTTGGGTTTAAATGAAGCTTAGAATCGTCAAATATTAAAAGTCGAAAAATGTGCAGACCATACAGAAACAAATCGGTAATATTACATTTTACGAAGCAGTATTCTCTACATTGCCTGAAGAATGTTGTAGCAATTGCGATTGTGATGTTAGTTCTGATATTCAGTCCTTAGTCCAGGATGTAAACATGGTTAGTTATTTTCTTCAGTGGACAGCTAAAATAGGAGAAATATTCTATTTAATTTTAGTTGCAGAACTCTAATTAAAAATTACATACCAAAAAATGAATAAAAATTTACGAAAATTCACATTCACAGATTGACGAATGTTAAGAAAAAATCGTTTAACAGATACTATTGACGATTTTTGATAATAATCTATACGTCTTCGTTTATCGAAAACGAACAGGGGCATAATTAATTTAAACAAAAGTTGCAATAAATTGAAGCCACTATTTTTTAAAATAAGCCTGTGTACTTTAACATACGCTCAAATACTACATTTCACTCTACCTGATGTACACTAACTTGTCTTCGTCTAATCTAACCCATTGCATTGTACTCTACCGTACTGCTGTACACTAACTTATCATGTAACCTATCAAAATCACTTATATATCACATCGTAAATAAAAGAATTCTCATCCCCTCTCGTTTTAAATTAAATTTCCTCTATCTCTAAATTATCTAAGTTCACTGGGTTGCGTTATATTGGGCATTAAGTATTGACCCGCAAAGAAAAATGAACGTCCCTGAGCGTTATATTGTAACAAGCAATTCGACCCAATGTATAGTAATTTGATGGGATATGAATTGTGTAGTACTTAATACAATTTTATTTTACTGGTTTGTTTCTGAATGATCCGCAATTGTTTTCTTGTTTTCATCTTTGGTGTTCCTAAGCTTCATATTAAAATAAAAATTATCTCTAAATTCGGATGTCCACGTTTGCTCCTTAAACCTTAAGTGCATTTAGTTGTATTTATATTATAAAGTAAACTTTGCAAGGCTTTAAGAAATAAATAATCCAATAAAATATAGTCTGCAGAGATGAGTTGTCGCGACCGGTGGCGATATATCAAAGAATAGATAATAAGAAAAATGAAAACATCAGAGATGTATTAATGAAATTCAACCTAAACGACAATATGACACAGTACCAAAATTAATATTAAAGAACTGTTTTAGGAATAGAGGAACACCGATTTCTAAAAAAAATCGACATCACAAACATACAAATAGGAGAATAAGAGGTGGATAGAGCAACTTCGATATCGGAACTTGTCACTAGGCTCAAACCATATGGTTGATGACGATTAAGTATTGTTTAATATTCAACCCTTCTCGGCCACCGTGTATCTGGATATTAACAAGGACGTAAACGGAATCGGAAGAGCCACTACTCATCTCAGAAATCACAAAATTATTATGGAATCAACCTAATATTGGTAATTTATTGTTATTTTGTGTGACCCTGTCTCGTACTACTAGCAATGTAACCAAATAGTTTGGTGTTCACAAAAGCCATGGATTAGACACGCCAATGTTGAAAATGTTATTTTTAGCCCTTTCTTCTGCCAGGTATATTAGGGTAAAACAAGAGCTTGTACATCATCCATACAGTCAGAAATCAGAGACGCGAATACGACAACTATGGTTGCAACATTGATATCGGTTGTTTTGTATTACTTCAATATGTCACAGCTCCTAGTGGTGATAGGGATGTCAAATGTGCACGAGATTTGCTCAGAGTTAGAGGAAACACACACCACTCTTAATCCCCATTCGAGTGTTAGGAGGCTCTTGCCCTTTAACTAAAAAAGCACTGACACTATTGAACACGTAGGTTTATTGACGCTCGGACATAATCTATCCATACAACCCAAACCAGAGTCAAAGTTTTCCAATTATTCTCCCTATATAATTTACCTTCCTCAAATCCTGGTTACTGTTACACTCCTATCTCTATATTAGCCTACCCTTTGAACACTTTGTTTCTTGTTTTCCTACAGATTGTCCACGCACCTCTTCCATTCCCCTTCCGTGTCACGTGACTTCTCTTTTTATACCTGGCTTCTCATGATTATTATTTAGCTCAGTATTATGTGGCCTTTGTCCGTTCACCTGTCTCTTCACCTCTGTTTGCTTTAAAAATCTTACTAATCTGTATTCTCAAATACTGTAATATTTATTCGGCCATTAAAGGGAGAGTCCATAATTCATATCGATGTAATATAATATAACTGGGAGAATAACAACAGTTTTATACATTTTCAGTTTAACGTTTTTTGAGAGACGTTGGGGCGACAAGAGTACCAGTAATGCAAAATAGCACGCATTTCCACAATTGAGCATATGTTTAATTTGTTCGACCATCTCATTCCTATTTGTAATTGTTATTTATAAATATTTGAATTTAGCCACTTTTTTTCAAAATTGCTCTCGTTTGTCAATAACAGTCCTTTTCCATTATATAATATATTTAATTGTGTAGGTTATGAATATGGTGCGAGAATAATATTAAACATTATTTGAAGAAAGTAGATTATGTAGGACATTATCTCAGGATAATGTTGTATGGAGAGACTATTACATCGCGGAATTCGATAGTTCCAGTGAATTAGTTAGTTAGTTAGTCATGCATATTGTTATGATTGAATTTAATCTGAGCTGTATTAAAATGCGTTTACCTTGAGAACAGAAGGTTTCAATTATAATCCATAAAGTTCCATCTGAACGACGTTTCCATATTTTATCCATGATCATCATTGCTGCAGTCGCAGCTGCCAGCAGAATACACAAGGACAGCCATGTTTTTTCGCTGAAGGGCATTGTGAATGTGCTCCAAACCATTTCAGTTGCAGTGGGTTTCCTCATAAACAATGTAATTCTGAAACAATAATTATATTATTATCTTATCGCTTTCATTAAAATCTGTGTCATTAGAAATGGATTTTATATATTTTATTATATTATTATACGCTTAGGACGAGTGATTATGTGAAGGTAATATTTATTATTGAGATCCGGTTGCGAAGATAGAAAAAAAACGTATGATACAGAAATATAATGGGGTATCTGATTATAATTACGGTACATTATTAAAATATTTCTGTTAGTTTTGTGTACATTTAGTTTTAAGAACATATACGTATTTTCGAAATATCTTAAACTATTCAGTCGGAATCGATTTTTAAAGAATTGAATTTCGGACATTACATAATCTGAATTGAAGTTAATTTTCTCTTATTTTATATTAAATGAAATATATTTATACAAGTATTCATTACATAATTACGCAATTTAGCGTTAGCAGTTTTATTTTGTTCCATAAATATTGTGATTGACGGAATCTATTTAATTTAACTTTGAAAAAAAAAATATAGTAAAACTTGCTTAAACCGGAACGTGAATAATGCGGAAATTTGTCCAATGTGAACCAATTTCTTGGTCCCGGCGAAATAATAGTAATTTTACGTGTGTTTATTTTATATGAAACGGAATCTATCCAACGCGGAAACGGAAATATATTTCTACACGATTCATGAAGAGAAAAGTTTATAAAGCGGAAAGACAGACAGAGAAACAAATTAGTTTCCATTTCATTGAATACCCGTTAGGCCAGAAAACAATAAGAAATTATTCCTGCCGCCAGGGTAATTCTACCTGTACCTCAAATTTTCTATCGGCCTCACTGCACACCCATTATGCGTAATACAGATACACTACCTGTCTTACAAATAACCATGGGCACTGTAAAATCTTAAATTAATTTAAGTCCTGATACCCATCTTTCACAGATAGCGTTCTGAATTTACGGAATAAAGATGCCTAAAACATAGGTTCCATTGTCATTAAATAAAAAAGTGATTGAAGATAAAAAAACTCAGTGCTCGAAATAATAACTGAATTTTGAAAGTGGAGAAACTCAAGTTTATGAGACTTTAAAACACAAAGAAAAAATACTGAATGAATGGATGCACGGAAATGATCAAAAGAAGAGAAAGAAAAAAAAAGGGGGAATTAAATAAATCAACGAAATATTTTGGGAGTGTTTTACAAGTGCACGATCAAAAAATCTCAAAATTTCCGGACCGATTCTCCAAACTCAAGCTCTAGCTGTTGCTAAATCCTTAGGGAATAACGATTTCAATGCATCTTCAGGTTGACTGGGCATTTATAAAAGACAACACAATGTAAAGTGGAACGAAATGTGCGGGAAATCAAAGGATGTGGACGAAAGTGTAGTTAGTGAGGAGAAAAGAAAACTGCATACTTTAATTTCAGGATACGCGCCTAAGAGACATTTTTAACACTGACAAAACGGGACTATTTTTTCGCGCGTAACCGTCGAAGTTGCTCGTACATACCATACTTCACTTTTCAACGACTACGGAACTACAATTAATCCAAGGTACGTAAAAATACATGTACGGCACTCTATAATCTACGATTATTAATAAGTTTTAGTTTTTTATAATGCGGAATTCTGTCTAATGCGGAAAACATTGTTCCCATGCGATTCCGCTTTGAGCAAGTTTTACTGTACATATATATCCATGTGGACTATTAAAAACACATTATTTCCGAAATAATATTTTACTGAATCTGCTACAGGAGCTCCATCACATAGGAAATAATGTGTCCTGAAAATTGAATAGTCGTGCTTCCAGTTTAGTTTGACAAAAATGTGATATTTCAGGAATGTGATATTTCAGGAATGATATTTAAATGTGATATTTCAGGAATGTGATATTTCAGGAATGAGATATTTAAATTAATTGAGATAAAATTGTATAAGATAACGCGTAAAGAATACATATATTTTAATTGCATTTCAAGTTAAATTAACACAAAGAAATCTATCCATTTATGGTAATTGAAATCAAAAATATGTAGTTTTCGATTTCTCATAACGACGGACAAGGTAGATGAAACGGTATGAATGGCATTGTTATGGAGAAGTGATGAACGTGGCATGGAAAACGGTAGAACTTGCTGCAATCGGACCTCCTGTTTTACTACGAACCCCGCACGGGATGATCGAGACGAGAACTCGGAACCCAGGTGAAGGTCAGTGTTACCGTGGATCTGTTATAGAGTAAGGATAGTTGGCGGGGAGGAAAAGCACCACAGTTTGTAATCTATGGGAGTAAACATTTCGCCGAGTAGTTTGTATACAAATGACTAATTTCACGTAACATGCGTTATGCGATAGAACGACCTTAGTGCACGTCAGAAAGCTATTTAAAAATGCGTCAATGCCTTATTGTTTCATAATTTCTCATATACATAATTAATCCGTGGTGATCGTCTTATATTTCTGCAGCAGGGATGTGACATTTTGCACAAAGTTGTATCGTACGGTGCAATTAGACCCAAACCTCAACATCCAAAGTAAAAGTTTTCCTCCAACTCCAAATTGTTCAATACAGTCCACATATTGTTTGGTAAAAAGTTACACTATTTAGAGCGTCGAGTTTGGGGGAAGGGGGGAGAAGTTAGCAAATTAGTAGTTTTTATCAGTTTTTCTTAAATATTTCGAAAACTATGCGGTTTAGCGCAAACCGTGCCGTTTACAAACATAATGCACATTAAATTGCGAACACAAATGGTCCTGTGCCTAATCCTGATAAAGTGAACGGTTCCAGAGTTACGGAGGTTGTAAAAGTAGACATTTTTCGTATTTTGTTAGATTTCTTGGAGAAAATATGACATTATCACCAATGAAACTAATTTTTTTTATACAGGATTGTGTTTTGTAAAAGCAAATTGGGATTTTAGTGGCCGGTGGTGTGTTAGTGACAAGACCTCGAAGGAATTACAACCTCACCACCTTCTCAAGGGGCGCTACTTTTTAAGGGAAATGAGGCTTCCACAGGCCTTGGCCATATAAACCTGTGATACGGAGAAACTCACTCTGAACTTTCTCTGTACAATGCCGAATTCAAAATGAATATCTTTCAAACATAAGTTATTTTGAAATATATACATATTATCTTTATTATAATTTAAGGTATATAAATATACTTTTAAATCATAATGTTATTAAATCTGCAGTTTTTTGGAGGTTTCTCTTCAGAAAATTTGCATCTTTGGCTGCCTATTGCAACCATATTTTATTACAAATTTTGAAGTTCAGTCCTCTTCAAACATAGTACCCTCCTCATCTGTATCTTCGTCTATGTTGTTCGTGTCTATATTATCACATGCTAGGACTGAAAAATTACTGCATAAGCTTGAGGAGTTTAGACCACTCTTTCTCCACTCGCAGTTACGGACGCATTTGTCTTTGGAAGCGCACACTATGAGGGAAAGTAATTCCTGGGGAGCTGCAGAACGTGCTGTTGTAATTGGTCTCAGGTGTTCGCCAATCTTCATCCACCCCCACTCCTCAGAGGACAGAAGAAAAGAGAGTAGATGAGGGGCGGGCGGCAGGTGCAGGTTTCCTTACGCACGGTACTAGTTCCCAGTATTTTTACGCTTCTAACCCTCTGCAGAGCCTCTTAGCCCCTTTTGGACTACAACACGATTGTACAGTATTACTTTTTTAATAAAATTGTTTAGTTATTTCTGTTTACATAGTAGTTATAATTTCATTTTTCCAAAAAAAAATTAAAAAATACGACAAATTTCTACTTTTACACTCTCCGTAACTCCGGAACCGTTCACCGTTGCAAAATTATGCACCGAACCATTTGTGTTCGCAATGTAAGGTAGATTAATTTAGTATACGACACTTTTGCGCCAAACCACACAGTTTTCGAAATATTTAAGAAAAAACTGATAAAAACGACTAATTTACCAACGTCTCCCCTCCCTCCCACCAAACCCGACGCTCAAAATGGTGTAACGTTTTACCAAACAATATGTGGACTGTACTGAATAATTTCGAGTTGGAGGAAAAATTTTATTTTGGGTGTTGAGGTTAGGCCATTTTTGGACTAATAAGTCCAAAAGGATTTTAAAACTAAATCAAGCACAAACAATTACAACAGAGACATAAACTAAGTGAAAACTGGTATTTACAATAATAATGAAAAACAAATACAGTTAACAAAATGTGACCTACAACAACTTTTGCCTGTTTAGCAAAACAAACATATTTTGTGGGAATATTTGTGGCAGATTGGTGAGGGAGGTCACGCTGCTGATTCTGAATTGTGCCAAGTCCATCGACCCGTTAATTCCACTGAAACAGCTATTTTAATGCCACACCTAGACCTATGTTACCTGCCGACTTTGTTTTTGATAAATTAAAATCGTGAAACACTTGCCGCTGTTGATATTTCTTTCATAAGCAGCGACAATACTATTCATTTCTTTATTGATATGTAATACGTCCACTGCTGTGGTCTCGAGGTAGCGTCACACCACGGGTTCGGGCTGGATTTCCTTTCGGGACAAGCTTCCAGGGTGAGGTTTTTTCTCAGGTTTATTTCTCACTAGTAAGACTAATGTCAGGTAGCTTTAAAATCCAAACGGTTCCCGAACCATCATCTGGCCATCATCATTATCTTCCTTCACAAGTATGAAAAGCAACGGGAAGGCACCACACATGTAATTCCCCAGTGAAGTTGTAAAGCATAGCATCAAAATGCTATGATTGCAGTGAAAGCCCTGCCCTAAAGCAGAACACTACAGAATTGAATATAAAAGTCATATTTGGGAGTATCTCTTCATATTGTACAATTTATATAATTGCAAAGGGATGAAGCTATTGCGATTATACTCATTAAAATATTGATTAATTTTGTACAAATCAATAAACACTAAAGATGATCTTGACAAAAAATTATATATATATATATATATATATATGTATATATATATGTATATATATATATATATATATATATATATATATATGTATCCTGGTTCGACTCCCGTCCAGGCATTTATTTTTCTTATCATACCATATTAAGCTTGCATTGCTCAATGTTAAACATTTAATTATAACATCCATAAAGCGCCACTGCTATAAAGTAAAATAAATATTCTCTTTAATTTGCTTACTTGTTATAGTCAGCTACTAGATGGCAGTGAAGACAGTGTTCTCGCGACATCTAGTAATAATGGAGAGTATAATACATATATAAGAAAAAATAAGTGTTTGAATTGGATTCGCCTGGTAGTGTAATGGATATCACGCTGAGGTACAGACTCAGACATCCGGGTTCGAATCCCGTCCAGGCATTTATTTTTCTTATCATACCATATACATATATATATATATTTTTATATATTTATTTATATATATATATATAAATTAACCCGTCAGCGTGGAGCGACGTGACGTGTACGCAAGTTGAATTCTTCACCCAATGCGGAACGACGTGACATGTACGCTAGCTACACGCACTGTTTTAAACTGTAATTATGACCTTTGTGTTTACATTAACTATTTACCGTGTATACAAATTTTATGTAGAGACTTCAAAGTTTATATTAGTGCATATATTAACTGATTACGGCCCTGAGTAACAAGTTAAAATAATTTTATATTTGCACTTATTCTTGCGGCCTCTGACATTTTTCTTAAATTTATAACTTGATAAAGGATTTCTTATAAAACTAAATTCGCCTTTTTTTGTAGATTAGCTTGTCTATCAATTGAATCTATTTTCAAATCTCTTCATTTTTAATAATAATGTCGCAAAATTCAGTATATATAAAGACCCAACAAAGTTATTTCCGATTTACGCTACAGTACAGGACCACAACAGTAAATTTCAGATATATATATATATATATATATATATATATATATATATATATATATATTTCAAATGACGATATCCTTACATTATGGAAAGGTAGTTAGTCTACAATTCAGTCAGTATCTAAAAGGTAAAGTGGTCCACTACAGACCTTAGAAGGTTCTTGGGATATTAGGAGGTTAAGGCTCCCACTTTTCTAAACTATCGGTACTTGATGTAAGCCGAGTACTTATTTCTGTCTGACGGCCCATAACAAGCATCTGGTACTCATTTCAGTTAGAGGCTGAGTCAACCCCGGGTTCACAGTGCCGCCTGAAGGTTTGGTTCAGTTTAAAAATCCTGATCCACCGGGACTCAAACCCTCGATCTTCCGGCTTGTAGCATGTTAATCTTTTAAGTCCACACCTCCGGTGAAACTATTATAGTCATATTTCATCAACTGGTTTCAGTTTGGAAACCAGAAGAAAGGCATTGAAATTTAGGGTTGATGAAGGTCTTTTAGTACAACAGGTCTGATGTGTAGAAAGACCATTTTTTGAAGGCACACGACCTAAAATAATGTTTCCAAAGTGTTAGAAAGATACATTTGGAGAAGGCTGCCCCCCCCCCTACAAGAAAGAAGGTCAGCGCATAGAAGCAATGTGTTTGTAATAAACATGAACAAAGTAAACACAAGGGGAAAAAAATACACTTATTGTTGCCCGAGTGTCAAACAGCTGGTTTACATTTTGAAGATTTATCACACCAATTTTTGAAGTTCATACTTTTTTTTTCAAGACCCTTCTCTTTGTGTAAATATTTCGTTTTGTTGTTAGGTAAAGCCGGTTCTCTGAATTCTTCAAAGAATCCCTAGTGCAATACACTGTGTCACTTATGTGAGAAATTTACAAAAAGGACCTATTTCAACTGTGGCACAACAACCATAAATAAGTCTGCAAAAAATGCAGAGATGTTACGTGAGAACCGTAACAAATTTAATTAATTAAATATTATATTAAGGGTTCACCATAAAGGAATTGCAAAAACATTTAAATTACTGAAGATATATCAATTTAAATGCGTTATTGGAATACTGGCACTGAACGGCTGAGTTTAAATACCGGTGAACTTCCTCCCACATCAGAGTATTCCCGGCCATTTAAATCCATCCACTCTGAAGGGTTAAGTTATTGTTTGCAGAGGAATCATATGTTTACTAGAACTAATCTATTGTATATGGCTGTTGTTTGTAGTTCTCAGTGTAAAATAATGAGGTCAAAAGTGATTGGAAAGAAAAAACTCATTAATACGAGCACAGCAACAAGAAAACATGCATTGAAAACAAATGTAGCATTGTTAATAACAATTTAGAGGAAAATCTTGCACAACCATCCCATATACGTCTTCAAAGTTAAGCAACTAACTGTGCATTCAGTTGTTCTAGTAGGGAACTGGCTACGTTAAGAAAATTCTATAGTGACTTTACAAGAGAATTTAGTACTGATCAAGACAAAATGACTTCAGTTGTGTACAGAATGCACTGTATAGTTATATGGAAGGCTGTAGGTAATGTACTGTGTTCACTGTTGAACATTACAAATTCTCCAACTAAATACAATGAGATTAATAAAATTTTGTTGGATTCTATTAAAAATGTGAAGATGCAGCATCAGAAGCTGTGAATGAAAACAATGGTTGTGATATAATTGAAGCACCCTGGATGGGAGGTACCAATCCCAACTATGGTGTAGTGACCGTCACTAGTGTAGACAGTGGTTTAGTTGCACAAAGTTGTGCACGACCTGTAAAATAAGTTAAAACTGAAAATAAAAGTCTTGAAAATTGTCACAAACTAACTGTGCGTTATTCGATAGTTACCAGGACGTTGTGTACAGTTTGTGTAAGTCATTGTAGTTTATATTTTGAAGACTTGGTTTAATTAGTAAACAGTGCATGCATTATTCAAGGATTTATAGTGTATTTTACCTAGATTAATATTTAACAATTCAGAATGTTTTACCCACTTTAATCGCCCTTCATGTAATATTTGCGAATTTGCATTCATGTTTATGATTTTTACATTTCTACTTACTTATAAGTCCACTCTCCAAAGTAATCCTTGGTTTCCCTCACAAAAGTGTTCCGTTTTACTATGTCTGTTGAGAAAACCTTAACGTCTTATATAATAAGCATTTTATTATCATTTGTTCAATATGCATAAATTAGACAGTTTTTAACTGTCCATTTGATGAGTTTGTTAACTTCGTGTTTCTGTTTGTTTCTAATTTTCGCCCCATGTGATATTTTCCTCGATGCTTCAGCTTAACAATCTGACTGATTCCTCCGGGATTTAGATATATATTGATCGCGTCCCGCGACAATGTTTTGGACAATTTCGGCGATTCATTGTATGTATCCCTGCATTTAGTTTTTAAAACTGAAACATTTTAATTGATTGTACATATTTCGGCGAATACATTGCTGTGGCAATTATTATGTAAGTGCTATAAAGGGCATTTTGATAATTACACAAAATATTCACACCCAAGGTCATCAAGCACGACTTAATTTCGTTCTTCGAGTGCCAACAATCATTGGATATGGGCGTGTTTTGTAGTTCCACCATGACGGAGCTTATTTTGTTGTAAATGTTTACTGGATGTACACCAAGTTTTGTGTGTTCTTACGTCGAAACTGCGACCATTCGACTCCTACCAGGATGTTTTAATATATACAGACCGTTTTCAGGTATAAATAATTGTGCCGAATACCGCATTGGTCAGGACATCGTTATTCCCCAAGAGGACCGGACATATTTATTTCTGTGTCTCGGACGGATATCGACGGTGTGTCCTTAAACATGTATACTGAATTTGTTTGAGAAGACAATTTACTTTAGCTTGGAAGTTAATTTGATATTTACCTCTTGAAAACGGCAAAGTAATATGAGCAAACATTGTAGCAATTTTTGAACAACACAATTTAAGAATAATTGTGAAAATGTACGTAAATAGCAACTACGCATATTTCGAATGGATCACTGACAACGTGGCTGGAATTTCCATGAAGAATTGAAAATTTACTACAGAGAAAATATGATCAGAGCGGCCACAGACGTAGGAAACAAACAAGAGAGGCTGTACTACTAAACCAAATACCGTATTTTTACACAGTAAATTGAAATTCAATATAATTAGTATGTATGGATATCAGAGCAGATATCAACGATGATTTCAATAAGCTGCAACATATAATATACGAGGAAGGACGATGGAATAACAATGGACAGTTATTCTAGGTCAATAATATGGCATGACACTATCACTAGCACAAGAGACAGGAAAGTGGAAGAATATTTGAATTAAAAACAGATTTATGTTATGAATGAATCCAATGAATATACAACTTTCGAGAGCGCAACAGGAAAGAGCAATAACGACCTCACCGGTTAGTATCCGTGGTGAGCGAATGTAAGTGTGAAGAAGAAGAGAGTTCCTCTGAACACCGATATATTACATTCAACGTATCTCGATATGAAACGAAAACTTTCAACTATTTTCTAGGATAAAATATATAGCAAAAGAAAACAAGCTTGCAGACTTCAATAATGGCATAAGAATGTTTTCAGAAATACTACTGAACGCAACATGAATGAACACGGTTGATGAACTGGACAAAAGGCTGAGCAGCATAGCCAGGGAGGAGCAGGACACACAAGAACTAGTCAGGGAGTTCGAAGGTATTATCACAGCGGCATGCACAAAAAGTTCACCATAATAATTCTGCCCCATGGTGGATAGAAGAATTAACCATACTGCGGAAAAGAGTGAATGCTGCAAGGAGATACCAGAGTATTAAAAACAACGTGAGCTGAGAGAACAATGAATGCATCATTATTTAGAAGCCAAAAGATAATACAATAGAAAGATAACATCTTGGAAAAATTATTGTAGCTTAACTCTGTAAACTAACCATGAAAAGGAGTCTACCGCATAGTGTCTGGAAAACCGAACAAAACACCACTTTTAACTACTCTATAGAAGCTAGACGGCTCTCATATATGCGAACTAAAGAAACTCTGCAGCACGCGATGATCATTTTGCTCCAGACGACGAGATAGCGGACAAAAACTACGATAGTCAACTCAGAGAAGATAATGAACATCCCCTGGAAAGTAAAACAATATACAATTAATTTAAAAGCGTGAAATCACATATAGGTGATGTTGAAAATGAGTTAGCCCATGAGCTTGCCAAATCTGCAACAAAAGACTTAAAAATTGCCGGTCATATATAACAGGATTCTAAATTCTATAATATTATGTTTAAACAGAAATATGACACCACCTCTTTCAGAAGAGGTGGAATACTACGAATAAAGAAGCTATTGTAAATAATTATTTCCTTCAACCTGAGAATGACTTGAGGTTCAACTTTCTCTAACACTGCAATGATATCATGCTACGGTAAAACTAATGAATACTTAGATAGATTTCACATTATAGATGAACCGCGGTGTGCTTGTGGCTGCCCGCGACGTACTGTGAATCACATAATTTACTTATGTAAGGAATTACGGCAGCGAAATCTATCCTTACAGCAGCATTGGTCGGTTTACTAACCACGAACTCGTCACTTAACATTTGCCAGAAACGTGCAAATTCATTAACTCACTTTAAGTTATAGTTCGGTAGCTAATTGAGTGCTGACAAGTTTTATGAATTGATAATTGTATCTATTAATACAAAAATATTACATGGATGTATGTCGCTTTAAATGAAATACGAACATTTGATCAGGTATGAGAAACAAGTATGGAAATGAGTTGGAGATGATGTTTATGGTGAAAATTCTAAAATAGTGGTCTGGAACACGTATGTGTATGATAATCAATTGCATATGAATTATGAATTGGTTGTGTCAATCAAAATGAAGCATGTAATGCAGCTCTGCAGTGGGGAATGCTGATAATATTCAATATATTAAAATAGTACACGCATATATGAAATCCACTGTAGCTACGTTATGTTTAATGTGTGGTTTATTATTTTGAATTTCTTTGTTTCTTGTAATAATAGGTGAAATCCACTGCATCGCCTGTACTCTGGACCTAATTGTGATGCAAATCATAAGCTTCGTGTAATGACAGTAAATCCATGCACACAAATACTTGTGAAATATGAATGAGTGTGTAGCATTACCTTTGTTTCATGTAAGGGTAAATGAAATCCACTGCATCGCCTGTACTGTGGACCTGATTGTGGTGCAACTCCTTAGCTTCGTGTAATGACACAGTAAATCCATGCACACAAATACTTGTGAAATATGAATGAGTGTGTAGCATTACCTTTGTTTCATGTAAGGGTAAATGAAATCCACTACATCTAGGCGGTCTATACTATATGCTAGATTATTTAAGCCGATATCAGCTTCGTATCTGGCCACTGAACCAACTAATCCAGACCAACTTCCATTAGGTAATAAAACGCCAAAATACGCGCCAGATTTCCACTGATAATTCGTGCTGTAAACACAAAAGCCATAAAAATGTATAGTCTAGTGTTAGATGTTTCTTACAATAATGATATTCTTCATTGTAATGAATTGGGAACATCTATTAAACTGGAACAAAAGAATTACAAGTAACACCATAAGATAAGATCGGGTGAATCGGGACAAGGATAAGAAAATCTGTAATACCGGTTCCATTATCGGTAAGACAAATTTCGTTTATACTCCACGATTTACTATACTTTTTCGTCAATATTTTGTACCAGTTGTAGTCCCATCAATTGACTGCACGAGGAATTATATCCTAATTTGTTAAGGTGAATAGGAACAGTCTCTTGGGTGGATCATGGCGCTTTAAAATGGCTTATTTCGGTACAATATTGACTTTTCAGACATTTCAAACACAATTTTATGACATAAATTTTTATGTAAACTATCATTGAATCAGATTTATGTCTTTAAATAGGCCTAGAATTGTTTTTCTTCCCTCAGCTCCAACACACACATTTGATGATACCATTCACTCCTTTATCATGCCACTATAGTTTATAAAAAAAACCCACGCGAAGTGTTATTCTCTTCCGGCTTTAATGTAACATCATTCTGTTTATAGCATTTTTCTCCGCGTAGCAAAAAAGCTGTCTTTCTTATATTGTTGAAATTAATTCTAATTCACGTGCAGAAAATTATACAATTCTTTATAGGGAACCAACTTTTTTTTTCTGCGGTTCGTCACTCCCACTGTTACGGTAACGGTTAAGACACGAACAACATACCGCAAATTACTCTGCCGGATGATAAAATATCCTCCCCTGACGGAATGCTTTAACAGCTCCATGCAAATAAACTTCTGTCCAACTCTGTTTATAATTACCCATCTACAATGTAATGGTTACAAATAAATTGGTGAAATACTCTGTTCCTATTCAGCCGAAAATTAGTATCCCTATTCACTCGAAATTAGGGTGTTTCAATTTTCATAGGTTGGCAACACTTAAACCATTTTCAATAAATATGGTAATTATCCCAATATCTTTGGGATAAATGCTTCTTAATTTAGCAAAAATCAATTTGTGATTGAACCATTAGTTAATAAGAGACACGCATAACAAAAAACGAAAATATTGAAAATACGAAGCTATTATCCCACCTGGAACACCATTTCTATGATGTCAAATCTTCACATGACAAAACGATAAACAATATGTTATACAATTTGTTTTGATGCATGAAGTACAAACGGATACCAGCACATTCGCTAAGAGTATTAGATTTCAGTGGAAAGAATACAATTTAAAAGTGTCCCTACACATCCTGTTTCCCTATTGAGCCGTGTTTACCTCATTTGATGATACTACTATTTTTTTAATGTCCCAGGTTGTCCTTTTTGACATTTCTGGTATTCTCTCCTGGCATTGGCGTAATTATAACCCACTTCTGAGATTGGGGCACCTAGAAGGCGGAGTTACGTTACCCCGATTGTGTGATGGGTGATGATGATGATAGTGGTGCGCCAGAAGAGTCCCTAATCCTAAGCTTAATCTAAGCTGAATATGAATGATGATGATTGCGATGTGCATATGATGTTCGGGAACCGTTTGGGCCTTAAAGTTTCCTAACATGTGTATTATAGGTGAAGAAAAACCTCGGTAAAAACCTCACCCAGGAAACTCTCCCGACCGGGGATCGAACCCGGGCCTGCTGCGTCACAAGGCAGCACGCTACCTCAGGACGACAGCGGTGGACACTGCTGCTATTATTATTATTATTATTATTATTGTTGTTCTTTTTGTCATAAGTATTATAACTATCAATATAGTTATCGGTATAATTGCATTTATCATTATTATTATTTTTATTTATTGGGATCTCCGAATAACAAACACCTTCTTCAGACATAAAAAAATTCATAAATATACATGGCCAGCAAGAGTTCCTCCACAATAATGGACAACGGTATGGCAAATAAGCACATATGACCCACGATGTAGGATGTGACAGTATTTTGAGGTTCTGATATATTACCTGACAATTTCATGGTTGTTACTAAAATAGCAATATATGAGAAATGGAAGAAAATATCCTCCAGAAAAGAATATCAAACCGAATCAATACTATTTAAGGCATATCTCCTTAAAGATCATAGTCCCCGGAGATTATATGACACACGATTTGAAAACTACATAAATATAACCCCCAAAAGTACGAAAATAAATCCTGAATGGAATAATATTAAATAAATAGTAATAAAAGCAGTACCAGAAGCCCAAGGAAAGAGGAAGACAGAGGACTAAAAATTATGGAACGAAGAATTAAAACAAATAACTGAAAATAAAAACCAAGCATATTTAAAAATGATAAGTTTCCCAAATTGTATGGAATTCAAAATTATTCTTCTTCTTCCTCGGCTTTCCCCCACTTACAGGTTTGCCGTCTTCAGTTTCCATTTATCTCCATTATTCCAATCTCCCTCTTCCAAATTCCGATCATCCATTATAGTTCTTACGTAGGGTTTCCATTTCCATCTTGGTCTGCCACGTTTATTTCTTCCAGGGGGTGACCATTGGTATATATTTTTTGGCTATCTTTCATTTTCCATTCTTTGAACATGGCCATACCATTTAAGTGTTTGATTTTCAATCCTCTTAACAACAGATGTGGTGGCATTCATTTCTCTCCAAAGGAATTCATTTCTTATTTTATCCTGTCTTGTTTTTTGGAGGCTTCTTCTAAAATAATCAAATTCAACTGTTCTAATTTTGTTCTTTTGTAATTCCGTCAAAGACCAAGTTTCACTTCCATATGACAAAATATTCTGCATTATGCTCTTATAAATTTTCATTTTAGTTTCCTTTGTAATATTTTTATTCCAAATTATTCCATGTAATTCATCAATTTTGAATACATGGAATTCAAAATTGATTATAAAAAATATCAGCTAGAGCGAAAAGAAACAAGGCAAATTAAGATAAAAAGTTCGGATAGATATATAAGTGAAATTGAAAATGACGTTCATGGAAGACAAGATAAGGCATATAAAATAAAGAAGCATGTTAATAGAATAACTAGATGTATATTAAATTTGCATCCAATTAAGGAAGACACATGGCTACAATACTATAAACACCTATCCAGCAGTGAAGAAGATAGATGCATAATAATTCAAGAAACGTACGGATATGTAGATCTTATAACATTGGAAGAATTTCAAGAAACAATCACCAAAAGTATAAATAAGAAAACTCCAGGAAATTACGGAATTTGTATAGAGTTAATTAAGTATGCATCTGATATATTGAAAAGAAGAAATCTGAATTTTATTAACATATGCTGGCAAAGTTATTACATGATGAAAGTTAAAAATTAAATTGTACCTCTTGGTAGGTGCCGTCGTCCTCAACTTTGTTAAAATATTGTATATAAAATTAACTGGAGCGCTTTCGGAAGTTATCTTCCATCTTCTGCAGGTTGAGTTTCCGCTATTTGTTGCTGTTGTTGTGTACGGTGATGTTAACTCCAACTGTTTGTAGCAGCAAGTGACTTGTTTTTGACGATCTCTGGGTTTGACTGCGGTGCGTTCTCATTGAGAAGTGAGGTGTTGTTTGTTTCCTTTATAATTAAGAGGTCTTCAAATATATTTATCCTAGCTGGAATGTTTTCTCGGTGGATTATCGTGAGAGTGTTTTCAATTGTGTTCATTCGATGACCTGCGTTAATGAGATGTTTAGCATAGCTTGATTTATCACCCGCGTGTATGAAATCTTTTAGGTGTTCGTTATATATTGTATTGAAATTTCTGCTTGTCCTGCCAATGTAACATTTATTACAATCTTTACATGTTAGTTTGTAGACTCCCTTGTTGTTGAATTTGTTACGTTCATCTATGCCATTGTATATTATGTTGTTTAATTTGTTTCCTGTTTTATAAGCTATGTTAATATTTTTATTTATCTTTTTCAAAGTTCTGGATAGTTTTGTGGTTTCATTTCCTGAGTATGTTCATGTTACCCATGCTGTGTTATTATTAGATTCTCTTTCAAGTTTTGTTATATTGTTTGCGTCATTTTTTTCTTTTTTGTTTCTTTATACGCTTATCGATGATTTGTTTGTTGAATCCGTTGCTTTTCACCATATTTTTAAGATATTGTAGTTCTTTGTTACAATTTGTTTTGTTCAGGGGTAGTTTTAGAATTTTGTTGATTAAACTATTAAATGTGCTGATTTTATGTTGGTATGGGTGCCTAGACTTGTTGTTAATGGTGAGCATATTATTTGTGGATTTGCGGAAAATACTTATTTCAAGTTTCCTTTTTGTATGTTTTCCATTATGGTAAGGTCTAGATAGTTTATTTTGTTATTCAATTCTATCTCTTCCGTAAATTCTATTTTAGGATGCATACAGTTTACTTCTAGCAGAATTTCCTTTTCTTTTCTTCAACTCTATAAAATGAGATAGAAATAAATGTGAAAATTATCGTGGTAGTAGTCTTCCAAATATTCTTCTTTTTCTTCTTCTTCTTAATAAGGCGCTAACACCAGTTGGAGAGTTTTTTGGCCGTTTCAGCGAGTTCTTTCAAATACTAGTTATAAATATTATATGCATGAATAGACTAATAGAAAAACGACTTTAGCCAATAAATGATAGTATGATGCTGAACGAACAACATGTCTTTAGAAAAGGGAAGTCTTACACAGATTGTATATTTACTATCACCCAACTTATAGAAACAGCTGTTACTAATTTACATATTAATACATTTCAGATTCACCTAAAACTTTAAATTTTATTTTTACTTTTTACTTACTTACTCACTGGCACTATCGAACCCGAAGGTTCATGGCCGCGCGGACATAAGCTCTCCATACATCCCTATCCTGAGCCAATGCTTTCCAATCATTCCCTGTATAATCTGCTTCCCTCAAATCATAGTTAATGTTATTCTCCCACCTCATTCTTGGCCTACCAACTGGGCGTTTTCTCTCTGGCTTTCCTACAAGAAGCTTCCATGCACGTCTTTCATTCCCCATACGCGCAACATGTCCTGCCCATCGCAGTCTACGAGACTTAACTGTTCTTATTATATCTGGCTTCCTATAAAGACCATGTAGTTCATTGTTATGTAGTCTTCTCCATTCACCTGTCTGTTCATCTCTCTTTGGTCCAAAAATTTTCCTAAGAACTTTATTCTCAAATACTCGTAATCTCCTTTCCTCCCTTAAAGTAAGAGTCCATGTTTCGCACCCATATAATATAACTGGTAGAATAATAGTTTTATATATTTTCAGCTTAACGTTTTTTGAAAGGAGTTGGGACATCAAAAGTCTCTGCAATGCATAATAGCATGCATTTCCAGAATTGAGCCTATGTTTAATTTCTTTGTGCATCTCATTCCTATTTGTGATTATTGTTCCTAGGTATTTGAATTCAGCCACTTCCTCAAAATTTCCCTCATTTGTCATTAGCTGTCCATTTCCATTATATACTGAATTTCTACGTGTGACCATATATTTAGTTTTACTGATATTTACTTCCAGTCCTAATTTCTTAGTGTTACTCAATAGTGTGTGCGTGTTGGCCTTTAGTATCTCCTCGCTATCGGCCAGTAGTACTACATCATCAGCATAAACTAACAGCTTATTAATACCATTCAGTTGTAAGCCTTCCTCATTCTCTAAAGATTTAATGGCATGCTCTAGTACAAAATTAAATAGTAGAGGAGATAGTGCATCTCCTTGCTTCAACCCATTCTGGATTTCAAAAGTGTCTGAAAACTGTTTGCCTACACGCACCCTACTCTTTGAGCCATTTAGACACATTCGTATAAGTCTAACTAACTTTTTAGGAATTCCGAACTCCAGCAGGATACTATATAACTTCTCCCTCTTAATTGAATCATATGCTTTTTGAAGTCTACATATAGTTGATGTACAGTACCATTATATTCCCATTTCTTTTCTAAAATCTGTCTTATACTAAAAATCTGATCTGTTGTAGACCTGTTTCTTCTAAATGCACATTGATGATCTCCTAGAATGTCATCAATATAGGGAGTAAGTCTGCTTACTAATATATTTGTTAGAATTTTGTACGAAGTTGAAAGTAATGAGATGCCCCTGTAGTTGTTGCAATCAGTTTTATCTCCTTTCTTATAAATTGGTACGATAATTGATTCCTTCCATTCATCTGGAAGAGCTTCTTTTTCCCAAATCATTACTAAGCAACCAGCGTATCTTGTCCATCAATTTTTCTCCCCCTGATTTTATCAGTTCTGCTGGGATCTCATCTGAACCTGATGCTTTATACATCTTCAATTTTTCAATTGCCATTTCAACCTCTAATGCACTTGGCTCTGCGACTAGCATTTCTGCTGTCTGTAACTTATCCTCCTCAATGTCCTGTTCTGTATGTACATTTAATAGCTGATTAAAGTAACTTTTCCATCTATTTAATATACTCCTAGAATCTGCAATCATATCCCCATTTTTCATTCCGAATTATGTTTGTTCTAGCCTGAAACCCTTTCTTCTCTATACTAATTCCCTGATATAATTCTCTAATGTTCCTATTTTTTGCATTCATTTCAAGATCATTAATCTTCTCTCTCAAATATTCCCTCTTTTTACTCTTTAGTAACTTGGTGGTTTCCCGTCTAACACTACCCAATTGCTCTAAATTTACCTCATTTGGCTCGTGTAACCATTTCATTTTTGCTAGCTTTCTTTTCTTTACAATGTCGGCACATTCCTCATCAAACCATTTCTTGTTTTGCCTCTTTTTTAAACAACCAATGCTTTCTGATGCTGACAATTTAATAGTATCTCTTATAGCCTCCCATTCTTTATTTATATCAGTTTCTTCTTCGTTTGCCACATTGTCATCTGAAGATTCCAGTACTTCAAATCTATTAGCAATTTTGATTTGGTATTCTTGCCGCATTTCATCATTTTTCAAGTTTTTTAATTCATATTTTACAGAATCATCTTTAGCGTTTGTTCCTCTCATAAGCGATAGCCGTTGTCTGATTTTCACTCTGACCAGATGATGATCCGAATTGCAGTCTGTCCCTCTAACTGATCTAACATCAATGATGCTACTGTGCCAGCGTTTATCCACTAATACATGATCTATCTGGTTCCGAGTTTCTCCATCTGGGGACGTCCAGGTGTATTTATGAATATCCTTATGCTGAAATGTTGTGCTCTTAACAATGAGATTCTTTGATGTGGCAAATGTGACTAATCTAACCCCGTTGTCGTTACTATCTTCATGAAGACTGAATTTGCCTATTGTTGGTTTGAATATATCTTCCCGCCCCACTTTTGCATTAAAATCTCCTAAGACAATTTTTCATATGATATCGTGAAAGGCTATCAAATAAGCATTCTAATTCTTCATAGAACTCATCCTTGATCTTGTCATCTTTATCTTCTGTGGGGGCATGTACATTTACAATTATAAAATCATGTCGTTTACCCTTTAGAATTATGTATGATATCCTATCACTAACAAACTTAATATCTCGGATAGCGGATAGGATCCTCCTTCTGACTAAAAAAACCCGTTCCAAATGCAGGTCTTTCTGCACCCCCATAGTATAATGCAAAGCTTCCTGATTCCTGACTACCTTCTCCTGGCCACCTAACTTCCTGTAAAGCGACTATATCCAAGGGCGATTTATCTAATTCCCGCGTTAATATCTCTAGTGCCCCGCTATTGTATAAAGTCCTAACATTCCATGTTCCTAGGAACATGTCCCTGTGTTTGAGCCTTTGGCATGGGTTCCCTGAAGTAGTCCCCGCCCGGAGAACCGAATGGGGGACTATTTGACCTCCGGAAAATTTTACCCCAGATGAACCCATGTCCGCATTTCTTGACGGTTGTATTTTTACGGTGAAAGATCGTCACTCTTTCGCCCAAGGTACTTTTTTCGTCTGGCTTATCACCTTCGACCAGTCCGGCATGGGTAACCCTATTGGCAGCAATGCTACCGCCGGCATAGCTCTCAGGATCATTTAAGCACGCAAGCCACTCCACCACGACAAGGTAAAGATACCATGGAGGGTTAAATTTTATTTTTATTTAATTAAATTGTAGAAAAAAATTCGTGAATGTAATTTGTCAGAATATTTCACTTTCATAGACTACGAGAAGGCTTTTGATAGAGTAAACCGAAAATGATTTTGGGGCATATTTTCCAAAGAAGGAGTACCTCCACACGCCATTCATTATTATTTTATCTACAATCGTAATAAGTCTAGCCTAAATTTTATCAAAAAAATAATTGAAGATCGAGAAAAATCCTCCGCCTTTGAATGCGGATACAACGTCTATACCAAATAATGTCATATAGATTAAATTACAAAATAGTACAAAAGAAAATGGCTACAAAACCATGGAGTTAGACAAGGGCGCCCTCTCTCGCCCACTCATTATAATGTATGTATGTATGTATGTATGCATGTGTTTGTATGTATGTATGTATGTATGTATGTACGTATGTACGTATGTACGTATGTACGTATGTACGTATGCACGTATGCACGTATGCACGTATGCACGTATGCACGTATGCACGTATGCACGTATGCACGTATGTACGCATGTACGCATGTACGCATGTACGCATGTACGCATGTACGCATGTACGCATGTATGTATGTATGTATGTCATTTTGTGGCACAATACACCGGACGTTAAGTAGTAAAGTTCTAAAAGAAGCATTATTAAAGTTTTACAAAGTGATGGCTTTGCAAGCTTTACTGTATGGATGTAAAAACAAAAGTTTAGGGTAGACAGATGAGAGAAAAATTTAAACTGCTGAAATGAGGTTTCTGAGGTTTGTAGCCGGCTGTGTTTTCTTTGATAAAAAGAAAAAAATGAAGACAT
Organism: Diploptera punctata; assembly: GCA_030220185.1. Taxonomy (NCBI): domain Eukaryota; kingdom Metazoa; phylum Arthropoda; class Insecta; order Blattodea; family Blaberidae; genus Diploptera; species Diploptera punctata. Next base: position 391,739 of record JASPKZ010000464.1, on the reverse strand, counting down.
TAGATCAGAACAATAAATACACAACATTATAGACATAATAAGAGGACATCAAGTCAACTGGAGAGAGCATGTACAACAAATGCGAAAAACAACCGTTATCCGAACAGTATGGGAGACTTGTTCCTTCAGAATAGTGTACCATGGAACATCCTTTGGTTTCCAGTCAGTGTTCTTACTCTAGCGGCATATTATACTACTATATGGTGCATTTAAATGACATAACACTGATGTAAAGTGTCAGACGAGTACCGTTAGTTGTTGAGTCGTGATACAAATATTTCGTTTTGAAGCCTCTTTTGTTAAATTTTGTGTTGCACTTGTTATTGTTCCTGAGACAAGAATACAAGTGTTGTGAAGAAAATTATAACACCAAAGCAATCTATAGTACTTGGTAAGTAAAATGTAACACAATTATCAAGTTTTATCATAGCCTATAAAGCAGAGATATAATTTTCGTTTCGAATTGCAACATCTTGTACCTTGGAACAAAGTATCTCGTGTACATTGGAACACTCTTCTGTCTAAAAACTATGTATTGATAGTAAATGTATTGTCTCAGATATAATGCCGCTAAGTAAAGCTGGTATTAAGAGGACCTGTGGACACAGGTGTCATCCGGAAAGCTGTTGAAGCTGTTAATGCTCTACCTGATGTAAGTATTTATGTAAGAGAGGCTTGGAAAATATACATAGAGTCTCTCTTGCCACTATATCAAGACACCTTGAAGATTTTAAGAGTACTGGGGAAACAGAATTTCTTTACTGTACAAATATTGCGGTGAAAAGAGTTTTTTTGTGACCAAGAAGAGGGTGAACATGTTGATTATATTATCAGAGTTGTTCAAATGTGGTATGGGCTCATAGAAAAAGGTGTCAGAAAACTTACATATAAATTTGCAGTTGCTAATAATAAAAGGATCCGGATAATTGGAACAATGCTTGTATAGCCGGTGAAGAATGGATGCGCTGGCTTATGCACAGACATGCTGACTCACATAGTGTAAGGAAAACCAGAGGCTATCAGCTTATATAGTTCAACTATGTTTCAATAAAACAAATGTTGATGCATTTTTTAGTAATCTACAAAGCGTTCACACTCGAATTGGCCACCTTCCTCCCTGAGAATTTGGACTTTGGACGAGTCCAGGTTTTCTACTGTTCAGACTCCTAGTCGCATTGTTGCTCCCAAAGGAATTAAACAAATCGGAAACTGCACATCTGCCGAAAGGGAAACATTATAACAATGTAAGTCGCCAGAAATGCTATCGGAAATCACATCCCATCTATGTTGATTTTTCCGAAAGTCAATTTTAAGGACAGGATGGTGTTAGGTGCACCGCCAGAAACATTAGGAGCTGCAACTTCATTAGGTTAGTATAATGAAAATTTATAAAATTCCTGACATATTTCATCAAGTTTGTGAAATGCTCGTAGGAGGAACGTGTCTTTCTAGTCCTAGACAACCACGAATCACAACTTTCCATGAACGCTGAGACAAAAGCTTCTGATTCTGACGTTGTATTGGATATTTTTCCGCCACATACGTCTCACAAATTCAGACGATTCCCTTGATTTGACTCTATTCGGACCTTTGTAAACATACTACAATCAAGGTGAAGATGCTTGGCTTGTCAACCACACAGGAGTGACGTTCGACATTTACAGTGTAGCTAAAGTGTTGGGAACAGTTTTTCGTGGGCATTTTCAATTAACAACAAAATCAGCTGCTTTATGAAGTCCGGCATCTTCCCGCTAGATCGCGGAATATTTTCCGAAGATGATTTTCTTTGTTCTTTCGTTACTGATAGAGAACCGGATAAGATTGTTGAAACTTCAGGAACAAATAACGTCCCAGAAAATTCACACAGTAACACAACTGTGGTCATCTGGGCCCATGCCTCCACCCTTTGGGATACCTCGGTCAAAGAACATACTCCCATGTCCCAGAATCTTGTCCTCCCTATCTATTCGCGTCCAGGTTCAAGTTCTCGGCCTTAAACCAACACCTCTGGGAGAAGTTGTTGGAGTTGCAACTTCAGGGAAATTGCTGAGCTACATAGTACGCCAGGTCGCTCATTCCTGACGACCCCACAGTTGGTCCACGGGCTCCTCGAGCCTAGCCGGGAGGACTGCTGTCGCAGATCCACCGACCGTTCCCCTGTTCTACCTCCACGGACGCATCCAGGAGCCGTTGTGAGACCGGCTAGGGCTTGAATCCTCAAGCCCCGCAAGTGAGACTTTAGTACATCCAGGTGCTCATCTCCTGTTGACCCCACAGTTTGTCCACGAGCCCGTAGGCTGAGCCGGTGACCAGCAAAGTTGCTCCCCTCTCCACTGGTTCGAGCCGTGCCCTGACGTGCCCCCAGGGACGTGTCCTTTTGCAGTTGTGGTCCAGCATATGAAGCTCGCAAGTTCCAACAGGTGAGCAATAGTACTAGAATGAGATCAACTCCTGCCGAACTCACTAATGGTTCATGAGTCCCTTGGACTTAGCCGGGGGGAGTGTCTAGCAGATCCACCGACCTTTCCACCAGTGCACCACCTGGGACGTGTTTTGTTGCTGAAGTGGGTCCAGACTGAGCAATAGTACGTCAGGTCGCTCAACTCCTGACGACCTCATATATTGTCCTTGGGTCACCAGGTCACAGAGTAGGCGCTAATCCCACACCCAAAAGACCGCGCTTCCTCCTTTTCCGAGCTTACAGACCTGGTGGTAAGTCGCAGCATTACGCCCGGTATTGTCCTAACCAGTCCGTTCGCAAGACTAGGCCTAGTCGTGCTGCTGCTGTAAGTCCAACCCACTGAGCAATATAGGGATCCAGGGTGCTCATCGCCCATGGTGACCCGACAGAGATCCTCGGGTTCATTGAACCAAGGGAAAGGAGCTTCTAATCTCCAGTCTCCCATCACTTCGCCACGCAACCGCTGATCCCGCTGTGGGCCAGGATATGTAAGCTTTACCAACAAGTCGCTCATCTTCCCCCTGTTGAACCCACTTATGATCCGCGAGTCCATCGGACTTTGAAGGGAGGACTGACTAGCAGATCCACCGACCTTTTCCCCACTACTCCACTGAGGTTACGCGTTTGGCTGCTGAAGTTGGCGCAGCACGAGCTATGTAGTACGTCAGGTCGCTCGAGTCCTGACGACCTCACAAATGGTCCGTGGGTCCGATCTGTACCTAGCCGGGAGGAATGCAATGCAAACCACTGACCGTGCCACTATCCGCCACCCGGGGACGAGACCTGTTGCTGTTGTGAGAACAGCTGGGGCACGAGAATCGGACTCCCAGGGACAACTGTAGTCAATGGTGAATTTATTACCCTTGAAAAGATTCAAACGTACCCAAAAGCTAAATCCAGGACAATAGAGAACCGAGGGAGAAAGGACACGCCAGGAAAGAATGAAATAAAGAACATGAAGGAGAATAGAAAGAAACTAAACAATCTGTCAGCAGTCCGTAAAATTAATGTGCCTTCAGGAAGTAAAATGTCTCAGGAAAATAATTCGTCAGCCCATAAAAAATACTACGTTCTGTGCCTTCGCCGTCATCATAGTCATCATCATCATCATCATCACGAAGATAATGGCCGATAACAGTGGATTCGGTATTTAAAATGCAATCGTTGGTCCCATGAACTACGTGCTGGCAGAGATGCTAAAGGATGGAAACCATTAGTGTGTGACATTGCAACAAGAAATGAACACTATTGTAAATTTGAAAACAAAGTGTGTAAAATCTGTAATCGCAAACAATATTTTCTTTTTCTTAACAATTATCACTATGGTTGCCTTTTTAATGTAGACTAATTTTAAATTCAAATTATGTTATAATAATCAATTTGATAAAACTCTGATAAAATGTATTATTATAACCTGTTTACATGATAAATAGAAGTGTTTAATGTATAAGACGGCATGTTCCAAGGTAAACGAACTTCTTGTACCTTAGAACAAAGATCGTGTTTTAAAAATAACTTAATTTTTTGTTTTAATTTTTCATACAGATAAAATCAATCATATACATAGAATGAGGAACAGTTCAATTTATATATACTCGTATTTAACGTTTGGAGATGAAGTGTCAACTTATTAACAAATTTAAAAGAAAAAATCAAAAAAGTGTTTGGAGGTACAACAGTCTCCCATATATTATACGACCCTCGGTGAAGAAGTAAACCAGATAGTCCTAAAATATGGCGAGGCCAGTTTTGATTGGAGGAGGAACGGACTTTTTGATCATCATCATCATCATCATCACTCCAAGGATTAGGCAATTGCCCGTTCCGACTTCATATTGCATCAGCCCAACGTCTTCTAGGTCTTCCAACATCACGCCTTCCTCTTGCTTGATAATTTTCCTTTTATGACAATCCGGCTGATTTCCATGAAGCTTCTCAGTAAGATAAATGTCTCCTGGAAGCGTTACGAGCGCTTCGCAGGACTTTTTGATCCATACCGTAATACTGATGATGATTATTTATTAAGTAAAATTATTGTAACATCAAATCCTCTCAGTAGATAATAATGATTGTTGTAATATTTATTATTATGAACATTTGACAACTCGTTCCGGTCACATAAATTTCAATTTGTATATTTTGATTCATCTCTTCTTGGACATTTCTATTACCATCTAGCGTATAAATACAATACAATAAATATTGAATACAACTTTTGGTATTCGATGTTATTTCAGTCTCTGAACATGTTGCCTCCAATTGATTGTCTACTACTCTATTTTAAACAACAGATAAAATTATAAATTTCTTCCTGATGACTTCGCTTTTTATATCCAAAAGCGTGCAACCGGCTTGAAATCGACATTTATAGTAATAATAATAATAATAATAATAATAATAATAATAATAATAATAATAATAATAATAATAATAATAATAATAATAATAATAAAGGAAGTGCGCACAATGTGCATGTTTAATTTTGGCAAAACTCGGTGAACGAGGTTGCTCTTTTTGTGCATGTCACAGTATGATATCTATCTCACGAACCACTGCACAACTGACAAACACAATTTTCACTTGGTGAATGGTGTACGTTGTACAGATCAGGTTTACAGCTGATTTAGATATAACATGGCAAAGATCATAGTTTGCATTCATCCACTTAGACGTGGTCATTGCTTCTGTAGAATAAAACTCGTCCCATATCGACCTTTTCGTTTCTTGTAAATCGGCTAATAGTTGTTAGTATGCGGTGGTAGTGGGCAATAGAAGCTGGTATCGAAGATCCCCTATGTAGATCCTCTCTCATGAGTTCAAAAGCAACATTTATGTTACTTCTGTTATTTTCGTTTGTCATTTAGTAGATTCATGAATTCGCAATCATGCATCGGTATAATTAAAGCACGGATACACAAGTAAAGATTGGAAAGTGAGAAACATATTTGCAGTATATGGAATGTAATAAGAAACTTTGTTACAATTATTGGACTACATGTTTAGGCGTTTTGAGAACATGCTATATTAAAAACATATACAGTATAAGAGAGAAAAAAATAGAATATAATTTACCAAAATAAGTTATTTTCGTGGATTATGAAACAGCATTTGGAAACGTGTGCAGGAATAAATTATTAGTACATTTAGCCAAAACAACATTTAATACCACTTATTTAAGCCTATATGTTCAGATTAAAATATAATGAAAACAAGAAGCAAGAGCGTAACACAAGCAAGAAGACAGGGGAGCTTCTTTTCAACGAAAATTTTAATACTAAAGCGGACGAAATTCTGATGAAATATCAAATTGATTTAAACGAACTTTTCTAAAAATTAAAATGTGTTGTTTTACATGTATTTGTTAAAAATATTAAATTGTAGGCCTAATATCTTATTCTGAAAAATTGGCAAAAGAAATTATGAAACACAAGTTAAAACGAAAGATTCAGAAATCAATGTAGCACGTAAAAGTGGAGCCAAAATTGATAAAGAAAAAAAAACAGTAACGATATTCAAAATAAAATCAATAAATTCAGCTATTATCCAGTGTTATTAATAGATCCCTAAAATGCTTTTAAAAAACTCACACTATTGAACCCATAGTTCATGGAAGCGTGAAAATAAACTATTCATACATCGCTACCCTGAGGAAATATTTTTCATTCATTCCCTGTATAATTTGTCTTTCTGAAGTCACATTTAATGTTATTCTCCTACATTATTCTTCTCCTACCTACTGGATTACAATGACAACAGTAGTAGTATTAACAATAATAATAGTGGTTATAATAATAATAATGATGATAATAATAATAATAACGAATAAACAGGTAAAGTAGACAATAAAGGTTCTCTGACATTCAAGCATATATCATAATAATAGATAAAGAAAAATTAAATGGCAACATAACATACATATAATTGTGTGAACATATGAATAGTTCAATGCAAAACAAAATAAATTAAATGATAATTATTAGATAAGATAAACGAACAGAAACCATGAATTAATCAGCTGAGAGACAATCTCTAATAGGATATATTTAAATATATTTTAATGAAATTAATTCCCAGTTAATGTATTTTGAGGTAAGAGGTCAATGGCGGACAGAGTATTGTCTAAAGTCAAGTAATATGTTGTCTGATTAGATTATACGTACGTATAATTCAGAAAAATTAAAAAAGAGATTACATTTTCGCATGAAAATCTACGCACTGGTTAAAAGGTGGTAGCATGCTGCTTTTTAATTAGTGGTCGTGGTTCGTTAACCGATGAAGTCTTACATCTGGTTTTCCATGAAGATCGTGTACCTTCTTCATTAACCTGTCTGTTTATCTATCTTCGTTCAAACATTTTTACTAGGAACTTTATTCTCAAATACTCGTAATATTTTCTCCCTCCTTAACGTGTATTTCGCATTCATGACACAATGGGGTTCCGTACAGTTATACAAACTTAAGTAAATTATATATCAGTGCAACCGCTATTACAATTAAACGGACTGGACTAATATGTCACGCCTCTTCGTCAAATGGTATTTATTAAATTTAGTTAAAAAAAACAAAAATGCTACTACCGTTCAGGGTCGATCGCAAACGAAGTTGCCCCAGCATCTCATGAGGTGATAAATGGGAAATGGCAGTTCCATCTGTATGCAAGACTTGTGTGAGTACATCGTTTGTACGTCTTGTTTGTGTTCCATGTTAAAGTATTTTTGTAATTAATGCAAATACATTATTCTATACGATTAATATAGGGCCTGCAGAACAGGAAAAATGTAAGTGTAATTTAAAAAATATACACCCAGTGAAGAGCCAGTGCCCCACACGTTTTATTGAATTCTACATAAAAATTATGTAATTTTGCAATTATAATTTATGACAAAGATTTATCTTAAAATAGCTCTGAAACTGCTGCATTGATAAATAATTCAATTATGTAAATTATATTCGGAAAACAAAATATTTCTAATAAGTTACCACAAACACAAGGGTAACATTGTACCACTATAAAAAACACAAGTTTCTCTGTATTTTTCAAGTTATTTGACTTCCTCATTTATTTTAGTGTCAAACGGCCTAACTGCCCGTGTTACAATTGTATAAAATGCCCTGTGTTATTCTAGTAGCCACATTTCAAAGTTAACTATCTGACGTTTTGAAACTCGGAATCAATTCGGGAAAACATCGTTCTTTAACATTGTTCCCTTTTTCTGCATCTGCTATTTTTTTTGCATAAATCATTTAACTTTTAAATATGTTTAATTTAAATACTGCCAAGCAACATCACACCATTGCATTCTGAAACAATCAATTTTATTCTCCTCTAGCTTGCATAATTTCCATCAGAGGACAGTAGGACAGAAATCAGTGTAAATGCCATATTCTTTAAAAAATACACAATCTGTTTACTAGATTTAAATTTTGTGTGTTTAGCCGCTTGTATACGCCAAATGTAATATGGATAATTGGATTAAATATACTAAAATATATGATATATTAGAAGAAATTAATTATTATATTTAACGATTTTTTCTAGTACTGGTAAAAACGAAAACAAATCCTATAGTGACGTGATTTAACCTAATCGACCTGAATGTACTCCAACTACTGCCTTGCGTAACGATAAAGACATCAGATCAATTGAGATAGTGACCTTCACATTGAACACTGGGTTGAAGTAAGAGAAGAAAACGATGAATCATTCTTCCCTCACTTCAGTTATTATGAACAACATGAACCCCAACCAAACTGCCCTCCTCTTCATACTTTTTGTGTTCTTATGCACAAGGTTAATAATATAATAAATATCACTCAAACACCTTTTGTCCATAACATGTAAATACACGAGTCTTTTATTCAAGGGCGTTCAAAAACAGAATTTTCGTAGTGTGCAGAAAAATTTAACAATTAACAAACATATATAAATCTTCTTCTTCTTCGTCACAGTTTAGGCTTATTTACTAGCCTGTTCCGGCTCCAAATTGTTGCTGTTTCCATCTTTTCTTTAGTTTTCCCCAAATTTCTTCTTCCTCGTGGTGAATAGTTGTTTGCTGCTTTTGGTATTCTACTCTCAGTCAACCTTATTAAGTGCTCTTCCCAGTTTGTTCTGTATTTCAGTATTGTAGTGTTTAATTCCTCTACTTTTACTTGTTGTCTAATTTCTGTCTAATTTCTGTGTTATGTTTTTTGTCTGCTCTTTGATATGCTGCTATTGGTGTGAGGAATTTCATTTCAGCAGCTTGTATTCTGGCAGATTGTTGTGTTGTCACTTTCCATGTTTCGGATCCATAAGTAATAATAGGAACTGCCATTGTCTTATATAATTTCATTATAGAGTCTTTCCTGGCTTTATTATTTAAAGTTCTTTAGGGTTCTGTTATATAATTAAACTTATTTAGTTTGTTATTTATAACTGTTTACGCTGTGTACGTTATTTCGCAACCTAGGAAGTTATATCTTACCACTTGTCCTATTGGTTTATTTTCCAATATTATCTTTTCCGAACTGGATGAGCGCCCTTGAAAGCCATTCTTTTTTATTTTTCTGATGATATTTTCCATATTGTATCTTTTTGATATTTCATTTAGTTTATATAGCATTCTTTGTAGTTCGTCCTCTGTTTTTGCTATTAAAATCTGGTCGTCTGCAAATGCTACTGTTTTTATTACTATATTTCCTACGTTAATTCCCCCAGTCGTCATTTGCTTCCATGATCTTATCATGTCGTCAAAATAAATGTTAAAAAGAGTGGTTGATAGTGGGCAACCTTGTCTAACACCTGTTATATGTATTGGTTCCCTTTCATTTATTTTTTTATTATTTCTCATACATTTTCTTAATTACTGCTATCAAGCGTAGTGGAATTCCTTTTTCACTTAATATGTTCCACAATGTTGGTCTAGACACTTTATCAAAGGCCTTCTTATAATATATAAAGAGGATGTGCGTATCTAAGTTTAATTTCTCTTCGCTTCTCTATTATCTCTTTTAAAGTGAATACATTGTCTGTGCTGCTTCTTCCTTTTCTGAAACCTGTAAGCTCTAGCGATATTATTGCGTCTACTTATTAATCTTTAGTTGATATTTTTTGCATATATTTTGTACGCTGCACAGAGTAAACTTATTTCTCTTACAGTTCTCTGGTTTTGTCTTATCGCCTTTATAAATATTGAGATTATTTTTCCAATTTTCCATTTTTCTGTTATTGTATTTTGTTTCCAGCACTTGTTATAGAATTTTAATAATTTTTCTTGAACATTCTTTGGGCATTTTGTTATCAATTCTATGTTTATATTGTCTATCCCGCATGCTTTATTATTTTTATATTTCTTTAATATTTCTATCATTTCTTGCATCTCTAATTGATCTACTTCTGCATATTGTGTGTTTGTTTCTACGAGTATTATTTCTTCTTTATTTTGTTTGTCCGTCCAGAGTTATTTATAATAAAGTGAGTAAAGTGATCCCACAACAGACCCGGAGGCCCTTGGGGTAGTAGGAGGTTAAGGCTCCCACTTTTTCTAGACAATCGGCACTTTATGTCAGCCGGGTTGTCAGCCCTGCGTGACGGCCGCCTTTACCCCCAGAACAAGCGTCTGGTACTCATTTCCGTTAGAGGCTGAGTCGACCCCAGGGCCATAGTGCCGCCAGAGGATTTGGGTCAGTTTAAAAATCCTGACCCCAACCGGACTTGAACCCTCGACCCTCCGGCTTGTAGCTCAGTGCCTTAACTACTACGCTACATAATTTTCTAATTATATATCTTGTATAGTTAGTAGATTTGTTTTGTCTTTTACTTCAGAATTAAGACTTCTAATAGATGTATAAACTTTGTCTTGTCTTCTTTATTCCAATTTACAAACCATTTATTTTGTATATCTATTTTACTAAACAATAGGTAATGGTCACTATGGATATCGCTTCCTCTGATGACCCTTGTGTCTCTGACTAGATTTTCATTTCTTTGATTAACCATAATGTAATCTATTATAGAGCATGATCCTCTCTCACTTATTGTATATTTATGTATTTCCTGTCCCGCGCCGTAGCCGAGCGGTTAAGGTAGGAAGCCTTGGCGCAGAGCTACGGGACTTGCGCTGGTTCGAGTCTCCATGGGGGAAGAAATTTTCTCATGGTATTTCGGCCAGTATGGGACCGGTGCCCACCCAGCATCGTGAGGCAATTGGGTAGCTACAATAAGTAGCGGCTCCAGGTTGAGGAACTAGCTATAACGGCTGGGGGACTCGACATGCTAACCACATGTCACCCCTACACTGGCTGTTGATCATCTACCTCTGTGATTGACACATGTGGATGTGAAGGGCCAGCAGCCGGCTGGTAAAAGGGCAACCGCTGAAAAGTGGAAATACCCTCAATCGGAATGTATTTCCTTATGTATGAAGTAATTGTTCGTTATTCTCAGTTGGTTGAAGCACGGGAAATGAATATAACGTTTTCCCATTATAATGTAGCGTTTCTTCTCCATTGTTTCCCGTTACATTTGTAAATGGTGTTTTCCCTATACGTGCATTAGCATCTCCTGCTATGATTAAGTAATCGTTTTTGTTTGTTTGGTCTATTATCGTTTGTAGTTCGTGGTAAAATTCTGTGCATAGATTCCTATTGCAGTAAGATTTCCTTTTGGTATTTTGCATCTTATTTTCACTATCATCTGATTTATCCATTCGTATGCAGTTATTGTTTTCCTTAATCTTGTGCTTACTAATATTGCTACTCCTGCTTGAGTTCTTTCTGTTATTTCAACTCCACTATAAAACATTATATAATTACTGAGATCTTGACTTCCTCTTTGTTTCTTTTTTGTTTATGTTACCACTGCCATACATATACTTCTTTCTTTTAATTCTGTTTCCAGTTCGGTTTTGTATCACGTACTAATGCCCATCCTTTGCTCTTCAGTATATAATATAAAAAGGATTTACCATACTTTTTGTAAATTAATTAATATAGGCTGATAACATGATAGAGTACTAATAATCCTAGTTATGCCGAGTTTATACTCAAAATAATCAGTAAAACATTTGCAGTATAATTAAAATATAAATAACCTTATAATCATAGCCATATGATAGTTTTATATAAAGTTTAATACTTACTTACTTACTCACTGGCACTATCGAACCCGTAGGTTCATGCCAGCGCGGATATAAGCTCTCCATACATCCCTGGCCTGACCTAATGCTTTCCAATCATTCCCTGTATAATCTGCTTCTCTCAAATCATAGTTAATGTTATTCTCCCACCTCAATCTTGGTCTACCAACTGGCGTTTTCCCTCTGGTTTTCCTACAAGAAGCTTCCATGCAAGTCTTTCATTCCCCATACGTGCAACATGTCCTGCCCATCGCAGTCTACGAGACTTAACTGTTCTTATTATATATGGCTTCCTATAAAACCATGTAGTTCATTGTTATGTAGTATTCTTCATTCACCTGTCTGTTCATCTCTCTTTGGTCCAAAAATTTTCCTAAGTACTTTATTCTCAAATACTCGTAATCTCCTTTCCTCCCTTAAAGTAAGAGTCCATGTTTCGCATCCATATAATATAACTGGTAGAATAATAGTTTTATATATTTTCAGTTTAACGTTTTTTGAAAGGAGTTGGGACATCAAGAGTCTCTCTGCAATGCATAATAGCACGCATTTCCAGAATTGAGCCTATGTTTAATTTCTTTGTGCATCTCATTCCTATTTGTGATTATTGTTCCTAGGTATTTGAATTCAGCCACTTCCTCAAAATTTCCCTCATTTGTCATTAGCTGTCCATTTCCATTATATTCTGAATTTCTACGTGTGACCATATATTTAGTTTTATTGATATTTACTTCCAGTCCTAATTTCTTAGTGTTACTCAATAGTGTGTGCGTGTTGTCCTTTAGTATCTCCTCGCTATCGGCAAATAGTACTACATCATCAGCATAAACTAACAGCTTATTAATACCATTGAGTTGTAAGCCTTCCTCATTCTCTAAAGATTTAATGGCACGCTCTAGTACAAAATTAAATACTGGAGGAGATAGGGCATCTCCTTGCTTTAACCCATTCTGGATTTCAAAAGTGTCCGAAAACTGTTTGCCTACACGCACCCTACTCTTTGTGCCATTTAGACACATTCATATAAGTCTAACTAACTTTTTAGGAATTCCGAACTCCAGCAGGATACTATATAACTTCTCCCTCTTAATTGAATCATATGGTTTTTTGAAGTCTACATATAGTTGATGTACAGTACCATTATATTCCCATTTCGTTTCAAAAATCTGTCTTATACTAAAAATATGATCTGTTGTAGACCTGTGTCTTCTAAATGCACATTGATGATCTCCTAGAATGTCATCAATATACTCGTATAAAGTTTAATATATTACTAAAATCAATAGAGTAAATAGTCAGGTTAAAATCCCGACCTAACTCATGGTTTTCCAATCAACAACGTAAACAGAATACAATGGGCAACGAATTATGCAGTTCTCTTTGTATTAAACTAGTACATGACCAAGGCATTTTCCGCCTATCTTAGCAAAATACACGCGCACAGCCGAATACAAAAGACAGGTTTTCCCGTCTTATCTAGCGCAGTGCGCCCCCAGTAGCAATTAAAACTAAAAATATGTTAGCCCAGGTCAGGGGGATATCTTTGTCAAGGATGCGGACCATTCACACTAAAGAAAAGTAATTAAATCATTGCTAGAAAATCATTTTTGGCAAATTAAGAGTAAAGTATATGGACGTGGACTACCCTCGAGTAGGAAATAGTGGGATAAACAGCCAAGATGATGACGTGACCTCAAACCTATCAATAGATAACTCGTTTCAACTAATAGGAAAATTAAAGAACACACAAATAGAACCAACACACAGATTAGTGTCGTTGGACGTAGTTTCATTGTTTCCCAGCATCCCTAGAGAAACCACTCTTGAAATTTTGGAAAAATGGTTAAATAAAAACAAATTAGAAAAATAATGTATAAAATAATTTATAATTCTAACTAAATTGTGCATTGAACAAATGTTTTTACATGTAATGGAAATCTTTTCAAACAAAATTCTGGGCTTTCTAAGGGAAATCCTTTATCACCCTTTTTGGCCAATTTATTTATGAGAAGTTTTGAGCAGAAAATAACAAGAGCACATCCTTTGATTTTCAAATTTTGGAGTAGATTCGTTGACGACGTAATTGCTATTGTGAATCTCAAGCAAATAGAGGATGCATTAAAGCTGTTGAACATTCAGAGTAGATATTTAAATTAATATTGGGAAGTAAACATTATGAGGTTATATCATTAATAGTGAGTGGAAACATATTTTAATCGACTCACCTCATACATTTTCAAACTTCTTTGATACCGACGGTTTCAGACAATATCATGTCATTCATCAGTCATGGCGTCCACTGATGAAATTCTATGATCGTTGATTTCTTTAGTGACATCACTTCTTGTGCTGCCATCATTCGTTGGGATTATAAACTTTGTAATTAAATTTTTATCCACCGGAATATCGAAATTCATAGATCGATATTTATTCTTCGGAATGAATATCATTTCCCAAATTGTCAATTCCAATGGTTTATCCAATTGTTTCAAAAGTTTCGCTTCTTTTTCAATTTTATGATGGTCTAGTAAACTATGTGCAGCAATTGCTGATTTTTCAATTTCATAATTTTTAATATTTCTAAAATGTTCTTTAGTGCATGTTTCCAAATTCCTTTTTGTTTTTCCTATGTATACTTTGCTACAATTATTACAATTAATTTTATAAATTCCAGATTTCTTACTGTCTGGGATGTTGATTTTTTTATTGGTATTTAGAAGTTTTTCCAGACTAAATTTATTTATTTGGTACCAAAGTAATGTTGTATTTGTCAAATATTTTTTGAAATTTCCCATGTACTATTGGATGGTAAGTAATTTTCTTGAAATTCTTCTTTTCTTTACTAACAAATTGTAGGGTAGAGCATTCTTTAAGTTGTTTTATCTTTTTGAATTTCTTTAATTTGTTAGATATTATATCCTTATTAAAACCATTCAATCTGGCTATATTTAGGATATTCTCTTATTCTTTCTTAAAATTTTCTTCTTTTAATGGGACCTTTATCAATCTATATAAGAGGCTATTAAATATTGCATGTTTATGTGTCAGAGGATTGAAACCTGTTGATTTTATATAATTATCAGTATGTGTACCCTTCCTATATACATCAAATTCAATTTTTTTAGTTTTTTCATTTCTAATTATGTATAAATCCAGAAAAACAGAATTTTGTTTTCAATTTCTGATTCTATGGTAAATTTAATTGATACATCTTGAAGATTAAGTAATTTCAACGCATCATCAACATGTTTAAAATTTATTATCAAAAAAATATCATCAACATATCTGTACCAAGTCTTGAAAATCCATGGGTAAGCCTTGGTGATATGGCACTCGAAGTAACTCATTTATAAATTAGCCAAAAAAGGCGAAAGAGGATTTCCCATAGATAAACCCGAAACTTGTTTGTAAAATTTACCATTGAAAGTAAAATAGGAATTTTCAATACAACATTTTGTAAGGTTGATGTATTCTTCTATTACTTCTTTATTTAAATCCAAAGAACTCAACCATTTTTCCAAAAAAATGTAACATTTTTCCTATTGGAATGTTTGGAAACAATGAAACAACATCGAAAGACACAAATCTGTCATTGTGAACCACTCTAATGTTATTCAATTCATCAAGTAGTTGTAAAGAATTTTCAATACTTTTATTTTCAAATTCTGTAAAACTCTTAAAATTTCTGTACTAACCATTTTGATAAATAATAAGACGGGGACCCTATATTATTAATTATCGGTCTCATTTTATTCCCAATTTTATGAATTTTGGGGAGACTATACATTCAAGGATTGGAAGAATTTGGGACTTTCAATTTACATTTTTCTGTATCAGAAATTGTATGCTTAATTTCTTTTAAAGTTTTGTCAAAAGTTTTTATAGTTTTTGGTAGGGGATCCTTTTTTAGTTCCAAATATTCTTTCGATTCTAAAAGATTTTCTATCCTCTTGATATATTCAGATTTTTCTAAAATTACTATTTTGTTCCCCTTATCAGCTTTAGAAAATATTATATTTCTGTTGTTTATCTTTTTTAAAACGGTCATATTTTTATATGCCAATACATTTTTGGGAGTGTCTTTTATTTCTTCTAAATTTTTTTCACTTCCTTTCCGAATGTTTGTTTTTTCTTAATTTTCTAAACTTACTATCGCAATTTCAATATCTGCAACAAAATCTTCACCACGGAATTTCATCAGTGGACGCCATGACTGATGAAGGACATGATATTGTCTGAAACCGTCGGTATCAAAGAAGTTTGAAAATGTATGAGGTGAGTCGAATAAAATATGTTCTCCACTCACTATTAATTCAGAGTAGAACTATAAAATTTGCCATGGAAATGAAAGACGAATCCCATTTTTAGATCTCACTTTAAGAAGAAGTGAAGAAAACAAGATAGATTTTGGAATTTATAGAAAGAATACAGATATTGACAACTATATTAAAACTTCAGGAATCAACCATTTAGCTCACAAAGAGGCAGTATTCAATAATTTGACACATAGATAGGTAAATACACCTATGAGCAAAGACAACTATGAAAAAGAAAAAGAACACATAATTAATGTTGCAATAGATAACGGTTATGAAGAAAATATGGTACACAAGAAAATAAATAAATTTAAAAGACAAAAATTAATAAATGAAAGCACATTATAAAAGAAACAGAAAAAAATTAAATTCAAGAAATTCACTTACCATCCATTTAAACACTATAAATTTAAAAAAAATCAAAACGTTTAATATAAGATTAGCACCAAAGAATGAATACAGCTTAATAGGATAATTAAAACCAATAAAGATGAAAGAATTGAAAATGAAAACAAATCAGTAATTTATCAGATCAAATGCAGGGATTGTGACAAAATTTATATTGGAAAAACGAAAAGAAATTTGAAAACAAGGGTGAAAGAACATCTTAGAAACATCAAAAATGGAGAAGTGGAAAAGTCAGCAGTAGCTGCTCATGCGTGGTCCGAAAAACATTTAATTGAATTAAAAGCCAGTCTAATTAAACAAAGAGACAAACAAAAGGAACGCGGTTTGGGTAAAAGATCCACATTCAGAAATACAAAGAAAACTTATGAACTTCGAAATTCCTGCAAATTTTGACCTGATCCAGAGGTTCATCGGTCCACCAACAGAGGGAAGAAGAAGAGTTTCTTCCGATCGACATAACACCAGTCGCCAACAAAGTTCTGATGATGAGACAGTTGTAGTCTCGAAATCGCGATCAACTTTGAAAATTTATTGAAGAGAGGTAAGAAACTTTTAATTTCACCATAAATCAATTCTTCATTTCTGCTACTGAATATTACAAATGTTTAAAAAATCCTAAATATATTATATTATGTAGATGCTGTTTTAATATACTGACGAGTTTGGTTTGATATTATGTGACATGGTGGCTGTATACAATAATGAATCATAACAAAGACATTCGGTTAATGTGGACCCTCCACGAAGACCTGGGTGTACTTTACACGAATACGTATATTTTATCAATGAGGATGCTTATCTGTAAAAAGCATTCACTTAATTAATTTTATTAAACATCCTTGTAATTTTACTAAACCCAAAGACCGTCGCATTGTGCTGTTGAATGACGTATGAATGTTATAATCAACAATAATTTTTCAAAACATTAAATAATTATCAACGGTTTTGAATTATGATGAACCATAAATATTTTCAGATTAATCTGTGCCTGTCTGTATAAATTAATAGAGTAAATAAACTTAAAAATAGATTAAAAGCTAAGGTGGAATCTGGGGTCCACTTTATCCGAATATGGAGGTTAAACTGGACCTTTCGTGTATGTAAAAAAGTTTATAAATTATGAAGACATTTCCACATTTGAATAAAATAACAATGCTATTCATAGTTACAACACTAGTGATAATCACTCTAATTAAACAAAATTCGAATCCCTTAATTAAAAAAAGAAAAACAATAAATTCAAAAAGAGGGGTCCAAATTATCCGAAGTTCCTCTACTTTTATATTATTTTTAAATAAACTGGCGTGAAAGAGTCCCTGTGGTTTATAGTAGCGTGTGACAAAATAACACATAATCTATGTAAAGCGTTTGTCAAAGATATAGGCCTACATCATTTGTAATTACTTAACATTAAGCCCAACTATCCGCTTAAAGTGGATTCGGAAGGACGCATAGTGCACGGGAACATGTCCACATAATCGTACTTGAAAATATCTGAAGAAATATGACAATAATCAAATAATTTAACGAATATACTTTTTAAAATCACTGCAGACTTCAAGTTGACAAATGCACCAAAAATGTAATAGGATGAAATATCTATTAAATATACAATAGCGTAAAATAAAGGAAGCAGGAGAAAAATTATAGTTAACTCACTTTTTACATGTAACTCAGAAATCTAATTTATGGTTGTACAACATACATGCTGTTTACCCGCAGCCAGTACATTGATGATAATTAAACTTTTGTTTTATTTTATGTTGCAGATTTCTTAACTATACTCTTTCTTATGGAGAATCTAATGGCAACTCAAACTCATTAAAACAACTCATTCCTCTCAAACTGAGCGACATTCAATGCAATATAAAATTACAAATAATCAATAATATTTATTTCGTATTCAAAGGACAATTCATTAGGTTTCAAGTTAACTGGTGGTGCTTGTTTGTACTTCCACGGAGATTTAGGAATCACCAGCTTGAAATGTAAATATTTATCTCAGGATGGGATAGCACTCATCTAGTACCTTATTCATGCTCTTGATTCTTTTTACATGTTTCGTGTAATCTTTTTAATAGGAATATTCCACAATACAGTGTTTCTCCTTCAACGCAAAGTGATTTGTCATCAGACGTTCCTGTCTAAAACATATTCTTCCCTCCAATCGCAAAGCTTCCATACTTCATGTATTGCCACATGATGATAATAGTTATTTATTAAAATTTGTTTTATTCGACAATAAGAAGATTAATTTGGAATGTCTGTTACGTTCTTCAGATAAGTTAGCTTGAAACTATCCTGTTAATGATTGGCCACTGATAGATTAATTCAGAATACTTTTATTTAAACTTCTTATTTCAAGAGTAGAGAAGTGCTGAGGGAGATAACAGTAAGTTACTTCATCTTTGTACATAATATGAAGATTGCAATAGACCGGATATGTAGTAGCTACGGATGGGGAATGAAAGAGAAGCGTGGAAACTTAATTCAAATGGATAACGCCTAGAATTTAGACCAATATTGAGATAGGAGAATACAAGTATTGAGAGAAATAAATTATAGAATTAATACTTGGAAATTGTTGGCTCACATCCATTGCATGCTGAAACGTATCTATTAAAATTTGCGTTGTGATGTACCAAGGCCGTGTCCAAAAAAAAAAACATAAATAAAATAACAAAAACTGCCACTTTTAACTGCAACAAACAGAACTAGAAGCTAGAATCCAACAATGAGAATTAACTGTGCGAAGCAAATGGATGTCCCTGGGTGAGTTGAACGGAGTGAAATGAGGTGTGGACAGCAAGTAGTGAGGGTTATCAATTCCACCTTTCATACGTTGTATTGCTTCCCTGTAGTTTAAATGACAGATCTGGCGGAGGATTTCAGTTTTTTTTGTAATTACAGGTTTTTTACACGGCCTTGGTACGCTTCTCTGGGAGAAATTGGAAGGTAGGTTTCGCCATGCAATGCTTGACAGTTCCCTTGCCAAAATAGAAAGATATGGAGAGATTATGACTGGCTTTCATATCAGAGACACCAAATGATAACGCTTCATCTCAGCTCATCCCTAGATTTGGCATCACACCAGATACGAGCATCACTTTGTGAAATCCAAAATGCATAGGCCTATATGAATTCTAGAGTTTAAGGTAGACAAACGCTTATGCATCAATTAGTTGTTTTAGTTTAACAGATCTATCTCTCATATCACTCCATGATTGTACCGAATTCTCCACTGCATGTTCTCTTCAAGTGTGCTAAATATTCTTCTTAGTAGGCCTATTTTCGTTTCGATTCTATACAGCATCACTTCAGTTTTCTGTGTTGCTTAAAATCAAGTGATTCAAATAACTGCTTTATAAGTTAGTTTGCAGTTCATTATTTAGGTGTACAAAATTGGAATTCGCCGTATTTATTCAATGTTGTATTTACACTGACAGTAATTATATTAATTCCTAGAATGTTACACTTTTCCTCTTGAGTAAAAATATTTTAAAAAGTATTAGTCTGGGCTTCCTTTGTTCTGTTATATTTACTGTACTGCGTCCACTTTGTCATATTTTCGTTAGTCTGACTGCCTACTTTAGCTGTTCCTCTTCCCATATCTCTGTATATAGGCCTACTTCTATCGTTTGCACTATACACCCTCTATTTTATATAAGGCCCGCATAACCTGCTATATGTGTGATTTTGTACAATACCGTGTTGTCAACATTCACTTTGGTTTGTTGTATTACACAATATAAAACATAGTTAAAAAGCGTTGGTATATTCGTACTCCATATTTCAACATTAAAATACGTGACATTACTCATAAAACACTAACTTTTACTTACAAATTTGACATCGTCATCCTCACCGCTCTAATTATTTTTATATATTTTTTTGACGAGAAACCACCAAGTTACTACAGGGTAAAAAAAGGTAATATTTGAGAGAGAAGATTAATGATCTTGAACTGAATGCCAAAAACAAAAACATTAAAGAATTATATCAGGAAATTTGGATAGAGAAGAAAGGGTTTCAGGCTAGAACAAACATAATTCGAAATGAAAATGGGGATATGATTGCAGATTCCAGGAGTATATTAAATATATGCAAAAATTATTTTAATCAACTATTAAATGTACATGCAGAAGAGGATATTGAAGAGGATAATTTAGAGACAGCACAAATGCTAGTCACAGAACCAGCATTAGATCATGAAATTTCAATAGGAAAATTGAAGATGTACAAAACATCAGGTTCAGATGAGATGCCAGCAGATCTGATAATATCAGGGGGAGAAAAATTGATGGATAAGATACGCCGGTTGCTTAGTATGATTTGGGAAAGACAATCTCTTCCAAATAAATAGAAATAAATAAGAAAAAAGATAAAACAGATTGCAACAACTATAAGGGCATCTCATTACTTTCAACTTCGTGGAAAATTCTAACAAATATATTATTAAGCAGACTTAGTCCCTATATTGATGATATTCTAGGAGATCATCAATGTGGATTTAGCAGAAACAGGTCTACAACAGATCATATTTTTAGTATAAGGCAGATTTTAGGAAAGAAATGGGAATATAATGGTACCGTACATCAACTATACGTAGGCTTCAAAAATGCATACGATTCAGTTAAGAGGGAGAAGTTATATAGTATCCTTCTGGAGTTCGGAATTCCTATAAAGTTAGTTAGACTTATATGAATGTGTCTAAATGGCACAAACAGTATGGTGCGTGTAGGCAAACAGTTTTCAGATACTTTTGAAATCCACAATGGGTTGAAGCAAGGAGATGCACTATCACCTCTACTATTTAATTTTCTACTAGAGCATGCCATCAAATCTTTAGACGATGGAGAAGGCCTACAACCCAATGGTATTAATAGGCTGTTAGTGTATGCTGATGATGTAGTACTATTGGACGATAGCGGGGAGATACTAAAGGCCAACACGCACATACTCTTGAGTAACACTAAGGAATTGGGACAGGAAGTAAATATAAATGGAACTAGATATATGGACACACATAGAAAGGCATTATACCATAGAAATGGACAGCTAATGACAAATGAGGCAAATTTTGAGGAAGTGTCTGAATTGAAATACCTAGGAAAAATAGTCAGAAATAGGAATGAGATGCAGAAATAAATTAGACATAGGCTCAATTCTGGGAATGCGTGCTATTATGCATTAGAGACTCTCGACGTCCCAACTCCTTTAAAAAAACGGTAAGCTGAAAATATATAAAACTATTATTCCACCAGTTATATTATATGGATGCGAAACATGTACTCTTACTTTAAGGGAGGAAAGGAAATTACGAGTATTTGAGAATAAAGTACTTAGGAAAATTTAGGACGAAAGAGAGATCAACAGACAGGTGAATGGAGAATAGTACAAAACAGTGAACTACATGGCCTTTAGAGGAAATCAGATATAATAAATAAGTCGTCCACCGCTCGAGGTAGCGTGCTGCCTTGTCGCGCAGCTGGCCCGGGGCAGTTTTTCTGGGTGAGGTTTTTATCAGGATGTTTTCTCACCTGTAAGACAAATGTCAGGAAACCTTTAAGGCCTAAACAGTCCCCGAAATCATATGGCCATCATCATCCTTATCATTATCATCATCATCATCATCATCATCATTCTTCACCGGTTGTGGAAAGCAACGGAAAGCTACCAAACCTCATCAGTAAATTGAAATATAGAGGAATAGTCATACTACATCTACAAAATGTCAATATCAAGCTGCTGCCTCAAACCCAAAGTGATGTGAAGAGAAGTGAAGAAAGAGGTGCAAGCATAGTATGAAAATGCTATGATTGCAGTGAAAGACTTGCCTTCGGGCAGAATTACCATGGATGGAGATATAATAAGAACAGTTAAGTCTCGTAGGCTGCGATGGGCAGGACATGTGGCCCGAATGGGGAAAGAAAGACGTGCATGGAAGCTCCTTGTAGGAAAACCAGGGGAAAACGCCCAGTTGGTAGACCAAGAATGAGGTGGGGAATATCATTGACTATGATTTGAGGGAAGTAGATTATACAGGGAATGATTGGAAAACATTAGCTCAGGATAAGGATGTATGGAGAGCTTAAGTTCGCGTGGCGATGAATTTGCGGGTTCGATAGTGCCAGTGAGTTAGTTATATATTTTTTAACATTAATTTATAGAAATATTCCTAATTGATGCTACCATAGGCTGCTATAAAATTTATGAATAATTGTTATAGACTGATATAATGTATATAATTTACCTGCAACTCCTTCAACAAGCTGCACTAGCTGTAAAAGTGATTTAAATCCCGATGAAAGTTGTTGTTGAATAAGAAGCTGCTAGAACGAAGTTTCTCAATTTCAAGAGGACGGGATTGCGTAAGTAACAGACAAAAATATGTGTCTAAATCAGGTACCTAGATAACTTTATGGAAAAATCACTTGAGCGGAGATAGACAGATATTGGGATTGAATCTCTGGTTTATAAAAACATCTTAAAATATTATTTTTTCTTTAATATAAATGGCAAATTATATCCCTATATATATATATATATATATATATATATATATAGAGAGAGAGAGAGAGAGAGAGAGAGGGAGGGAGAGAGAGAGAGAGAGAGAGAGAGAGAGAGAGAGAGAAATAAATATTAGACCTATTGTAGATCATCCTCACCGGAATAAATATCATTATAGTGTTTCTTAGAATTGCTCTAAGCTTAGAATTAAATATTGCATACACTGCTCTGAGTGATGTATTGCCGCTATAGGTATAACTTCCATGTGGGGCATATTATCCCCATTTGCATCTCTTGGGGCATATATTCATCTAGTCAAATCTGTCGTATTTAGTTGTAAATTGTTTCTATAAGTATATTCCTCCATATTTGATAAGCTCAGCTGTTACGTTATCTACTCCGAAGTTTACCCTTTTTAGGCGACCTACACCAATTTCTACTTCTGTTTCGTCTGATGTTTCTTGTCTTCTTCATTTATTTTATTCCTCATCACAACATTTAGACTCTTACTTGTGTTAAATTTAAGCATAGGTTGAAAACGCATTTTTCACATGTGCAGCATTTCATCAGGAGTGCTACTAATCATGTTTATTCCGGATGGAAATACTATCATAAGTAATGCCACGAGTGATTTCCAAATTATCGATAAATTCACGACTCACGAAGTGAGGAGTGAATTTATGTAGAGAATTTGGAAATCAAGGGTGGCATTTGTTAGGACTATTTAACGAATAAAATTAAGCTGTTTACTCACAAATCATTATTTAACTATAGTTATTTTAAAATATTTATATATTTAATGTAAACGGCGATGTTTGAAAACAAATGAGAAACGATAGGTACGCTTCTACTGCTTCTTTTGTTTATCACTGCAACCAGATCATACTATTTATTGCCAATGGAACGCAATATTGTAAGGAGGAGCTTTCTTTAATATGGTAATTATAACACTGATAAATATTTGGTGAAACACGACTCTGATTGGTTGTAAAACAGAAATCATTGAAACGTGATTGGTCATTGACTCCCATTTGGGGCATGAGTTAAATAGTCATCTTAAATGTTATATTTCGATAAACCTGTATGATATTGTACTCCTTAAAAATATATAATCATATATTCCATTCGTTCTTTCACTGTTCTTCTTTTTTTTGACATATTCAAGTTTAATCTGATGGGATATTCCAACTTTCTTTATACTATTTATAAACTGCGTTCGTAGTTCGGCCGGACCATTCCGCGGCGACCTTGGACTGGATGATTACTCGCGACTTCCACCAGAGTTACACTTATACGACCGCCGGCAAATCATTGGTACGGAGTACTACCTACTGTGCTAAAATTACACCCTGGGTGTCCGGTTCTCGGGCCCCAGCTATGCTCACAACAGTAACAGGGCGTGTCCCCGAGTGGCGGATAGGGAAACGGTCGGTGGTTTGCATTGCATTCCTCCCGGCTAGGTCCAGTCCGGACCCGCGGGCCATTTGTGAGATCGTCAGGACTCAAGCGACCTGACGTACTACATAGCTCGTGCTGCGCCCACTTCAGCAACAAAACGCGTCCCTCGGTGGCGTAGTGGGGAGAAGGTAGGTGGATCTGCTAGTCAGTCCTCCCTGCCAAGCCAATGGACTCGCGGACCATAAGTGGGGTCAACAGGGAGATGAGCGGCCTGTTGTCAAAGCTCGTGGATCCCGGCCCACAAGCGAGATTAGCGGCCGCTGTTGGTCGAGCGGTGGGAGACTTTCTCTTGGTTCAATGAACCCGCGGACCATCTGTGGGGGCACAATGGGCGATGAACACCCTGGATGTCTACATTGCTCAGTGGGCTGGTCTCACAGCAGCGGCACGACTAGGCCTATCTTGCGAACGGGCTGGTTGGGACAATACCGGGCGTAATGCTGGGAATTACCACCAGGTCAATAAGCTCGGAAAAGGAGGAAGCGCGTTGAGGGATTAGCGCCGACTCTGGGACTCAGTGACCCAAGGACAATCTGTGAGGTCGTCAGGAGTTGAGCGACCTGACGTATTAATGCTCAGGCTGGACCCACTTCAGCAACAAAACACGTCCGCAGGTGGTGCACTGGGGAAACGGTCGGTGGATCTGCTAGACAGTCCTCCCGGCCAAGTCCAAGGGACTCATGAAACATTAGTGGGGTCGGCAGGAGTTGAGCGCTTTGCCGTACTATTGCTCACCTGTTCGAGCTTGCGAGCTCCGCGCTGCACCACAACTGCAAGAGGACACGTCCCTGGGGACACACCTGGGCACAGCTCGGACCAGTGCAGAGGGGAGCAACTGTACTGGTTCGCGTCTAAGCCTACGGGCTCGTGGACAAACTGTGGGGTCACCAGGAAATGAGCACCTGGATGTACTAAAGCCTCACACTGTGGGGCTTGTGGATTCAAGCCTTAGCCGGTCTCACAACGGCTGCAGGATACGTCCGTGGAGGTAGAACAGGGCAACGGTCGGTGGATCTGCGACAGCAGTCCTCCCGGCTAGGCTTAAGGAGCCCGTGGACCAACTGTGGGGTCTTCAAGAATGAGCGGCCTGACGTACTAAGTAGCTCAGCAATTCCCGAAGTTGCAACTCCAACACCTTCTTCCTAGAGGTGTTGGTTTCAAGCCCGAGAACTCTTGAATGTGGACGCGAACTAGATAGGGAGGACAAGTCTGGGACTTGGGAATATGGTCATTATGACCGAGGTATCCCAAGGGGTGGTGACATGGGCCTAGATGTGCTAAAATTACAAATTACTACTGTACTAACTTACATTAAGCTTACCTGCTTCACAACAGACGTTGAAAGTGATGACCTTGAAGGCGAACCCATTCACTGCATCTCCGAAATAAGTTCATGTTGAATAATTGTCTGTATTTCTCTCGTGATGTCCTTCAATTCTTGTAACGTGTGCAGAATTGATGCGTACACTTTATTCTTTAACGTTGGCCATAAATAAAAACCGCATGGCAATAGGTCAGGGGAACGAGCTGCCTTCAATCCTCGACTAATTATTCTGTCACCAAACACACTTCGCAATTAATGCATAGAATTCGTAGTAGTGTGCTCTGTTGCTGATCCCTGCTGAAACCAGCCACACTATCGTTCATTTCTTGCTAGTTGCCAAAAATAAAATTAGAATTTAAGTTACATGAACGAGTGAATCAAATATTGTTTCGAAAAAAAAATTGGACCGATAATTCTACACACACTCACTGCGCATCAAAGGCCAACTTTTGCAGCGTGATGAGGAACTCCATGAATAATAAGGGGTTTCGGTACATCAGTATATATTGTTTTGAGTAGAGAATTGACCGTAAAGATGCAACCACGCTTCATCAGTGAAGCAGAGTAGAAGCGAGTACACGTCGCTATTATGAATGGACCGCAAAAACCAATTGCAAAAATTAACCTTACTTACAGGATCTTGTTCTTATAAAGAAAAAACTATAGTTACCATGTTTGGCTTAAGTTTCGTTGCCTCATAATCTGACATCTTAGAAATCTTAACATCTTGTGCTAAACGTTGCAAAATATGTTTTCTGGTGAGTGCTTTATCCAGGTTCCTACTTCATCAGGCTTCTCTTCTGTCAGCACACGGCGTTGTTGAACACGTTTCTTGTTCAAAAAAATATTCTGTACACCTGATGTTATTGGCAAGGTCATGAATAGTTGACGTACTAGGAATTTGCACACCTGCAAACCGGTATTGAAATTTTGTACGACACCTTGCAGACGAGTATTTCACATTCGCATCATACATACAAATACGTTGTTGTAAAATGTACTCAACCATTATTAATGACAGAGACAACACACCTTTCT
Source organism: Diploptera punctata (assembly GCA_030220185.1). Classification (NCBI taxonomy): domain Eukaryota; kingdom Metazoa; phylum Arthropoda; class Insecta; order Blattodea; family Blaberidae; genus Diploptera; species Diploptera punctata. The sequence continues at coordinate 365,108 of JASPKZ010000464.1, read as the reverse complement.
CTAAGCACGCGCACAGACGTCTTTACTCACGACGATCCAACTCGACTGACGCGTAATGTACGTGCAACCCTGACGGAAGGCACGCCAATCTTCGATCAGTCCACGGTCGCAGCGGAACGGTGAGAAAGAGCTACAAACGCAGTGAATTTATGTATTATACATGTAAATATAACTCATTATTTCAATGTTTCTTGCTTCTATGGCTGATATGCACTCGTTTCCAAACCATTAATTCTTTAGCAAATTCCGTTCATATCCAATAGTTTCCTCGCTTGATTCATTCAAGTATTCCTTTGTTTCTCTCCAATAACTTGGTTTCAGTTTCCAATTTCGACTCTGACATGTGAATGCGTGATTAAACCTTAAGCATTCCCTTTTTTCCCATACAATATTTTTTATGTGTTTTACAATGCAGGCTGCAATTTCTTGAGTGCCTTAATTATTATGTATGTCCCTTCTACATGTAATAATCCTTGCTCACCAGACCTGGTCCTCAAAATTCATCATCAAAATAATCACAACAACATACTGCATGTGCGTCTCAGCAGGTAACAGTGGCTTCTGAGCCGCGCGGGACATTCATCAGCTCTCCGCGCAGTACCGCTCCTGAGCGGGCGTTATCAAAATTTTACTTATTGACATTTCCCTGAGGACATATTTCATCCAGTACTATTCATTCAAATAGGGAAAAAGTCCAAAATCGCTATCTGAGTGATTTATAACATTCTACCTCTCAGCAGCTCTCTCTGCTGCCCCTCCAAATTAATTCATTTTCTTTAGCACTCCTCTCTTTATCTCTTCAAATTTGTTTTTTATTTCAGGTTCTCACAACACTTGTGTGACTGTATTTAATATATTTGTTCATTTTGCATCTGCATTTACCTTTAATCAATTAATGTTCCGTACCAAAAACGGCTCCGCTCTAATATCATATGTTTCACTAACCTGAAATTCAGAGATTGTTGTAACGCTCTCCATACGTCCCCCATGTACCTTCCCACAAACACGGGTTTGTTGTCTGAATCCAATCTCACTTCTGACAATCGGTTCTGAAAACAGATAAACAGTATTACTAAATTCCGATTGATTGAGGGTCTTTCCACTTTTCAGCGGTTGCCCTTTTACCAGCCGGCTGCTGGCCCTTCACATCCACATGTGTCAATCACAGAGGTAGAGTATTACTAAATTCAAACGTAAAACAATTGTTCCCCATGTACCCTAGCACGAGCATTGGGTTCTTTGATTATGAAAACATTCTAACACATAAATCTTCTCTGTGTGTCTACCTACAAATATGAATTTTTGGTTTGAATATTCTCACTTTAGATTAATGATTCTGAAAAGTTTATACAGTATACTAACATACATGTTCTCAATATATGGAATATGCCTACTGTTATAATACATTTTCACTTATGGCATTTGTTCTGAAAACAGTTATACAAACTAACACACGTGTTCCTTATACTTCTAACAATGGACAGTAATGCCAGATCTTCGAATTGGTCTGACTTTGTTACCACCAGTCGTGGGAAATTTCTTGAAAAAATTATTCGCAGCTATAATTTGCATACTATGAAGTTGTCTTGTATTGCCGTGCAAACTGTGCTGTGTTACATATGATATTTTGTCTGTATTTAAGTTCAATACGTCATGTCTCTAAAACGTGCATGTAACACTCTTACAACTGCGTGAGAAAATTCAATTTATAAATGAACATGAGAAAGAAAAGCGAACTGCTAAGAATTAAACTGTTTAGTTCAATGTGAGTAAAACTCAAATTTATTACATTTAAAAAGAAAATGACAAAGTTAAGAATATTTGGTTTGAAAGAAAATCAAGTGATAAACAGTGCTGTATATGAGTGGTTTGTTGGTGCGCGTGCGAAAGGAATGCCATTTTCAGGCCAAATCATTCAGGAACAGGCATTAGAATTTGAAAAATTTTTAGGAAACGGAAGTTTTAAAACCTCTAATAGTTGGTTTAGAACAGTTGTGTTTGTGGAGATATCAGTGACGTTGATGTGCAGACAGTGTCAGAATGGAAGAACAAAGCACAGGCTTCGGTTGAGGGATATGAAGCTAGAAACATTTACAATGGGAACGAGGCAGGTATTTTCTTCAGAGCTTTGACTAATTATAACTTAGCTGTGCGTAGTGACAAATACATTGGAGGGAAAATGTCCAATGAACGTTTAACACTGTTTGTGCTAATATGGAGAGAAAATTTGAAAAAAACAGTTGTAATTGAAAAGTCCGCATGTCCAAGGGCATTTAGAAATTTGAACCGCAGCTCTCTACCAGTGACGTGGAGAAGTAACAAGAAGGCCTGGATGACTGACTGTAGCATAGACGAATGGCTAAAGAGTTTGAATATTAAAATGAAGAATGAAAATTGGAATGTTTTAGACAATGCTACATGCTATCCATAACCAAAGTAAAGTTGCTATTTTCCCCTCCAAATACAGTATCCATCACCCAACCTATGGACCAAAGTGTCATTTACACTCTTAAATCGCATTACAGGATATTTGTGTTACAGTCGTTAGTAGACAAGATGGGTACTTGTTCAAAAGTGTCAGAAATCATCAAGCAGATTAACGTTTTTGATACAGTGAAGTGGATTCATCAAGCTATGGAGAAAGTTCTCCGAAAGACTGTGAATAAGTATTTTTTAAAGCAGGATTTCCTTATCTAGAAACATTCACTGAACATGATGAGGTGAAAGAAAATTTAAGTCATTGCCGACCTAATTTAAAGACGTGGAACCTGCGATTGACATTGAAGATGTTATCAATTTCGACAATGATTTAGCAACAAGACAAAATATAGAACGAGCCGTCGATTCTTTAAATGAAACTAGATGGAAGTCCTCGAAATGTGAAGGAACTAAATTTTCCGAAGAAGAAAAAGAAGAGGAAGAAGATGCCCTAAGAGATTTAGCTACAAACATGCTTTGTTGATTGTGAATGATCTCCAAGAATTTGCTGCTTCGCACAACGATCCTGCTTTGTTGGACCTCCTGCAAGATGTAGAGAACCACATATTTGCCCGTGCTGTGACTAAAACTAGGGAGCCTACCTTACAACAGCAATGGAGGAAGTGAAATTATCTAAAAATGTGAGTAATATCTTTATTTACTTTTTATTCTCTATATTTGAGGTGCAGATAATGTAGTATCTAAATAATTTGCTTGTAATTTGGGAACCCTTTATAAGAAGGAAAACTGCCAAAACGGGAATATATTTAAGGAACCGTCATGTTCCTTCATAGACAGGTTTTACTGTATATCATATAAAATGTTTTAACAAATACGAGAAATTGGGAATTTTTAATTTCAATAATAGATGAAGATATAAACAACAATGGAAAGAACATCCAGAGAGAATTCCAAGTACAAGACTGACTAAACAAATATTAAATTTTACTGTTAGTAGAAACATATCAGTGGATAGGTCTAGAAGAAGATGGCTGGAAAGTAACTGAAGACGAAACAGGCAATCCAAAGTGAAGGAGATGCTTAATAATAATAATAATAATAATAATAATAATAATAATAATAATAATAATAATAATAATAATATTAATAACAGTACTCTCATATGAAAGTAGAGTATTCTTACGGTAAAAATTGCAGTTTTCAAGACTAGTCCTTCCAGATCATTCCTCCTGCGATACAGTCCTTGTGTAGTGCAGAGGAGTCCTGTAGATTCGCTCCAGTTACCGAAGTATCTACGTTGAAGTGGATGTGCAGAACTTACTCTATAAACTTCGTACAGTGCTGTGATGTTGTATTCTTGGCTCGCTACAATAAATTCACAGTCGAAAGGGATGTTCAGCTCCTCTACAACTGAGTTTGAATATTCAAACATCAACCAGATGGCGCTGGATAAGTAAACCTGCAATTAATATGTTATTGGTATAACTGTATTCACATCTACCATTCCATACATTTTAACACTTTAAAAAAATATCGGTCCCATATCGTTCTACATAACCACCTCACTAGTTCATTTGCGTGCAAATATATTCACACTATACATACATATTATCACCTAATATTTTCGAATCATTCTGTACTAAAAATAATTTATTAATATTATTGTCGCACTATAATCTTCGCCTACCTACTGATCATTTTCCTAGTTTCCTTTACGCGTCTATGTACTTATTTCATTTCTCATTCGTGTAACATGTCTTGCTCTTTCCATCTGTGAGATGTAACTGCTCTAATGTCATATGGTTTACTTTAAACTTCATATAGCTCTGTTATTTATATTTGTCCATTCATTGTCACGTCGACTCTTTTTTTTAACAATTTCTTTTTTTCATAAACAGTTTACTCAAAATACTCAATCTTTTCACGCCTCTTAAAGTAGTCCTACTCAACTACAGTAGAACCTTTTTTGACACAGTGTATATATATATATATATATATATATAGTCCACCGCTATGGTCCCGAAGTAGAGTGCTGCCCTGACACGCAGCCGGCCCGGTTTCGTTCCCCGCTCGGGACAGTTTTTCTGGGTGAGGTTTTTATCGGGGTTTTCCTCACATGTAAGACTAATATCAGGGAAACGTTAAGGCCCAAATGGTCCCAGAAATCATATGGCTATCATCATCATCATCCTTATCAGTATCATCATCATCTTCATCCTTTACCGGTGTGGAAAGCAACGGGAAGCTACCACACCTACAATTCCCTAGTAAAGCTGCAAAGCATAGCATGAAATTGCAGTGAAAGACCTGCCCTCGGGCATAATTACTATGGATAGATGGATATATCTATTTATTTATTTATTTATTTATTACCTGTGCATTTCATGTAATTAAATCACGCAATTCGTTTAATTCAAAATAAATACTTATGCTTAAATAGAATGGCAGAGAGTCAATTAAGTAAGTAAAAAAACAATGTTATTCTCTGAATAAAAACAAAAGAAAATAAAAAACACTGAAACGAAAAAGGGAGATTCGAACCCGGCATTACAAAATTCAGTGAACTACCAGACATCTAATACGTATGATTGCATGACGAGGCTCGACTTACAGACTGCCAGTGGCGCACTGGCTCTTACTGAAAGACGAAATGTCCATAAAAACATAGCTCAAAATCACGAAAATGCTGCTATACTTGCATTTAAAATTAGGGTTATCCTACTATTGGAGCAGAACTGAAGTATTTCCAAGACAAACCATATTCACAGTTTGCTTCACTGTTGAATAATGAGTACGAACGTCCAGTTTATAAAAAGTCGTATATAAAGGGTGTTAATGAATAACACTGACAGTCTTTCAGGTATTGTAGAGGCGTCTTAGATACACAATTTGAGATATGCAACTTGTAGTCTATAAGTTCAAATTTTCACGTTATAATATGAAATATGTTAGGAGCCAGTTTGCCACTCACAATATTCCAAACATTTCGTTGATAAGCTGTTACATAATGTAGCCATCTTTTGTTGGCTGACTTCCTGTGACTATGTAGCTCAGTGGTAACCGTCAGGTATGAAATATCCTCTGATCGGAAAGTGAGATTCAAGGTTCAAACTTCAGACTTGTTGCTCAGTGGTAACCGTCAGGTATGAAATATCCTCTGATCGGAAAGTGAGATTCAAGGTTCAAACTTCAGACTTGTTGCTCAGTGGTAACCGTCAGGTATGAAATATCCTCCGATCGGAAAGTGAGATTCAAGGTTCAAACTTCAGACTTGTTGCTCAGTGGTAACCGTCAGGTATGAAATATCCTCTGATCGGAAAGTGAGATTCAAGGTTCAAACTTCAGACTTGTTGCTCAGTGGTAACCGTCAGGTATGAAATATCCTCTGTTCGGAAAGTGAGATTCAAGGTTCAAACTTCAGACTTGTTGCTCAGTGGTAACCGTCAGGTATGAAATATCCTCTGATCGGAAAGTGAGATTCAACGTTCAAACTTCAGACTTGTTGCTCAGTGGTAACCGTCAGGTATGAAATATCCTCTGTTCGGAAAGTGAGATTCAAGGTTCAAACTTCAGACTTGTTGCTCAGTGGTAACCGTCAGGTATGAAATATCCTCTGTTCAGAAAGTGAGATTCAAGGTTCAAACTTCAGACTTGTTGCTCAGTGGTAACCGTCAGGTATGAAATATCCTCTGATCGGAAAGTGAGATTCAAGGTTCAAACTTCAGACTTGTTGCTCAGTGGTAACCGTCAGGTATGAAATATCCTCTGATCGGAAAGTGAGATTCAAGGTTCAAACTTCAGACTTGTTGCTCAGTGGTAACCGTCAGGTATGAAATATCCTCTGTTCGGAAAGTGAGATTCAAGGTTCAAACTTCAGACTTGTTGCTCAGTGGTAACCGTCAGGTATGAAATATCCTCTGATCGGAAAGTGAGATTCAAGGTTCAAACTTCAGACTTGTTGCTCAGTGGTAACCGTCAGGTATAAAATATCCTCTGATCGGAAAGTGAGATTCAAGGTTCAAACTTCAGACTTGTTGCTCAGTGGTAACCGTCAGGTATGAAATATCCTCTGATCGGAAAGTGAGATTCAAGGTTCAAACTTCAGACTTGTTGCTCAGTGGTAACCGTCAGGTATGAAATATCCTCTGTTCGGAAAGTGAGATTCAAGGTTAACACTTCAGACTTGTTGCTCAGTGGTAACCGTCAGGTATGAAATATCCTCTGATCGGAAAGTGAGATTCAAGGTTCAAACTTCAGACTTGTTGCTCAGTGGTAACCGTCAGGTATGAAATATCCTCTGATCGGAAAGTGAGATTCAAGGTTCAAGCTTCAGACTTGTTGCTCAGTGGTAACCGTCAGGTATGAAATATCCTCTGATCGGAAAGTGAGATTCAAGGTTCAAACTTCAGACTTGTTGCTCAGTGGTAACCGTCAGGTATGAAATATCCTCTGATCGGAAAGTGAGATTCAAGGTTCAAACTTCAAACTTGTTGCTCAGTGGTAACCGTCAGGTATGAAATATCCTCTGATCGGAAAGTGGGATTCAAGGTTCAAACTTCAGACTTGTTGCTCAGTGGTAACCGTCAGGTATGAAATATCCTCTGTTCGGAAAGTGAGATTCAAGGTTCAAACATCAGACTTGTTGCTCAGTGGTAACTTTCAGGTATGAAATATCCTCTGATCGGAATGTGAGATTCAAGGTTCAAACTTCAGACTTGTTGCTCAGTGGTAACCGTCAGGTATGAAATATCCTCTGATCGGAAAGTGAGATTCAAGTTTCAAACTTCAGACTTGTTGCTCAGTGATAACCGTCAGGTATGAAATATCCTCTGATTGGAAAGTGAGATTCAAGGTTCAAACTTCAGACTTGTTGCTCAGTGGTAACCGTCAGGTATGAAATATCCTCTGATCGGAAAGTGAGATTCAAGGTTAAAACTTCAGACTTGTTGCTCAGTGGCAACCGTCAGGTATGAAATATCCTCTGTTCGGAAAGTGAGATTCAAGGTTCAAGCTTCAGACTTGTTGCTCAGTGGTAACCGTCAGGTATGAAATATCCTCTGATCGGAAAGTGAGATTCAAGGTTCAAACTTCAGACTTGTTGCTCAGTGGTAACCGTCAGGTATGAAATATCCTCTGTTCGGAAAGTGAGATTCAAGGTTCAAACTTCAGACTTGTTGCTCAGTGGTAACCGTCAGGTATGAAATATCCTCTGGTCGGAAAGTGAGATTCAAGGTTCAAACTTCAGACTTGTTGCTCAGTGGTAACCGTCAGGTATGAAATATCCTCTGTTCGGAAAGTGAGATTCAAGGTTCAAACTTCAGACTTGTTGCTCAGGTGGTAACCGTCAGGTATGAAATATCCTCTGATCGGAATGTGAGATTCAAGGTTCAAACTTCAGACTTGTTGCTCAGTGGTAACCGTCAGGAATGAAATATCCTCTGATCGGAAAGTGAGATCAAGGTTCAAACTTCAGACTTGTTGCTGAGTGGTAACCGTCAGGTATGAAATATCCTCTGTTCGGAAAGTGAGATTCAAGGTTCAAACTTCAGACTTGTTGCTGAGTGGTAACCGTCAGGTATGAAATATCCTCTGTTCGGAAAGTGAGATTCAAGGTTCCAACTTCAGACTTGTTGCTCAGTGGTAACCGTCAGGTATGAAATATCCTCTGATCGGTATGTGAGATTCAAGGTTCAAACTTCAGACTTGTTGCTCAGTGGTAACCGTCAGGTATGAAATATCCTCTGTTCGGAAAGTGAGATTCAAGGTTCAAACTTCAGACTTGTTGCTCAGTGGTAACCGTCAGGTATGAAATATCCTCTGTTCAGAAAGTGAGATTCAAGGTTCAAACTTCAGACTTGTTGCTCAGTGGTAACCGTCAGGTATGAAATATCCTCTGATCGGAAAGTGAGATTCAAGGTTCAAACTTCAGACTTGTTGCTCAGTGGTAACCGTCAGGTATGAAATATCCTCTGATCGGAAAGTGAGATTCAAGGTTCAAACTTCAGACTTGTTGCTCAGTGGTAACCGTCAGGTATGAAATATCCTCTGTTCGGAAAGTGAGATTCAAGGTTCAAACTTCAGACTTGTTGCTCAGTGGTAACCGTCAGGTATGAAATATCCTCTGATCGGAAAGTGAGATTCAAGGTTCAAACTTCAGACTTGTTGCTCAGTGGTAACCGTCAGGTATAAAATATCCTCTGATCGGAAAGTGAGATTCAAGGTTCAAACTTCAGACTTGTTGCTCAGTGGTAACCGTCAGGTATGAAATATCCTCTGATCGGAAAGTGAGATTCAAGGTTCAAACTTCAGACTTGTTGCTCAGTGGTAACCGTCAGGTATGAAATATCCTCTGTTCGGAAAGTGAGATTCAAGGTTAACACTTCAGACTTGTTGCTCAGTGGTAACCGTCAGGTATGAAATATCCTCTGATCGGAAAGTGAGATTCAAGGTTCAAACTTCAGACTTGTTGCTCAGTGGTAACCGTCAGGTATGAAATATCCTCTGATCGGAAAGTGAGATTCAAGGTTCAAGCTTCAGACTTGTTGCTCAGTGGTAACCGTCAGGTATGAAATATCCTCTGATCGGAAAGTGAGATTCAAGGTTCAAACTTCAGACTTGTTGCTCAGTGGTAACCGTCAGGTATGAAATATCCTCTGATCGGAAAGTGAGATTCAAGGTTCAAACTTCAAACTTGTTGCTCAGTGGTAACCGTCAGGTATGAAATATCCTCTGATCGGAAAGTGGGATTCAAGGTTCAAACTTCAGACTTGTTGCTCAGTGGTAACCGTCAGGTATGAAATATCCTCTGTTCGGAAAGTGAGATTCAAGGTTCAAACATCAGACTTGTTGCTCAGTGGTAACTTTCAGGTATGAAATATCCTCTGATCGGAATGTGAGATTCAAGGTTCAAACTTCAGACTTGTTGCTCAGTGGTAACCGTCAGGTATGAAATATCCTCTGATCGGAAAGTGAGATTCAAGTTTCAAACTTCAGACTTGTTGCTCAGTGATAACCGTCAGGTATGAAATATCCTCTGATTGGAAAGTGAGATTCAAGGTTCAAACTTCAGACTTGTTGCTCAGTGGTAACCGTCAGGTATGAAATATCCTCTGATCGGAAAGTGAGATTCAAGGTTAAAACTTCAGACTTGTTGCTCAGTGGCAACCGTCAGGTATGAAATATCCTCTGTTCGGAAAGTGAGATTCAAGGTTCAAGCTTCAGACTTGTTGCTCAGTGGTAACCGTCAGGTATGAAATATCCTCTGATCGGAAAGTGAGATTCAAGGTTCAAACTTCAGACTTGTTGCTCAGTGGTAACCGTCAGGTATGAAATATCCTCTGTTCAGAAAGTGAGATTCAAGGTTCAAACTTCAGACTTGTTGCTCAGTGGTAACCGTCAGGTATGAAATATCCTCTGTTCGGAAAGTGAGATTCAAGGTTCAAACTTCAGACTTGTTGCTCAGTGGTAACCGTCAGGTATGAAATATCCTCTGTTCGGAAAGTGAGATTCAAGGTTCAAACTTCAGACTTGTTGCTCAGTGGTAACCGTCAGGTATGAAATATCCTCTGGTCGGAAAGTGAGATTCAAGGTTCAAACTTCAGACTTGTTGCTCAGTGGTAACCGTCAGGTATGAAATATCCTCTGTTCGGAAATTGAGATTCAAGGTTCAAACTTCAGACTTGTTGCTCAGTGGTAACCGTCAGGTATGAAATATCCTCTGATCGGAATGTGAGATTCAAGGTTCAAACTTCAGACTTGTTGCTCAGTGGTAACCGTCAGGAATGAAATATCCTCTGATCGGAAAGTGAGATCAAGGTTCAAACTTCAGACTTGTTGCTGAGTGGTAACCGTCAGGTATGAAATATCCTCTGTTCGGAAAGTGAGATTCAAGGTTCAAACTTCAGACTTGTTGCTGAGTGGTAACCGTCAGGTATGAAATATCCTCTGTTCGGAAAGTGAGATTCAAGGTTCCAACTTCAGACTTGTTGCTCAGTGGTAACCGTCAGGTATGAAATATCCTCTGATCGGAAAGTGAGATTCAAGGTTCAAACTTCAGACTTGTTGCTCAGTGGTAACCGTCAGGTATGAAATATCCTCTGTTCGGAAAGTGAGATTCAAGGTTAACACTTCAGACTTGTTGCTCAGTGGTAACCGTCAGGTATGAAATATCCTCTGATCGGAAAGTGAGATTCAAGGTTCAAAACTTCAGACTTGTTGCTCAGTGGTAACCGTCAGGTATGAAATATCCTCTGATCGGAAAGTGAGATTCAAGGTTCAAGCTTCAGACTTGTTGCTCAGTGGTAACCGTCAGGTATGAAATATCCTCTGATCGGAAAGTGAGATTCAAGGTTCAAACTTCAGACTTGTTGCTCAGTGGTAACCGTCAGGTATGAAATATCCTCTGATCGGAAAGTGAGATTCAAGGTTCAAACTTCAAACTTGTTGCTCAGTGGTAACCGTCAGGTATGAAATATCCTCTGATCGGAAAGTGGGATTCAAGGTTCAAACTTCAGACTTGTTGCTCAGTGGTAACCGTCAGGTATGAAATATCCTCTGTTCGGAAAGTGAGATTCAAGGTTCAAACATCAGACTTGTTGCTCAGTGGTAACTTTCAGGTATGAAATATCCTCTGATCGGAATGTGAGATTCAAGGTTCAAACTTCAGACTTGTTGCTCAGTGGTAACCGTCAGGTATGAAATATCCTCTGATCGGAAAGTGAGATTCAAGTTTCAAACTTCAGACTTGTTGCTCAGTGATAACCGTCAGGTATGAAATATCCTCTGATTGGAAAGTGAGATTCAAGGTTCAAACTTCAGACTTGTTGCTCAGTGGTAACCGTCAGGTATGAAATATCCTCTGATCGGAAAGTGAGATTCAAGGTTAAAACTTCAGACTTGTTGCTCAGTGGCAACCGTCAGGTATGAAATATCCTCTGTTCGGAAAGTGAGATTCAAGGTTCAAGCTTCAGACTTGTTGCTCAGTGGTAACCGTCAGGTATGAAATATCCTCTGATCGGAAAGTGAGATTCAAGGTTCAAACTTCAGACTTGTTGCTCAGTGGTAACCGTCAGGTATGAAATATCCTCTGTTCAGAAAGTGAGATTTCAAGGTTCAAACTTCAGACTTGTTGCTCAGTGGTAACCGTCAGGTATGAAATATCCTCTGTTCGGAAAGTGAGATTCAAGGTTCAAACTTCAGACTTGTTGCTCAGTGGTAACCGTCAGGTATGAAATATCCTCTGTTCGGAAAGTGAGATTCAAGGTTCAAACTTCAGACTTGTTGCTCAGTGGTAACCGTCAGGTATGAAATATCCTCTGGTCGGAAAGTGAGATTCAAGGTTCAAACTTCAGACTTGTTGCTCAGTGGTAACCGTCAGGTATGAAATATCCTCTGTTCGGAAAGTGAGATTCAAGGTTCAAACTTCAGACTTGTTGCTCAGTGGTAACCGTCAGGTATGAAATATCCTCTGATCGGAATGTGAGATTCAAGGTTCAAACTTCAGACTTGTTGCTCAGTGGTAACCGTCAGGTATGAAATATCCTCTGATCGGAATGTGAGATTCAAGGTTCAAACTTCAGACTTGTTGCTCAGTGGTAACCGTCAGGAATGAAATATCCTCTGATCGGAAAGTGAGATCAAGGTTCAAACTTCAGACTTGTTGCTGAGTGGTAACCGTCAGGTATGAAATATCCTCTGTTCGGAAAGTGAGATTCAAGGTTCAAACTTCAGACTTGTTGCTGAGTGGTAACCGTCAGGTATGAAATATCCTCTGTTCGGAAAGTGAGATTCAAGGTTCCAACTTCAGACTTGTTGCTCAGTGGTAACCGTCAGGTATGAAATATCCTCTGATCGGTATGTGAGATTCAAGGTTCAAACTTCAGACTTGTTGCTCAGTGGTAACCGTCAGGTATGAAATATCCTCTGTTCGGAAAGTGAGATTCAAGGTTCAAACATCAGACTTGTTGCTCAGTGGTAACTTTCAGGTATGAAATATCCTCTGATCGGAATGTGAGATTCAAGGTTCCAACTTCAGACTTGTTGCTCAGTGGTAACCGTCAGGTATGAAATATCCTCTGATCGGAAAGTGAGATTCAAGGTTCAAACTTCAGACTTGTTGCTCAGTGGTAACCGTCAGGTATGAAATATCCTCTGTTCGGAAAGTGAGATTCAAGGTTCAAACTTCAGACTTGTTGCTCAGTGGTAACCGTCATGTATGAAATATCCTCTGTTCGGAAATTGAGATTCAAGGTTCAAACTTCAGACTTGTTGCTCAGTGGTAACCGTCAGGTATGAAGTATCCTCTGATCGGAAAATGAGATTCAAGGTTCAAACTTCAGACTTGTTGCTCAGTGGTAACCGTCAGGTATGAAATATCCTCTGTTCGGAAAGTGAGATTCAACGTTCAAACTTCAGACTTGTTGCTCAGTGGTAACCGTCAGGTATGAAATATCCTCTGTTCGGAAAGTGAGATTCAAGGTTCAAACTTCAGACTTGTTGCTCAGTGGTAACCGTCAGGTATGAAATATCCTCTGATCGGAAAGTGAGATTCAAGTTTCAAACTTCAGACTTGTTGCTCAGTGGTAACCGTCAGGTATAAAATATCCTCTGTTCGGAAAGTGAGATTCAAGGTTCAAACTTCAGACTTGTTGCTCAGTGGTAACCGTCAGGTATGAAATATCCTCTGTTCGGAAAGTGAGATTCAAGGTTCAAACTTCAGACTTGTTGCTCAGTGGTAACCGTCAGGTATGAAATATCCTCTGTTCGGAAAGTGAGGTTCAAGTTTCAAATTTCAGACTTTGTTGCTCAGTGGTAACCGTCAGGTATGAAATATCCTCTGATCGGAAAGTGAGATTCAAGGTTCAAACTTCAGACTTGTTGCTCAGTGGTAACCGTCAGGTATGAAATATCCTCTGTTCGGAAAGTGATATTCAAGGTTCAAACTTCAGACTTGTTGCTCAGTGGTAACCGTCATGTATGAAATATCCTCTGTTCGGAAATTGAGATTCAAGGTTCAAACTTCAGACTTGTTGCTCAGTGGTAACCGTCAGGTATGAAATATCCTCTGATCGGAATGTGAGATTCAAGGTTCAAACTTCAGACTTGTTGCTCAGTGGTAATCGTCAGGTATGAAATATCCTCTGTTCGGAAAGTGAGATTCAACGTTCAAACTTCAGACTTGTTGCTCAGTGGTAACCGTCAGGTATGAAATATCCTCCGATCGGAAAGTGAGATTCAAGGTTCAAACTTCAGACTTGTTGCTCAGTGGTAACCGTCAGGTATGAAATATCCTCTGTTCGGAAAGTGAGATTCAAGGTTCAAACTTGAGACTTGTTGCTGAGTGGTAACCGTCAGGTATGAAATATCTTCTGTTCGGAAAGTGAGATTCAAGGTTCAAACTTCAGACTTGTTGCTCAGTGGTAACCGTCAGGTATGAAATATCCTCTGATCGGAAAGTGAGATTCAAGTTTCAAACTTCAGACTTGTTGCTCAGTGGTAACCGTCAGGTATGAAATATCCTCTGTTCGGAAAGTGAGATTCAAGGTTCAAACTTCAGACTTTGTTCCTCAGTGGTAACCGTCAGGTATGAAATATCCTCTGATCGGAAAGTGAGATTCAAGGTTCAAACTTCAGACTTGTTGCTCAGTGGTAACCGTCAGGTATGAAATATCCTCTGTTCGGAAAGTGAGATTCAAGGTTCAAACTTCAGACTTGTTGCTCAGTGGCAACCGTCAGGTATGAAATATCCTATGTTCGGAAAGTGAGATTCAAGGTTCAAACTTCAGACTTGTTGATATATATATATATTTTTATTTTCATTTAGTTCTTTCTTTCTTGTGTAAGATGTTTGTAAATTTAGTACAAAATGCTGTAGAATTTATTTTAGTATGATGCAGGAAACTAATAAATGACAATATTCTGTACTAGTGTATAAGAAGGAATACTGTACAGTACACTAGGTAACTACAGTAAGTTTTCGTAAGTGAAAATCACATGGTTCAGACGGACGAAATAACAAGGCTATTTATGCATTAGTGTAATCATTACTTCAGATAAAAATAATACTGTATGAATGTAGCACCAAATCTTATGACGTGAAACTTAGTAGAAACATGAAGGACTGGCATAACAAAATAAATTAATAATTAAATTAAGACCCACTAATGTTTGACTTGACAGTTGAAGAATAATAAAAGCAATCAATTTGTTATTCATGCCTCATTTTACAGTAAAGATTTTGACATTCAGGAATAATAATAATAATAATAATAATAATAATAACAATAATAAAAATAAATGAATGCCAACTTTTTTTAATCTATTACAATACACTTAGAAAAGGAGGCATGATTTAAAAATACAGAAAAATAAAATATCTATATTCATGTTTGCATCAAAAACAGGATCATATTAGGAGCTCGGGGAAGACAGGTCGAATCTGATAACTGTAGTTTATTAACATTCGCCCTTCCTACCCCGAGCTCCTGATATGTATTGTTCAAAATGTTGCCCTTAATTGAGTCAGCACAAATTACAACTGCGCATAAATGATGCTCGCACTCCTTCGAAGATTCGTGGAGTATTTATGATTTTGTCACAGGGAGACAAATTTCACGCCAGTAACTGCTCATCTGATTCGATTGGAGTCTGATACATGAATCTCTTAAGGTGTCCCCATAGGAATAAATCTGGAGGAGTGAGATCAGGTGAACGTGGAAACCACGCTACAGGACCGCCGCGACCAATCCAACGTCCGGGAAGACATTATCCAGATGGTTACTTACATTCCTGTCAAAGTGAGAAGGAGCACTGTCGTGCTGGATCCACATCTGACGTCGGATATCAAGATGGACTTCTTTCAGGAATACAGGAAGCACGTGTATTACATGACCGTTTAACCGTAAGGACAGAAGATAAGGGCCAATGATGTAATTCGAAATTTTACCCGCCCATATGTTAAAGGCGAACCTGTGTTGATAGCCTCTCTCTACAATGCGAAATGGATGTTCATGTTCCAAAATGTGGCTGTCAAAAGCACTTTCGATAAGAAATCGGGCTGTTCAACCAGCCGCTCAGAGACCCAGTCACAAAAGTGCACGCGAGGTTCGACGTCTAACGGCGTCAAGCACTCTACCTTAAACAAGTGGAAGGGGTGGGTCCTTCTTCCTGTAAGACCTACCACACGCAGACGTGGTTTGTACCCATGGCACGTGCTATTGCTCGTGTACTGGCAGAAGGATTCTCTCGAATCCTGTCGAGCACTTCTTCTTCGAAATCCAAGTACGATGAGTTCGTCTTGCGCCGGAATCCGGTTTATACAACACCAGGGTTCCAATTTTCCCGTAGACACCGGTGGATTGTTTGGATAGTTGAATGATGAGGATGGTGTCTGCCAGGATATATTTTTCTATACATTTGTGCAGCTACATGCATATTTTCTCTTGCTTCGCCATAAACATAATGCATATCTGTTAATTCATTGAATGCATAAACATTAGCCATAATTATCATGTCAATGTAAACATGTTACTCTTACAAGATTCAAAGCAATAGTGAAACAGACTGTTATCACGTGCACACTTATCGGCAGTTGGTATGAACAGACTAAATGTACAGTATTTAAAAAAATAATTTTTACCTGTGCATTTCATGTAATTAAAACACGCAATTAGTTTAATTCAAAATAAATACTTATGCTTAAATAGAATGACAGAACGTCAATTAAGTAACTACATACACAATATTCTCCTCTGAATAAAAGTAAAAAAAGGAAATAAAAATACTAAAACGAAGAAGAGAGATTCAAACCCGGCATTACAACATTCAGTATTAAGCATGCTATCGACTGAGCTATTACTGCGAACGAGATCTGAACTACCAGACATGTAATACGTATGATTGCATGACAAGGCACGACTTACAGACTGTCTCTTACTGGCTCTTACTGAAATACGAAATGTCCATAAAAACATGGCTCAAAATCTTGAAAATGCTGCTATACGTGTAATTAAAAAATAGGGTTATCCTACTATAGGAGCAGAACTGAAGTATTTCCAAGACAAACCATATTCGCAGTTTGCTTCATTGTTGAATAATGAGTACGAATGTCCAGTTTTTAAAAAAGTCATATAACTTCAGAAGTTGGCTTCAGACACCCCAAGTTCCTTATCTAAAATGTTCGTTTAACTCTCCTCTACAATATCGCAAAGTTTGTCGGGGTTATTCATCAACACCCTGTATATATAAAGCCGTTGACACAGTATATATATATATATATATATATACGTATTGCTAGGTAGACTAAATACTTTACATGTGTCAGAAAATTGTCCAGATTAGTTCTTACCTCACTTATCATCAATAATCGCATTTCCTCCTGGCGCTTAGTGAGGAAAAGAGTGTCTCAAGGCAACGTTCCCGTCCCTCTATTCTTCTCCATTACCATTAATGACGTGACTAAAGAACTACCGAACTTCAAGCTTCATCTTTACACCGACAAGTTCCAGATTTACACACACTTTAGGCGTGACGCAATTAACGAATACATTGACAGACATATACCTTAATTATCATCACAATTCGGACTAAACCTAAGTTTACGTAAAACGCAAGCATTAATTATTTATCGCAAAATATGGACTATCAAGTTCCATAAACAAGAGTAACATGCCGACTATTAGGTTAGGAAATTAACAAATTTCATATACCAACGTCGATAAAAGTTTCGGATTTTATATGAATTCTAACCTACATTGGAATACCTCCATAATACATTCCCCAAAGGGTCTCAAGAATATTCTTCCCACAGCTCTTAAAAGAATTTTATTTCAAACCTTAGTGATGCCGCATTTAAACTATTTCGACGTTCTACTAAGTGATTGTCAGACAAACTGCAGCGTGTTCACAATACTTGCATACGTTTCATATTTAATGTCCGAAAATGTAGTCATATATCTCTATTTTTCCATGAGTTGTTATTACTCCATCTTAAGGAAAGAAGAAAATTATATTGTCTATTTCTCTTATCCAATGTTCTACATATTTTGTCTCCTAATTATTTAACCTCTCGTTTTGAATATCATTCCTCTAACCATAACTTAAACACAAGATCACAACATATTCTCTTGCTCAATATATCGCGAGATCACATCACTCCACGTCATATACTCGTATCTTCACTTCTCGCAACTGTAATTCCCTACCACAGGAAATTAGATGCTGCAGACATTGGCATCTTTTAAAAGAAATCTAAATTTATATTTGCTCTAACCTCGACTTCATCATTACCCAGTGTATGGTACATATACGAGTATATTAATTGGTGTATTTTTATTACTATTATTATTATTATTATTATTATTATTATAGTATGAAGCCATATACCGCATCCGTACATTATTACTGGAATATTCACCTCGTAGTTTTAATTTAAAATAATTGAGAGACTTTGGGAAGACAAGAGTCTTTTTAATCTACAGTTAAAATAGTATACTGATTAAAACTTATGATTCCAGTGTTTTGGATATTAACTTTATAAATATCAATAACTTATTAAATTATTTGGCGTGTATAGTTTTTTTTTATTTTTTAGAGTGTTAAATTGTGTATAAGAGTGTATACCATACTTACACTTGTTCTATTGCGGGAACTAACTACCTCGCACACTTTAGTTACGTTTGTACTTCTACTTTAGTGTTTAGTTCTATAACAAACACATGTGGATAAAGGATCAGTAGTCGGCTGATAGACCAAGGTCCTTTCAGGACTGTCGCACCATAGAGTTTAGCTTGACTAAAGATATGAGCGAGGGACAATTGGTTAGCTCCTCGACACAAAGAGACAGAAAACAGGCAAATTGGTTGCTAAAGACTGATTAAGTTGTGTTCAAAGGCTCTAATTTAGCTTTAAGGTTATTTTAAGAGTAGGAAAATAGCAGGTTTCATAATATTTCAAAAATCTTCCTGCGTCCAATTAATCTACTGTCATTCTTCTCCACATCTCTCTGTCATTACATCTCCATTATCCAATCTTTTATCCCTCATGCTATCCAAAAAAACATCATCAATCCACATTATTTATGGCTATCCTCTTCTACGTTTACCAAGTGGGACCCATTATAGTATTTGTCTTTGCAATCTGTCAGTCATTTCACATGACAATACCAGTTTAATTGCATTGTTTTTTGAAATCCAGAATTGAAGTTTGAATATTCATCTTTTGTTTAATTAGATTGTTCCTTATTATATCTCTTCTAGAAATTCCAGCTGAACGCACCCAAAAATCCACATGTGCTGAATTGAATTTACTGCTGTTTTAGATTTTAATTCCTCTATTATTCTCATATAATTCTCAACATTAGATATTTTGATTTTTCTCATATTACCAAATACTTCGTTTTGTCCAGGTTTATCTTCAATCCTCAGTTTTCATATTCCTCCTTCAGTTTTCTAGTCAGGTCCTCCAAATCTTCGTAATCGCCTGCAATAAATAGCTGATCGTCAGCAATTAGCAATGAATAAATCGTATCTTCTTCTACCTTAATTCCCACAGGTCAACATTTGTTCTTCCATTGTGTTAAAGATATATTTTTAATAATATAGGCGATAAACAACATACATGTAACTTTAGCAACTCCATTACCTGATATAATAATTTTGCCTACTTTTACTCTGGAGATAGATTATTTTTATTTCCTGGATAATGATTTTATTCACTATTACTGTACGTAAAACGTCCCTTAATTTAATCTGGGACACATTGTCATAAGATTCCTCAAAATCATTGTTTAGTTGGTTGTTGGAAACTTGATTTCGTTTCAATTATTTGTTTTGAACTAAATATGCAGTCAATGGTGGATCGGCCTTTTCTGAGACCAGACTGTTCTTCCGTTTCCAATTTACTATATTTTTGTTCCACAAAATAGTTTTCATTTTTCCATAAATTGTGCTGAAGCTGTTTGTCATAAGTAATGCCACGAGTGATTTACAAGTTATCGATAAATTCTAGAGAATTTGGAAATCAAGATTGGCATTTGTTAGGACAATTTAACGAATAAAATTAACCTGTTTACTCATAAATCATTATTTAAATATAGGTAATTTAAAATATTCATATATTAATGTAAACAGCGATGTTTGAAAACAAATGAGAAATATTTATTATGTTTCATTTGTCGATCACTGCAACCCGATCATATTATTTATTGCCAAAGGATCGCAATATTGCAAGAATGCACTCTAGTGGAGAAAAAATGAAACACATCAAACTGTTTATAACCAATATTATAGATTATTAATTATTTTCTGATGTCCTATGATATACATATGTCAATTATATTTTTTTGAAACATAAATACCTGGGAAATAATACATTTAAGAATGTGCAAACTGTGTTTTTTGTGGTATAATCTATTGCTATAAATGTTTTTCTATTATATCCCGCAAGCAGAAACAGGTTAAATTCGTGCACTATATATACAATCTGGAAGCCATTTGTTATATTCATAAGCAGCTTCTTCTTACCATAAGCTAGAGTACAGTATACCCCGCAAATTCTGACCGTCATCATTTTATTTCTATTATTTATTAAATAATCATATAATCTTTGATCAATTGTTGAATTAAAGCAGCCCCTATCAGCTATGCGTGCTATATCAATTCCGTAAATATTAACTTTAATTCTGGACGGACGCCCTATAACGTTCGATTGTTTATTTCTAACAGGCTCCATATTACTATCTCTAGTAACATTCATATTATCATTCAAATAAGTTACTTCTTGAGGTATATAAATTACATTCTCCTATCAAATCTCTTGGTAAAATATATAAATTTTGAATACCATAGAAGCTCTTATGCACGACCCCTAAGTTCGTATAAACTGAGGTATATTGCGGAGTCTATAATGCACCTAGTTTGAGTTTAAAGAACGAGGTATCCTTAGTTCAACCTCGGTTTCACCTCTGGGATTATCATTTACAAGAAAAAATGATATCGCCGCGTCGTCATTAGTTGGATTAGGATTATGGGTATTCCTATACTTCATCCTTTCATTTTCAACAGTTTCATTATTATTAGGAAATAACCTTCCCTATTGGCATCTCAGTAAGAATTTCTTATTCTTTTTCATTTCCTAGGAGACGCCCAATATTTGTTTGTCTTCTTCTACTCTACCTACTTCCATATAATTTACATGTCTATTATGTTCACCATTTCTCCTTGGCTACGTATTTTGGTTAGGGTTCTGGTATTTTCGATCTTGATTTCTGTTTTTGCTCGGAATATAATTTTCCTGAACAAATTTATTATAAGGTTTGGAATATCTATTTTTATTATTATTTTTATAGTCTTCTGTTCTCTTGTATTCATTATTATTTTTCTTATTGTTGACTTTTGCCCCTTCCCCAACAAAATTTCTTCTCTTATTTTTGTCAATTTCCATTTTATTCGCCAATAAGCACAATAATTCCAACATTTCAGAATATTTTGTGGTTTTGCTACTATAAGATAGTATCTGATTTCATCAGGGAAATGATGAGATAGCATCGACATTAGAGTTTTGTCTTCGATGGGAGGTTGCAACAAAGAAGCCATCTTTGCCATTTCTAAGAAATAATTGAGGCAACTCTGTTTTCCATAGTTATTAAATTTACCACCAGTTGGAGCTAGTCTTAACTTATTTTGTCTTTCAGGTCCCCAAAAATAACCTAGGAATGCATTTTTAAATGTGTGATATGACATAAAATGACATGTGATTTTGAATCATGATTCTGCGTTCCCTTTTAAACTTTTATTGACAAAAAAATGTTGTATCTATCATCTATATTTTTTATCAGAACGTATTGGTATATTTCATTGATACAGTCAATAGGACTTTTTTTCAGATTTGTCATTGAAATAAGGCAAATTTATTTCATTTAATAGTTTATTAGGAATTTTACAATTAGGAAATTGAGAAGGAGGATTATTACTATCGTTGTTACATTGCATTGTTATAAGTTCATTTCCTCTCTCTTTGTTACTATGTTTATCAAAACTATTTTGATATTTATTTTCTAAGTCTGTAATTTTGTCCATCCAACAATCTATCTTGTTATTAATTAATTCTACATCATTGGCAATCCTTATTTGAATTTTTATTACAATTTGTGGTTACATTTTCCTCAAATATTTCAAAATATAATTTACCTGAAAACTGAATTGATCTATTTTTGCTTGGCAAGTTTGCCCAACTTCAATTATGGAAGAATCAGTATTATCAATTTTATCATTAGAATGAATATTTGTATTATTACATTCCCTATTTGCATCAACAATTTTCGGTTCTAACATAAAATTATTTTGGTGACATTCAAATACAATATTTTCTAGTTTTTGCTCTAATTTTACATTATTATCATGAATTTCATGTTTACGTTCGGAGAAATTATCCTCCATTTTACCATTATTTTGAACATATTTTCTTCCAATCTGCTAAAATTTTCATCTATTTAGGACATAAATAAACTTAATCAAGGAGATGGCTCACTATTATCAGAATTATTACTAGTATTTACAATATCAGTTTCCCTATCCATTTCTGAAATGGTATTTTCTTGGGTTGAAATATCTGATATAATGTTTGTAAGTTCTAAAGTTTCATCATTGTCATTAATGTTTGTAGCCATGTTGATTTCCTGTCCTACTATATTTTTATTTATTAGAAGCACAGGATGATTAGCTAATTATACATGTATCTGCCAAATACTATATACTCTTCCCTCTTTTTACAATAATCACTAAATATTCTTGTTTCGCTACCACTTTGCAGACAATAAATTCTCGGCTCTCGTGGTTCTTGCTTCACAACATCACCAACATCCAGGTTGCAGGAATCACAGGAATTTTCTTACTCCAATGTTGGTAGAATTACAGGAATCATAGGGCTCCAAAGTTGCAAGAATCATAAGAATCTTCGGACCCCAAATTTGGAAGCGCCAAAATTATAACGAAGGTTACTCGGTTCTTGTCGGGCCAAGTTGTGGCGCCATATTTATAACGCCGTTGGGTAATATACTCTTTTTTATTAGGTATACCCTCATTCATTTATGTAGTTGCACCGACAGTCGCTCTTTTCTCAAGGGAGCTGTTACATATACTTTTGATGAGTAATGAATTCTTTTGTTAAATAAAATATTCAGTTCTTTTATAAATTACTTATAATTTACTAAACAAGTTTTAGTACTAAAGATGAAAATTCTTGTTTATGTCTAGCTAATTTAATCTGATGAATATTGATTTGATATATTATCAAATTGGTCGTAATTACAATTTTATATTTAATTGTATTAAATTGTTTAAAAAATCATCTTTAATTATTTAAGTATATTTCTGATTTTACATTTTTTATAAAATTTAATTATTCTTTCCAATTACTTTTATAGTCGTATATCAATTTTATATATGCTATTTTTATCTAATATATAAAAATGAATGTTTGTTTGTTTGTTTGTTTGTTTGTCTGTTCGTACTTTATACGCGGCCATACCGTTAATCTGACTGTGATGGGGTTTTTTACAAAATATTCAGGAGATTCCCGGGATGAACATAGGCTATACGAGAGATGAGATACTCAACTCCTACACCCTTAAAGAAACCCTTTGTAGTGAAAAACGTGAAAAAGTCCATTTTTTTAACCTTAAGTGGCTTACGCTGCCTAAACTATAACAAATACTCAAAATGAATGTACACAGAATTAAAGATCTCGAAAGCCTCTATAATAAAGTCCGCGACAGCATATGTTTATATTTTACAGATAACGCACAATAACGATATTTGTCTTTCATTGATGCCAAGGAGATCGGCTTAAGTAGATTCCCGGGCAAGCAAGTGCTGTCATACCATTCACCCGATTGTCATTTTTGCAAAATGTTCAGGGTTTATCCCGGGAAGGTTATAGGTTATAAGAGAATTTTAATACTCAAGCCCTTCACGCATAGCAGCGTAGGGCGGGTATTCTTTTATGGATAACTCAAAATAACGAATTTTTTGTCTTTTAGCTCATTTATGTCAAGTACATCGGGATGCGTAGATTCCCGGGCAACGCTGGATAATCAGCAACGGGGTATCTAAAAATAATAACTATAAATTTATGTTTGTTTTTCCTTTTACTTATTCAACTAAATGCAAAAGCACATAATTTATTTAGGTGTAGCAGCGCTAGTTTATAATAAAGATTACGCCAATCTTAAATTATTTCTTATACATATAATTAAGTTCACTAGACTTTCGTAATTTGAACTTTCTTTTTCATTTATTTTCTTTAAGATATTTAAAAGAACACGTACGTTAAATAAAATTTTATGTGAACATTCAATGGCGTCTATAGTTCATCATATTCTTGTAGCCATCTCTCTTCTTCATTGTTGTAGATTATTATCTTGACAGTTTGTGATTGGTAATGGCGTAATGAAGAAAGAACTCGATCCTCCTCCTCAATATCCAATCCGCCGACTTAAACCCACATTATTTTAACATTCTTTTGTCGCAATCATTTGTCTGTAACTTACTTACTTACTTACTTACTTACTTACTTACTTACTCACTGGCACTATCGAACCCGTAGGTTCATGGTCGCGCGGACATAAGCTCTCCATACATCCCTATCCTGAGCTAATGCTTTCCAATCATTCCCTGTATAATCTAATTCCCTCAAATCGTAGTTAATAATGTTCTGCCACCTCATTCTTGGTCTACCAACTGGGCGTTTTCCCTCTGACTTTCCTACAAGAAGTTTCCATGCACGTCTTTCATTCCATATGCGCAACATGTCCTGCCCATCGCAGTCTACGGGACTTAACTGTTCTTATTATATCTGGCTTCCTATAAAGACCATGTAGTTCATTGTTATGTAGTCTTCTCCATTCACCTGTCTGTTCATCTCTCTTTGGTCCAAAAATTTTCCTAAGAACTTTATTCTCAAATACTCGTAATCTCCTTTCCTCCCTTAAAGTAAGAGTCCATGTTTCGCACCCATATAATATAACTGGTAGAATAATAGTTTTATATATTTTCAGCTTAACGTTTTTTTGAAAGGAGTTGGGACATCAAAAGTCTCTGCAATGCATAATAGCATGCATTTCCAGAATTGAGCCTATGTTTAATTTCTTTGTGCATCTCATTCCTATTTGTGATTATTGTTCCTAGGTATTTGAATTCAGCCAATTCCTCAAAATTTCCCTCATTTGTCATTAGCTGTCCATTTCCATTATATAATGTATTTCTACGTGTGACCATATATTTAGTTTTACTGATATTTACTTCCAGTCCTAATTTCTTAGTGTTACTCAATAGTGTGTGCGTGTTGGCCTTTAGTATCTCCTCGCTATCGGCCAGTAGTACTACATCATCAGCATAAACTAACAGCTTATTAATACCATTCAGTTGTAAGCCTTCCTCATTCTCTAAAGATTTAATGGCATGCTCTAGTACAAAATTAAATAGTAGAGGAGATAGTGCATCTCCTTGCTTCAACCCATTCTGGATTTCAAAAGTGTCTGAAAACTGTTTGCCTACACGCACCCTACTCGTTGAGCCATTTAGACACATTCGTATAAGTCTAACTAACTTTTTAGGAATTCCGAACTCCAGCAGGATACTATATAACTTCTCCCTCTTAATTGAATCATATGCTTTTTTGAAGTCTACATATAGTTGATGTACAGTACCATTATATTCCCATTTCTTTTCTAAAATTTGTCTTATACTAAAAATCTGATCTGTTGTAGACCTGTTTCTTCTAAATGCACATTGATGATCTCCTAGAATGTCATCAATATAGGGAGTAAGTCTGCTTACTAATATATTTGTTAGAATTTTGTACGAAGTTGAAAGTAATGAGATGCCCCTGTAGTTGTTGCAATCAGTTTTATCTCCTTTCTTATAAATTGGTACGATAATTGATTCCTTCCATTCATCTGGAAGAGCTTCTTTTTCCCAAATCATACTAAGCAACCAGCGTATCTTGTCCATCAATTTTTCTCCCCCTGATTTTATCAGTTCTGCTGGGATCTCATCTGAACCTGATGCTTTATACATCTTCAATTTTTCAATCGCCATTTCAACCTCTAATGCACTTGGCTCTGCGACTAGCATTTCTGCTGTCTGTAACTTATCCTCCTCAATGTCCTGTTCTGTATGTACATTTAATAGCTGATTAAAATAACTTTTCCATCTATTTAATATACTCTTGGAATCTGCAATCATATCCCCATTTTCATTCCGAATTATGTTTGTTCTAGCCTGAAACCCTTTCTTCTCTATACTAATTCCCTGATATAATTCTCTAATGTTCCTATTTTTTGCATTCATTTCAAGATCATTAATCTTCTCTCTCAAATATTCCCTCTTTTTACTCTTTAGTAACTTGGTGGTTTCCCGTCTAACACTACCCAATTGCTCTAAATTTACCTCATTTGGCTCGTGTAACCATTTCATTTTTGCTAGCTTTCTTTTCTTTACAATGTCGGCACATTCCTCATCAAACCATTTCTTGTTTTGCCTCTTTTTTAAACAACCAATGCTTTCTGATGCTGACAATTTAATAGTATCTCTTATAGCCTCCCATTCTTTATTTATATCAGTTTCTTCTTCGTTCTCTTCGTTTGCCACATTGTCATCTGAAGATTCCAGTACTTCAAATCTATTAGCAATTTTGATTTGGTATTCTTGCCGCATTTCATCATTTTTCAAGTTTTTAAATTCATATTTTACAGAATCATCTTTAGCGTTTGTTCCTCTCATAAGCGATAGCCGTTGTCTGATTTTCACCCTGACCAGATGATGATCTGAATTGCAGTCTGTCCCTCTAACTGATCTAACATCAATGATGCTACTGTGCCAGCGTTTATCCACTAATACATGATCTATCTGGTTCCGAGTTTCTCCATCTGGGGACGTCCAGGTGTATTTATGAATATCCTTATGCTGAAATGTTGTGCTCTTAACAATGAGATTCTTTGATGTGGCAAATGTGACTAATCTAACCCCGTTGTCGTTACTATCTTCATGAAGACTGAATTTGCCTATTGTTGGTTTGAATATATCTTCCTGCCCCACTTTTGCATTAAAATCTCCTAAGACAATTTTCATATGATATCGTGAAAGGCTATCAAATAAGCATTCTAATTCTTCATAGAACTCATCCTTGATCTTGTCATCTTTATCTTCTGTGGGGGCATGTACATTTACAATTATAAAATCATGTCGTTTACCCTTTAGAATTATGTATGATATCCTATCACTAACAAACTTAATATCTCGGATAGCGGATAGGATCCTCCTTCTGACTAAAAAACCCGTTCCAAATGCAGGTCTTTCTGCACCCCCATAGTATAATGCAAAGCTTCCTGATTCCTGACTACCTTCTCCTGGCCACCTAACTTCCTGTAAAGCGACTATATCCAAGGGCGGATTTATCCAATTCCCGCGTTAATATCTCTAGTGCCCCGCTATTGTATAAAGTCCTAACATTCCATGTTCCTAGGAACATGTCCCTGTGTTTGAGCCTTTGGCATGGGTTCCCTGAAGTAGTCCCCGCCCGGAGAACCGAATGGGGACTATTTTGACCTCCGGAAAATTTTACCCCAGTAGAACCCATGTCCGCATTTCTTGACGGTTGTATTTTTACGGCGAAAGATCGTCACTCTTTCGACCAAGGTACTTATTTCGTCTGGCTTATCACCTTCGACCAGTCCGGCATGGGTAACCCTATCGGCAGCAATGCTACCGCCGGCATAGCTCTCAGGATCATTTAAGCACACAAGCCACTCCACCACGACAAGGTAAAGATACCGTGGAGGGCATTTGTCTGTAACTTCAGCATCTATTGTTTACCACTACGTGACATAATCATTGTTACTCCTGACATTGATGTTATAAAAATTACTCGTTATATTTTAACATTATATAATAAATAATATTTAGTTTCGCTTCATTTATATCATTATTTAAATTAAAAATTAAATAAAAATAATTCCCAAATTATTATGAGAATAGAATAGACTTACTTAGCATGGTGGAGTTAAGGCCATATGGCCTTCTCTTTCACTCACCAGGACAAACATATGTTAGATATAAATATAAAAAATACAATAATAGTACATATTAACAATTAATTATCTGTCAAATTGAATAATAATGAAAATAATGTCTAATAATACAATAACATTAATTACAATTAAAATTAAATTAATGATAAAATGTGTACAGAAAGGAATAATAGCTCGAATCTATTATATTCGCTTTTAGCCTTGGTTTTAGACGAGGCTATTAACCCGGCCCAGTGTGTACAGGGGGCATAAGCCGGAACTGTATACAGCGGGTAATTCTTGACAGGCGCGTTCTCGTCGCGGGGGTGAACACTAAGAATCTTAGTGACTAAGTTCTGTCAAGGACCCAATCTCTCGGGGTGTAACGAGGGCCCCTGCCCAGGGACACGGGTGAAGACTTCAACGGTTGGATCGGCAAAAAGAACAAGCTTCAATAAAGGCGAGACAAGCGGAAGAGCAGCCCTCCACCTGGAGTTTGTACAGATGTAAGCACGTTGAGGTGGCAGCCCCACCATTGGACTACTCGGCAGCAGGCCGGTTACCTGCTACGAGGAATTATAAAAAAACTCGAACTCCCCAAAGCAATATTCGGACAGATCGAACGACGACGACCACAGCAAAACTAAAGGATAAACGATTAGGAAAACTGGCAAAAGTGAACAGAGCTACATGGAATATTAGAGGCTTATCATATAAAAAAGTAATCTTAGAAAAAACATTATGGACATCACAAATAGATTTAGCAATAATTAGTGAAACAAAAAAGAAGTTAAAAGGATCAGAAGAACTAGAGAAATACATTTTTATTTGTACTCGAGTTCAACAGAATAAACGTGCATCTGCAGGTATATCAATATTTATAAAAAAGGAATGGAAAAATAAAATACATGGGTATACGTTTGTTAATGAAAGAATAATAACATTAAGCCAGAGGTTACTTAACAATGATTGGGATATTCGCATCAAATGAAGGGAAGAAAGAAGAAACCGAAGAACGTTATGAACAGTTACAGAAAACACTAGACAAAGTTAATTAAAATGACTACATTTTAATATTAGGTGATTTTAATGCTAGAGTGGGTAATCAAACAATTCCAGGAACAGTAGGAAACAAAGGTGAAAATACAATAACTGAAAATGGAAAAGAACTCATACATTTCTGTGAGTACAATGATTTACGAATTATAAATACTTTTTTTGAACATAAAGATATTCATAAATATACTAGATGCGAAAGAAACTCTCAAAGTATTATTGACTATGTAATTGCAAATAAGAAGATTGTTTCACATATTGAAGATACTAGAGTATTCAGAGGTCCAGACTTTATGACAGATCATTTTCTAGTAAAATCAATACTTAAATTACCAACAATATGGAAGAAATTACAGAAAAAAGGAAATATTACTGAAACCTTTAAGGTACATTTATTAAGAGAAGATAGTATAAAAATGTTATACCAAAATAGATTAAATCAATTAATGGAAGAAATGCCAATAAGCTTAAAAATAAATTTAGAATGGCAGAAGATAAAAGCAATTATATTACAAGCTGCAGAAGAAGCACTAGGTAAAAGAAAGAAAAGATATAAAAAGCGTGGTCTTAAAATTTGGAATTCGGAAATAGCAAAACTTATTGAAGAAAAGAAAGAAGCTTATTTGAACTATTTACATAATGAAAGTACGGAAAACAGAATAGAATATAAAAAGAAATGTGCCATTGTTAAGAGAGAAACTCGGAGGCTACATAGGCAAAGTTGGGATAAATATATTTCTGATATGGAAAACAATATTCATGGTAGACAAAATTATGCTTATAAAATCTTAAGAGAGATAAATAAAGATGAAAAGGATAAATTTAATTTTAATCCAATTCATGAAAAAAAATTGCTACAATACTATAAAGAATTATGGAGCCATAATGACAAAGAAGAAAGTAACATATTAAGTATGGAAAGTAATTTAAGTGTTGATTCCATAACAATAGAAGAATTTACTGAAACAACAAAGAACTTCAAAAACAAAAAATCACCTGGAATTGATAGAATCAATATCGAACTTATTAAATGCGGATCTCAAGCTCTTATATATATAGGATATTAAACTTCATAAATATCTGTTGGCAATATGGCTGTGTACCTGAAGATTGGAGTGAAGCTATTGTTAACCCTATATATAAAAAAGGTGACAGACATAACCCAAATAACTACAGAGGTATAAGCCTTTTGGGAACATGCAGCAAAATCTATGCTAAAATATTATCTAGAAGAATCGGAAAGATAAGTAATGAAATTATTTCAAATGAACAACATGGGTTCAGAAAAGGCCGCTCTACAATTGACTGTATCTTTTCACTCCAACAGTTGATAGAAAAAAGAAGAGAATTTAATCTTGAGACACACATATTGTTTATCGACTATGAGAAGGCTTTTGATAAAATTATACGTTCTAAATTATGGGATATACTAAATAATAAAGGACATCCACCTCATCTAATTAAAGCTATAAAAAGTTTATACGAAAATACAAAAATTCGTATAGATAAAGGAAATGGTCCTGGAGAAACTTGCGTAGAAATCAACAATGGACTTCGACAAGGTTGCCCTCTTTCGCCAATACTTTTTAATATATATTTAGATGATATCATTAGTACATGGCAAACTTCTTTAGATGAACATTTTATGATAAACGGTACGAAAATGAACTGTCTTTTATTCGCAGATGACCAGATCATTGTAGCTTCCTCAGAAAATGAACTACAAAGATCAGTTTATAAATTATGGAAACTAGTAAACAATTATAAGTTAAATATATCAACAGAGAAAACAAAGTCAAT
This sequence comes from Diploptera punctata, assembly GCA_030220185.1. Classification (NCBI taxonomy): domain Eukaryota; kingdom Metazoa; phylum Arthropoda; class Insecta; order Blattodea; family Blaberidae; genus Diploptera; species Diploptera punctata. The sequence continues at coordinate 334,750 of JASPKZ010000464.1, read as the reverse complement.
GGCATTTATTGGAACTCAGCATAAAAGGACAAAAATTGTAATTGGAGCAAACATAATTGAACAAGTAACTTGTTTCAATTATCTGGGATGCATGATATCGTACCAGCAAAATTTGGACATGGAGAAGAAATTAGGGAAATTTCAACAGATATGTGGTTCAATAAGAAGATATTTGAGAAATAAGACCACAAGGGAAACTCAATTAAAATTTTACAAAACAGTAGCCGTTCCAACATTAACATACGGGTCTGAGACTTGGCCTTTAACGATCTCTGATAAAAATAAAATTGAGACAATAGAAATGAGATTTCTCAGATCAGTTGCAGGTGTATCTCTAAGAGATCAAAAGAGAAGTCAAGATATCAGAGATGAACTACAAATCTATAATATAAACGAGAAAATACACACAAATAAACGTAATTGGTTTGAACATATACAAAGAATGCCAAATAATCGTTTATCAAAACAGCTGCTTCATTATAGGCCTGTAGGCCGAAGAAATGTAGGAAGACCAAAACGTCGTTGGAAAGACGACCTGCGCCTTCGGCATGTAGTGCGCCGGGGAGCGAAACGGGCCAACAGGCCCATACCTTGAAGATGATGATGATGATGATGATCTATTATATTCGTACATAAAAAGAAAAGAATGAAAAAATACAAAGAAAATAGTAAATTATAACGAATATTAATCTACCGCTTATTATACAAGGCATTAATTAAATATATTATAATCTTCAAACTATTTTTTATTAAATAATGAAAAACAAATGATTAATTTTTAAAATGTAATATTAGTGAGTTGTTTCTATTAATAATCTTATTTTCAATTTGTTTCCGAAAGATGGTAAAGTTCGGCAGTGTCTGGCATAGGGTGGAAGGGAATTCCATATTCTAACAAGAGAAACTGTAAAAGATTTCTTATCTTAACATAAGGGTCACTTTTCCGGTTATATGCCTAATACTTATCATTTATTAATGAAATTATTCTTCTCCTTGTATCCCAGTATTTTGCTAATCGCATTGATTGTTTGAACTTCATGGAAGCAACCTGTTTCCTGACAGCTCCAACAAGTGGTACGAGCCTGCATGGGTGACCGGCAGGATTCTCCACACCATAAATAGTTCTCAACAAGCTGCCTACTATAGTGCGTCGACTGGTAGTTCAAGTGCTCTGTGATTGGTCGAGAGATATATATATATATATATATCGTGATCGCTTCTCGACCAATCGTCGGTACGGCAGTCAAATTCTAGACCGGGCTTACCGGCCCGGTCCAATGCATAGTATCTTGTGTTTTAAGTGCTAGAAAAAATTCACGGGTGAAGTGTCTCTCTAAATAGTGTAGTGGGTTATTTTCTCTCATTAAATGTGCTGTGTAATCCTTCTTAGGTAGTGAGTGGTTTCATTTAATCGAGTGTAGCAAGTAATCTAAGACTTGGTTTACCAAAGCATGGCATCTAAGCCTGATATTTTTGGGTCTAAGCACCTGACAGATGCTAACGAGGACGTCGGACCTTTCGCATAGTAGGAGGAAGCCGCACAACATTTTGAAAATATTGTAATACTTAGAAAAAGTCAAGATAATCCAAAATATCGAAATTACATCCACCAAATTCGTGGAATTTTCTTAATTATTACAAATTATCTGGCTACCTTTCCAAGTTGCGAAAGCTCTGATGCAGTGAGTGATATTACCACAGCCTATATGAGCAAGCTTGAACAAATATATGGCCAATATCCAGAATCTGTTATTCTATATGCGACCATGCAACAGGAATTGAAGGCCTCTGCGGTTGAACTCCAATCTCGGAGCTTTCTTCCTCAGCATGATGCAAGTTCTGATACTGATTCTGAAAAAGGAAGTCCAAATGTTACTGCAGGTAACTCTGTTGCTACAAATAAAGTTGGTGCACTTATTCCAACTTTATTTCTGAAAACAGCACCTAAAACTAAAGAACCAAACATTTCCAAAAACGGAGAAACAAAAGCAAAAGTAAAGGTAAAAAATTAACCAATACAACTAACGATACTCAAAAAATGAGTCAAACTCAAAGTGTGCCCATACAGGCTGATATGAGGTCTCCCACTGTACTTTCGGCGGTTGAGACTTCTAATAAATTTTCAGCACTCGCTGACATGGAGGCATAAACCTCCGGAACTTCCTCACTAGTGGTTCCACCTGCTACTGCTGGTCCTTCGACCGATACAACAAGTACTGCACCTTCTCAAACTATTGGCTCCGCGGGACAGAGACCCCCACCAATTACTGTCACTGGTCATGTGCATCTGTTCCGCATGAACAAAGAAATTAAAGCACTTATTAGTGGACAACTTAAAGTAGTCAATATAAGTGAAGGTTCGCGTTATTACGCAACTACAATGGAGGACTTTTTGTTCCTTAGACAGTATTTTAATTCCATACACAGGGAATATTATACTCATCCGACCAGAAAGGAAACTGCATTGAAGGTAGTAGGCCTACTTAAGCGCCTACCTTCAGATACTCCCATTGTTGAAATTGAAGAGGAAATCAGTCCTTAGTATATCCTCTAAAATGTACAAAGAAAATTACTGCTAAAAGAGAACATGTAGACAAACCATTACCAATTTTCATTTTGGAACTTGAGCGGACAGCTGTGGCTCACCAAATTTACAACCTGAAGCGGCTCTTATATTGTGTCGTATCAATCGAACCATACAAACCAAGGTCTGGCCTTAAGCAATGTTTTAGGTGTCAGTCCTTTAACGGTACCTTTCCTGCATGCTGCCGGACGCCACGTTGCGTAATCTGTGCCGGGGCCCATGGACATGAGGACTATGCCATCAAGGCCTCTGCACAGAGAGACCCAAATTTAGTGCGCAAATTGCGGGGCGAATGGACACTCAGCATCCTATCGTGGCTGCCCTGTATTCCAGGCGGCGCTGGAAAATTATAGCAGGGTAACCAAACCCATTACAACTAAATCAAGAATAATCCAACCAGGACTTTCACTTCGGTGAAAATCCATCCTAATGTTTCTTTCTCCCAAACTATAAAAACTAGCATCTCTTCCCAAACCAATATGGAGAACAACAATGTTGAAGGCCAGGGCCAGCAATTGCCAGCAGTACAATTAGGTCAGCATGCTGAGGATTATCTCCGGGGTATACAGCCAATATTGGCTGAATTGCCCACGTCCATGGAGAGATTCATCTTCTTGCATGGAATCTTTAACCTATATAGTTAATGTGAACCACTAAATAAATTGTACGAGCTATTCGCATAGAAATATTGTGGCAATTTTACACGAATTTAGGACAACTTGAAGCCATTATACTATGTGGATATATCCACAATTTATCATCCCGATACATAGACTCAAAAAAAGAAACCATCTTACTACCATTGGCTAGGATTATATGAACTACAACCCTATATCGATAGCCATGAAGGAATTTGACTGCCAAGATTACCCAGCGGGTATCAGTATGCAGAGCATTGGACGGTGCCAAGTCGCCGTCGCCATGAGTAGTAGTAGTAATATTTTCCTACTAGAACTTCTGCATTCTTGAGATTTATGCAAAAACATATAGAGCCAGTTGGAACACAATTCATAATTTGTTAACATGTCTGAAGAAGGTACAGTGTACCGAAACAGCTGTCACTGAATTATATAATAAATATGAAAATCAAATAAAACTACGTTTTATTTTTATTTAATTAATATATAGAGCCTTTTTCATTCTATCATCTTTGCTACATGAAAACCACCGTGAGGAGGTAAATAATCCAGTTTTGAAGAAATATCCACTCAACCAGTGATGGTTTGTTATTCTAATCATAGCAACGGTTGATTTTGTTATAAAATATGCATGATTGGTTTCAGATTTATCAGAAAACCCTTCCAAATAAAATTAAAATTAAATTAAATGCCGTTGTTTGATAGACACAATATTGTGATCTGGTGATCTTTACTGTTTTAATGCCCTGACCATGTACATGGAGCAATTCAGTTCTGACAAAATATTTCACCTTGCCTTCTGTATGCCTGTTAATAAGCCGGCTGAAGAAGAGTCAAGTGCTGCCACTCATATCTATATGCGATGTTTTTTTGTTCTATTAGCTGACATAAAGATATCTCTACGCGAATTTGTAGAAAATTTTAACAGTTTGTACGACAATGGAAATTGTTCTGTAATTATTCGCATTAGAATTTGTTGTTTGAGTCATGGTTAAGTATTGAGAAGTGTGCCTCCTGCTTTATCCCGGAGATGTGACAGTTGAACATATTACTTTTGCCAGTCCAAATTCTAAATCAACCAATGTAGGTGTATTTTAGGATTAATTCAGAAATCTGTCCTTTGAGATAACACCGACACTCTCCCTTGCCTCTTTTTACTTCTCACAAAGAAAGTACTTGGGCTTGAACAAACATATATATGAAAGTTTGATTACAGGATTATTACGTACCTCTCAATGTGCTGGTGGATGTCGTTTTTATGCAATCATGCTCTAGATATCACTGTAGATGTCACTGTAAAGCCATATGCAATGCAGATATCTTAACTATAAAAGTAAATGGGGACTTTCAATAAAATGCTGACAGCAATATGAATGACTGCAAAATGCACAGTGAAGAAAATAAAGTTGATGACATGTCATGTTTGCAAATTCTATAATAGCAGTGTTGAACGCCACGTCAATTACACTTTTGAAGTTGTCCACTGGTTCACCAATATCGTAGCCAGTGTATACTATTATTAACTACTTAGATTCGTCTATAACAGAAAATCTACGCAAAAATAAACTTGAAATCGGCATCTACCGAAAAACATAAAGAATGTTCTTGGCTTTAACAAAAAATCTACACACCCTTTTTAACAAAACATTTGTACATTTAACAGCTTAATCAATAGAATGTTAAAACTTCAATTAAGCATAGACAAGTATATTCAAGAACTCAACTACATTAAATATATGGCAAAACCCAATGGCTATAATGAACAAATTATAAATAAACTCGTAAATAAACAAAAAAGAAAGAACAATATATCTGACATAACTAAATTTGAAAGAGAATCTAATAACAACAGGAAAACATAGATAACACATATACAGGAAACGAAACATCAAAATTAGCCAGTACACTAAAGAAAACAGATAAAAACGTAAAAATAGCATACAGAACTAATAACAAATTAAACAACATAATTAGCAATAACATTGAAGAAAACACCATTTTCAACAGCAAAGGAGTTTATAAACTGACATGTAAGGACTGCAACAAATTTTATTTACGAAGAACAAACAGAAGTTTTACCATCAGATTTAAAGAACATTTTCGAGACTTTATTCACGCAGAAGGAAAATTAAGCTTGCAAAACACGTTATCCACGAAGGACATCGCATGTTAAATATTGAAAACACCCTAACAATAATGCACAGAGAAAATAATCCAGCGAAGATAAATGTACTCGAGGAGATGACAATTTGAAAGCAGTTCACAACAACGACCATCTGATAAACGAAAATGATCCCAGTACGTGTAACCCCCTCTACCAGATCTTCAGTAAAACACCAGTTTTGAATCCTGACGATGATGGGATTAGTCCCGAAAGCGCTACAGTTAAATAACTAATAAAGATGAGGAGACGGACCTATCATGTAAATATTCCATAATTGTATACTTTAATTTAGCTAGTTAAACCAGTTCACGCTCAAGCAATCTGAAAGAGAGAGCTTGACTCAGTGTGCTTCCGTGGTCGAGAGGTTTAACAGACATCATCTGCGTTCGTAACCTCACGGGTTCGATTACCGTTCTACTTTTTTTAAAAACTGAATGTTAGAATAGCATTTCGCCTGTAATATATTTACATAACTAATTTTATATTTGAGTTTTACAGCTTTAATTCACAAACAAAACACAAAAACATAGATGAAAACCTTTTTCTAATAAGTAAACGAGGAAAGAAATTATCTTCTAAAATGTCCTTGTGTGTGCGCTGAGCCATGGTATATATACGTATATATATACGTATATATATATATATATCATCATCATCATCATAGTACATTCACGAATTTAGGCCATTTGTTAACCTGTTTCGGCCTCAAGAGAAACACCATCCAGAAGTCTTTTGAGTGGACGTCCTGGTCTTCTTCTTCCTGCAGGTTGATATCTTAACATTAGTTTGGGTATTCTTCTGGATTTTTTCGTGTTGAGACTTGAAAGGAGTTTTGAAGTTCCTTAGGACAGGTTACTGGCCCGACGCTAAGTAGTCCAGTGGTAGGGCTGCTACCTTTTAGTCTCTGGACAGACATTAGGATACCGCATTTACTCAGTACCTGATGGAACGGTTATACCGCCGTGACTCGGTCCTCAGAGCCTCGTTTGTGAAAATGGGTTGTACCACGAGAAGGTGAGGATGAGAATTGGGTAGGAGAGGTTATACACACGTCACTACCCCTTACAACCCATATATATATATATATATATAATCTTATTTCTCTCCCTCTCTCTCTCTCTCTCTCTCTATATATATATATATATATATATATATATATAACCCTCTTTTTCTTTCTCTCTCTCTCTCTCTCTCTCTATATATATATATATATATATATAAATAAACTTGTTAGAGGCTGTTGCTTTTGGGCAGACGTCTGCGCATCACAGTCTATTGAATGCAATACTCTAAAATTACCTAGACCAAATCGTGAATATGTTATGTATAATTGTTACAATAACGACATTAACATTGATTTCATTCAAATGTCAAAATTAAATATTGTAATTAATTCATAAAACATTTTAATATAAAAACGCTATCACGAAAGAAAACGCCCACAGTATAATCGGACCTGAAATAAGTGCACGGGACACTTGGCGAAATCTCCGTGCAATGGGACTTAGACAGTTGAATCCCTCAACTGACTCTATAGACATTTCTGTAGATGACTTAAATGAACATTTTACCTCAATACCCATGACACCTCCAGACAACACTTTAATAACCTCTCTTGGCTCCGTCTTACTGACAGACGTAAATTGCACTCTCTTTCACTACTTTTCAAGCTTCTGAATTCCTACATCCCTACTTACCTGGCGTCTAGATTTGAGAAGTTATCCTCTTACCACAATATTGACACTAGATCACAAGATAGCAGTCTGCTAACAATTCCTCTTCATAGCACTTCCTCCTATTCTACTTCCTTCACAGTAGCCTCTGCCCGCTCCTGGAATCTCCTTCCTCAAGATATCAGGGGTTGCCGCACACTTGGTACCTTTAAGTCACGCTTATACAGTTACCTGTTGTCTAATAATTAATTTTTCTCTATTTATTTAATTTTATACTATGTCATTAATCTTTTCCTGTTTTTTATATATATTGTACATATTATATATTTAATTCGTTAAATTTAGAGTAAATCAAAATACATTATAAATATTAATTGTATTGTATTCATAACTTGTAATCGTTTATATATATATATATTGTAATTTAGATTTAAGACTATTTTTTGTTTGTATTTTTTTTAAACCTGGTTGAGTGGTAGACAAGGCCTTAAGGCCTTAACTCTGCCAGGTAAAATAAAGCTATTATTATTATTATTATTATTATTATTATTATTATTATTATTATAATTGAGGACGCGAACCTGCGACCTTCATTAACAGAATCAGTACCTGTATGCTTTACCGCTCATCTAACAGGACACGTAGGATTATCTTCAGTTCATGCCACATAACACAGTAGATCAGTGACTGCACGATTATGACTAGTTTCCTAGTTTGAACCCAGCGCTGTGCCGAGTATGACTTAGAAGAAATGTGCGTTCAAGAGATGACTCATCTTTTTTGTCTGAGAGTGTACTTTCCTTCATTTTACGCTTAATAATAAAATTATTCCTATTTATGCGCTTTCGATTTCCCTTATCTATTTTCTACTGTACTCGGACATAATGTACTACAAGCTTTGCGAAACATAATTCAAAAAGTCAAGATTTTAAAAATATATTAACTCATTCCGTTGAAGTCACTATGTTAAAATTTTAACAAATATCAAATAGTACCTGAGATTTGAGTGGTCCTCAGCAATCGGCAGTGTAGTCTTCGATAATTTAAGTACGTAACTGTAAGCAGAAAGATTGAAACTTAATGATTTCTCTAAAGCCTCCTGCAAAACTATATTGCTGATTGTTGAGGAGCTTTAGATCTGAGGTACTTGTTTATATTTCTTAAAATTAGTAACAATTCATTGTCTTTCCCATCACATATAGAGAGATTTTATAATAATTTTCAAGTTTCATTCCTGGCCATTAAAATACTTTATACAATTATGAAATTACCCTTGGTGGTATGGAGGGAAGACACTGAGTTTTACTCATTATTTTCAGCTGATATCGATTTTTAAGCCTACTCAGGGGTTTGTTAGCACCATGCTATTGTAACGGTAACCCAATTACTATAAGTTGAAAAATAGTATGTTTGGGGGGGTATGGACATTGGATATATTATGTTTTCGCCTAAATTTGTCAGTTTCTTGGATTTCGTCTTTACTCAGATTATAAAAAAATGGTCAATGAATGTACAACCGTAATATGCTAACTTTCTCAGGCACCAGTCACTTTTGCTAGCGATTTGTTTCTGTAGATACGAATGATCTTCATGTTCATTCGTTACACAGCCAGGGTTAAAGGAAAATTAGTCCAATGAGAGTCTAAAAATTAAAGATTATGAAATATTCCATCCCATTATCGGGTAGTTCTAAAGACATTTGGTACTTTATTCACTGTCATTATGAAAAACTTTTTTCTTTTGTTTTCCCAATGCCCTAGGTTGTCATTTCGACATTCCTGTGTTCTCTCCCGGCTTTGGCTTAATTGTAAACCACTTGTGAAGTTGGGGCGCCTAGAAGGCGGATTTACGTCACCCCGATGATATGATGGATGATAAATGAAAATGAAACGTCAGGAGTGTTTTTAACCTAAACTTAATCTGAATTCTAGACCATGAGCAATCACAACCCTTTATGGAAAAATTCCTATGGTTTGACAGAAACACTGGCCACCAGCCCACGAGGCTGGTTATTCACTACCTTTTTAATGATCCTCAAGATCCTCTCTCTCTCTCTCTCTTTAATTCAAACGTACCTCAAATGTTAAGCTTACTATTTAATGAGTGAAAAATAAATAGTTTAGTGCTGCTAATATCATGCGAGAGGGAATTGACGCGCTGAGACATCTCCCTTACATGCACTGATTTACATATTAACTTACTTCCAAGCACTTTTAGCATACACACGAAGGCTGTGAACAAACTGAGCAATCAACAATCTTCTAAAATTTAAATACTGTAGTTGAATTCCCGGCTGGGGCACTTTCACTACACTTTTGTAACATTTACGTTTACTCAAATAATAGAACATAATACTACTAACCTGCTCTAGAAACTTCATGGAGGATGTGCTGGGAATTACAATGAGAGGTCTGTTTCTGTGACACTGAAAATCCCTGGAAATCTTCACCACGTCATCAGCTGATATTGTAGCAACTTGATAATTTAATTCCTTATTCCAGTTAACAGTCCACGCTTCATTCTGAAAGTCTGCAAATACATTGATATAGGATATGCATTTGACCTCAAACGTTTTTGAACAAATTTACTAGATTTCGTGTATAGAATCGTCTAGAAATTAAAATGTTTTCATTGAATATTAATGTAAAAGTATTGTATGTTGCCGATTCGTAGGATACACAAATCAAGAATGTTGACCGTATTAATATAGATTTAGCCTCATGTGTACTTCTCAAAAAGTCATATTTTGTTCTAACAACAGTACAGTCATCTGTTTACTTAACATTTTTCAAGATGTCTATTTAGTTCCACGCATTTTAGATTAAAGAACAATTTACAAATACAATTCTAAGGTAAACTGAAGAGCTGGCAGAGTTAAGAGGTACGAAATCTGCTGCATTCAGTTTTTTCTAATTAAGAAACTATCCTCGTGTTTTAAACCATGCACTGCCCTCTATGGAAACATTGTAAAACAAACTCTTTTGAGGTATAAGCAAATAATATATTAGAGATATTTTAAACCTTTATTCGCATCGGCCTTAAACTTAAAAAGCTAACAAATGTAAAGCAACATAACCTTATAAGTGTCAATTTTTTCCATTCCAAGTTTTTTTTTCGAGTTTCGGTAAGCTTTTAATACTTATTGCTTTTAAAATCGCTATCATGTTTTGTCTCATATGGTTAGTAATAATAACTTAGAATTGTAAAGCAATACTTAGGTGAATGTGGAGTTGTTTTGCTTTGATTACTGTTTTAGAGGTAGACAATAATAAACTGAGATTCCTCTGTGACAAGTACAATTATTTTATGGCGAGTGAGTTGACTCAAGCGCGAGGTCGTGGTTTAAACAATCCTAAATGATGTTTTCACTTCATTTCCTTAGCTGTCAGATGAACATTTCATTATCACCACCATGTTCGTATTTATAATTTAATGGCTTCAGCAAAGTAAAATAAATAAATACCTTAAATGATATGAATCTGCATGTTAAATCATGTAAGTAATAACATTTAAGAGAACTATTAAGTTTCGGCTGAAACAATGAGAATAGCGGTTTTTTCACCAATTAATTTACCCGTGTGCGACAGATTCTACATAATGATCAGGTTATGACCGAAATATCGGCTAATGTCATAAGGTAACTACGAGTATTAACCCTTAAATTGGCAAAACACAAATTTCTTCTGTTAGATATTTGAATGTGGCGGACCGCAGTGAAACCGGAAACTTGCATAACTGTTATTATTATGTATATTGTATAATTTGATACACATTTAAGTAGCTTCTTTTGTTCATTTTCTTCTGATTCATGTAAAATATTAAATTAATTAAACAAACCGATGTATCCAAAAGGATACATTTTGAATTTAAGCGTTAAGGGGTGGATAACCTTAAACTAACTATAACTCTTTAATAACGGCCGCTAGTTCCACTTTGATAATATTCTTTTACTTAATTTCAAATAACTGTTCTTTGCTATTCTTATTCGGTAACTAACAAATTATATAACAGTCGTCCTCAACTAAATTAAATTCCAGTTTAGGAAATTCTTCAAGTAATTAAAATTATGGAGGCCTTTCAGAATCATGTTCCATCTTCTGCATGTCAGTTGGTAATGAGATTGGTATATTAGTCGGGTTGTTCGCATTTGTTTGGCTAAACTTGATTTTTCTTCAAGATTAATACAATTTTTTAAATGTTCAGAGTATCATGTGTTAAAATTTCTTGTAGTTCTTCCGATCTAAAACTTGTCGCAATTGTTGCACTTTAGTTTAAAAATAGCCTTATTTTCGTATTTAATAGTTTCTTGAATACTGTTTGATACGATATTTGTTAAGTTTATTGTTACTTTTAAATGTGATTTTTATGTTTTTGTCTTTTTATTGATCGAATTAGCTAATTTAACCGTTTATTTTTCTGTATATGTTATTATAATCCAATAATTTTTATTGATATATATTTTTTTTTTCTAATTTTGTTATTTTTGTTTTAGCATTGTTTCTTGTTTCTTTCGGTTTTGTTTTGAGACGCCTTTGTCGAATAATTTCTTCTTTTTGACCATTTCTTCTTGCTATAATATAGCTGTTAGTTTATGCTGAGGAATGTAGTACTACTGGGCGATAGCGAGGAGATACTAAAGGCCAACAGCGCACCCACTATTGAGTAACACTAAGAAATTAGGACTGGAAGTAAATATCAGTAAAACTAAATATATGGTCACACGTAGAAATACATTATATAATGGAAATGGACAGCTAATGACAAATGAGGGAAATTTTGAGGAATTGGCTGAATTCAAATACCTAGGAACAATAATCACAAATAGGAATGAGATGCACAAAGAAATTAAACATAGGCTCAATTCTGGAAATGCATGCTATTATGCATTGCAGAGACTCTTGATGTCCCAACTCCTTTCAAAAAACGTTAAACTGAAAATATATAAAAATATTATTCTACCAGTTATATTATATGGGTGCGAGGAAGGAGATTACGAGTATTTGAGAATAAAGTTCTTAGGAAAATGTTTGGACCAAAAAGAGATGAACAGACAGGTGAATGGAGAAGACTACATAACAATGAACTACATGGTCTTTATAGGAGGCCAGATATAATAAGAACAGTTAAGTCTCGTAGACTGCGATGGGCAGGACATGTTGCGCGTATGGGGAATGAAAGACGTGCATGGAAACTTCTTGTAGGAAAGCCAGAGGGAAAACGCCCAGTTGGTAGACCAAGAATGAGGTGGGAGAACAACATTAACTATGATTTGAGGGAAGTAGATTATACAGGGAATGATTGGAAAACATTAGCACAGGATAGGGATGTATGGAGGGCTTATGTCCGTGCGGCCATGAACCTACGGGTTCGATAGTGCCAGTGAGTAAGTAAGTATAAATTTTATATAATTTAATTATTATTTGTAGTTTGTTTTATTTAATGTAGCTTTAACATTCTGTTTATTAGGCTGATAAAATGTACTAATTTCTTGTTTTATGGGATGTCCTGATTATTGCTGGTTGCTTTTCTCTATATGCTTATATCTAATCTATTGCCAGTACGATTTTTAGATATCGTTAAGTCATGAAGTTGTTAGTTTAATTTTCTTTTGTGATTGTATTTTGTTGTGCATATTGTTTGGTTCATCTAAAATTTCTTTTTCTATGTGATGATCAGTTACATACATCGACACATCTCACCAATAGTTGTATTTTTAATTTTTCTTTTAATTTTTCGAAATGTTTCTCTTCTAGTTATTGTAGAAAAAATTCAGATATGATGTTTCTGATGTTTGGCATTCCGTCGTCCTGGGTGCAGATTTTGTTGTTAATTTAATACAGTTCCATTTTAATGCTGTTTAATAGTTTTCTTTAATTGCTCTGTTTATTTTTTTATCACATCTCTTTTTTCATGCTTTGCCAAACGCATACTATAAACGGGTCATTAATTCGACAAAATCGATAATATCATGTCAATCTTACAAAGAGGGAATAACAACAAAATGAGTATCCTAAATGATATAGAAATGTTTAAAAGGAGCAGAGAACATATACATGCTGAACGAAACCACACCCATAGACCTGACCCGTTGTAAAACGTATACACCAACTTGAGAACTAAATGGAATGCTGAAGATGGAACATGTTTCTGAAAGGCCTGCATTGTTTTATCTACTTGACTAAGTTTCTTAAACAGATGTATAACTTAGTTGAGAACGACTGTTATATTAATACTTTAACATTTTGTTACAAATCTCAACGGTGTTTTACAATGGATTTTAGAAGTATTGTCGGTGAGTTCTTTACACTTTACAGTTCACTGATAACTCTATCGTGAATTTAAATACTTCAAATTCTCATCAGCACTTCAATACAATTCACCGTCTTTGGAACTGTCCAACTCACTATTGTAATTCGACTGAAATAAAGCCTCAAGTCCAGTCTTAAACATTCGGCGAAAGCGCATACTGAATGTTCCAGAATATCGCAGACATGCCCTCCTAACGTTGCGGGAGACTTCGCCGATAGCGTTAATGGGCTGACCGCCCGCTAAACCTACATGGAAATGACAAGACATCTCACATCTCTTCTTTTTCTGATATACATATGGAACATACGCTCTCGGAAATCATTATGTGACCCGTGAAATTACGCTAGACAACAATTCCAAATGTAAGGATAGGGGGAAGTGATTTTTGTAGTTAAAGTGCTACATGATGAATATATATCAGGCGTAAAGTCATCCCACTGTCCTTACGTTAGCGTTAAAGTATTCACACTTCCGCCTTCCATTCTGATGCTATTGGTGTGATTAGCAACAGATGTCTCCCTATCTCTTCACTCCATCCGCCAATTTTTATTCTCTCACATTACAATACGTTATAATAAAAATGAACCTTACACATATACTTCGGAGATATTAGAACCCTGGAGCATCAGATATATAGGGCCCTCTTTTAAAGCATTCTGCATTTCGAGTCACGATGAAATATAATATTTTTATTAGCCTTACATACTTGGCATTTATTTTTACAAGATTAAAAGGAATAAAATATTTGAGTTAACATAACTTTTCTTAACATTCGAAATTAACAAAATTACAATTATGTTTCCAGCAGTGCAAATCAGAAAACATACAAGTTAACTAATATATAAAAATGAATGTTTGTTTGTTTGTACTTTATGCGCGGCCATACCGTTAATTCGATTGTGATGGGGCTTTTTGCAAAATGTTCAGGAGATTCCCGGGATGAACATAGGCTATAAGAGAGTTGTGATACTCAACTCCTACACCCTTAAAATCACCCTTTGTATTGGAAAACGTGAAAAAGTTTACGTTTAGACGCTTAAATGGCTTACGCTGCCTAAACCATAACAAATACACAAAATTAATGCACACAAAATTGAATATCTAAAAAAAAAATGCTATAAAAAAGTCCGCGACAGCATATGTTTATCTCTTACGGATAACTCGCAATAACCATTTTTGTCTTTCATTGATGACAAGAAGATCGAGACAAGTACGTAGATTCCTGTGCAAGCATAGCAGCACATGGCGGGTATTCTTTAACGGATAACTCATAATAACGAATTTTGTCTTTTAGCTCATTTATGCCAAGAAGATCGAGATAAGTAGATCCCGGGCAACATCGGGTAATCAACACGGGAAATCTTAAAATAATTACGATATACATTTATAATTATTTTTCATTTTACTTATTCAACCAATCATAAGAAGTACATTAATTTTTTGTCTTTCAGCTAATTTATGCCAAGAAGATCGGGATTAGTAGATTCCCGGACAACGCCTGGTAAACAAATCTAAAAATAATTACGATATGAATGTTTCTCCTAACTTATTTAATTAAACATAAAACACATTAATTTTCGTATTTCAGCTCATTTATGTCAAGAAGTTCGACATAAGCACGGGGTATCTAAAAAATATAAGTTTTTAACAATTTTTCCATTTACTTATTCAACAAAACGTAAAAGCACATTAAATTTTTATTTATTTAGGCCGGGTATTAGCTAGTACAAAATAAAAATTATATTGGATAACTTGTAGCGGTGTTTATGTTCAACTTGATTTTCTTGAAAATAATTTCACAGATGTATACACATTTCCAAATTCGGTTAATTTATTTAATAATATTACGCTGATTTCACACAAATAATTTGAGTAAATAAAATATTTTCTGTCACAATTTATTTTACAGTCAGTTCTTTACAATCGCTGACGGCGTCACTTGGCTTCACACTCAGCTCACGTTTACTCGTCCACACGATTCACTGATCCGACGCTCCAATCTTCATATATATGAAATATGTGTATACTCCATTAGCCCCGAGTGCGAAACGGGCGCTCCCTAGCGGGTAGCGTAAATATATTCAGAAATCCCAGTCTCCACTCCTCTAGATTGAAAGCCTAGAGTGTAGAATAGTCATATTCTTCTAGATTCGACTTTTTTTATAAAATTATTTCTCCTAAAGCCACAAGACGGGGTTTCTATTAGTGAAACCTCTGCAGTTAAATTTAAAGTAAGCTTATGCAGCGACAAACGTACTTATTTGAAAAACCATTTTACTGATATGCAGTCATAATTTGCTCCAAGAGGAATAATGATAAAAAAAAAAAAATAATAATAATAATATAATAATAATAATAGTAGCTTTATTCGGACTAGCATAAGCCTTTATGTTCCAATCAACAGTATAAAGACACAGAGAGTTGTGCGTCTTACAAATTAATTATTTTATTAGCTTAAAAGTGAGCATAACTTTAAAAATGAATATTACAACTTGAATAAGAGAGTAATTATATACTCGCTTGCAATTACATTCTAATTTCTAAAATAACTCATGAAATTAAAAAAAAAGGTATAAGATAATTCTAAAGAGTAAAAAAAACATTATTTTGTAATCGTAAATGTTCATGGTCCCACAGATTATAAAGATGACAAAATTAAGTATGAGTTCTATGAATAATTAGAATGTGTATATGAAAGTATTTCCCGATATTATTTGAAAACTGTCTTACCACATTTCAATGCAAAACGTGGGGCGGGAAGATATATTCAGGCCAACAATAGGCAAATTCAGTCTTCATGAAGATAGTAACGACAATGGAGTTAGATTAGTCACCTTTGGCACATCAAGTAATCTTATTCGTAAGAGCACAACATTCCAGCATAAGGATATTCATAAATATACCTGGACGTCTCCAGATGGTAAAACTCGGAAATAGATAGATAATGTATTAGTGGAAAAACGCTGGCACAGTAGCATCACGAATGTTAGATCAGTTAGAGGTGCAGACTGCAATTCGGATCATCATCTGGTCAGAGTGAAAATCAGACAACGGTTATTGCTCGTGAGAGGAACAAAAGATTAAGAAGGTTCTGAAAAAATTGAGTTAAAAAACTTGAAAAATGACGAACTACGGCTAGAATACCAAATCAAAATTGCTGATACATTTGAAATACTGGAATCTACAAATGAGAAGGTGGCGATCGAAGAAGAAATTGATATATATATATATATATATATATATATATATATAAAGAATAGGAGGGTATAAGAGATACTATTAAATTATCAGCATCAGAAAGCGTTGGTTATTCAAAAATGGTCAAAAACAAGAAGTGTTTTGATAAGGAATGTGTCAACATTATAAAGAAAAGAAAGCAAGCAAAAATGAATTGTCCATTCGAGCCAAATGAAGTAAATTTAGAAAAAAAATAGGTACTATTACACAGGAAATCACCATGTTATTAAAAAGTACTAAGAGGGAATAATTGAGACAGGAGATCTTGAAATTAATGAAAATATAGGAACACCAGTGAATTATATCAGGGAATTAGGATAAACAAAGGGTGTAGGCTAGAACAAACATAATTAGGAAGGAAAATGGGTTTATGATTGCAGATTCCAGGAGTAGGCCTATATTAAATAGATGCACGAGTTACTTTAATCAGTTATTAAATAAATATATATATATATATATATATATGAAGAACAGGATATTGAAGAGGATAATATACAGAGAGCATAAATAATAGTCACAGAACTAAGTGCATTAGAGGTTGAAATAGCGATAGAAAAATAGAAGATGTATAAAGCATCAGATTCAGATGGGATCCCTGCAGAACTGATAAAATCAGGGGGAGAAAAATTGATGGAAAATATACGTCGGTTCCTTAGTAAGATTTGGAAAAAAAAGAAGCTCTTCCGAATGAATAGAAACAATCGATTATCGTACCAATCTTTTAGAAAGGAGATAAAACTCACTGCAACAACTACACGGGCATCTCTTCACTCTAAACTTCGTACAAAATCCTAACAAATATATTAGTAAGCAGACTTACTCCCTATATTGATAACATTCTCGGAGATCATCAATGTGGATTTAGATGAAGCAGGACTATAATAGAACAGAATTTTAGTATAAGTCAGGTTTTATAAACGAAATGGGAATATAATGGCATTGCACAGCAACTAAGCCTATGTAGACTTAAAAAAGGCATGCGATTTAATTAAGTTGTTTAGTATTCTTCTGGACTCCTAAAACGTAGCTAGACTTACACGAATGTGTCTAGATGGTATTACACATCCAAGTTAACTGTTCACGGGCGGAGGGGATGAGTTTTAGCGCTAGTGTCGCCGATCTACTGAATCTGTGGAAGGGATGTAGGAGAAAACTGTACATCCGATCACGTATTAAATTTTTTCAACTTCAAATGTGGAGGGAGAATCCCTAAACACGTGTGTTAAGATCTTAACATGGTTGTCAGATTAGTCATTTAAGTACTGAACGCTCAAGCGGTCGGATCATTTAAAAGCACAGTATTTGTCGTCTCTCCATTACCAGCCTGACAATAAATCACAAGTGGCAAAATGCAATGAGAAGGGCAAAGAAGGGACAGTTCATTACTAGGCGTAACCCCAAAAGTAACAGGGTTGTCAAGTTAGTCATTCTGCCACTGACCGCGCAGAACGACGGGTCATTAAAATACACAGTATTTGTCAGCTCTCTACCTGCCAATCAAACAACATAATACAAAGGAGCACGGGACAAATAAAAATACAAAACAATACACAATGTGTGAACATTCTCATTATTATTATAATAAAAAGGACTGGAAGTGGCAACATAGTAAGGAATAGAAAGAGAAAGATAGTTTGTTAGTTAACATATTTTCCGCCTGCACAAAACACTTGGATGGGTAATAGAAAGAGCGGGTACGTGTAGGCAAACAGTTTTCGGATTCTTTTGAAATTCACATTCGGTTAAAGCAAGGAGATGCACGATCTGTTATAGTATTCAATTTTGTACTAGAGGATGCAATCAAATCTTTCGAGAATGAAGGAGGACTACAATTAAATGGTATTAATAGACTGTTAGTTTATGTTGATGATGTAGAGCCATAACGAGGCGGTACACGCACACTCACTAAGACTGTGGTATTGGAAGTGAACATCAATAAGACTAAATATATGTTCACACTTAGAAATGCGTTATATAATGGAAATGAACAACTATTAACAAATGAGAGAAATTGTAGAGAAGTGGTTGGCTTCAAAAATCTTGGAACAATAATCATAAATAGGAATGAGATGCACAAAGAAATTAAACATAGGCTGAATTCTGGAAATGCGTGCTGTTATGCATAATAGAGACTCTTGACGTCCCAACTTCTTTCAAAAACCTTGAACTGAAAATATACAAGATTGTTATTCTCCCAGTTAGATTATATGGATGCGAAACGCGGACTTTTACATTAAATAAGGAAAGGAGATTACGAGTATTTGAGAATAAAGTTCTTAGAAAAAATTTGGGGCCAAAAACAGATGAACAGAATGGCGAATGGAGAAAGCTACATAATAGTGAGCTATATGATATGTATGAGAAGTCAGATGTAGTAAGAACAGTTCAGTCTCGTAGAGTGCGATGGGCAGGACATGTGGCACGTATGGGGGTTGAAAGAGGTGCATGGAAGCTTCTTGTAGAAAAGCCAGAGGGCAAACGCCCAATTGGTAAACCAAGAATGAGGTGAGAGAATAACATTATCCATGATTTGAGGGATGTAGATTATACAGGAGCTGATTTGAAAATATTAGTTCAGTATGGAGATGTTATGTCCGCCCGACCATGAATATGTGGGTTCGACAGAGATAGTGAGTTAGCTAGTTATAAGAGAAAAACTCTATTACGGAACACAAACAATAATGTAGAGTGTATTTATATAAAAAAACAGGGTAATCTCGGGATGTTCTAGAATCAATTCATTTCACATTCGGTAAATAAAGGAACTCGATAATGATGGAGAACATCCCTTGAAATGAATTAAACATTTTTTATGACCGTGTCAAAGTAACCGCGTTTAGCAGTTATTATTCTTCTCAAATTCAAGACATTCAATAAAAAGAACTTACATATTTACATAAAAAATTAAATATCATTATAAAACGTCTGTCCACCGCTGTGGTCTCGAGGTAGCGTGATGCCTTGTCACGCAGCGGGCCCGGGTTCGATCTTCGGTCGGGACAGTTTTTCTGGGTGAGGTTTTTATCGGAGTTTTTCCTCACCTGTAAAACAAATGTCAAGAAAACGTTAAGGCCCAAACTGTCCCCGAAATCCTATGGCCATCATCATCATCCTCCTCCTTATCATTATCGTCATCATCATCATCCTTCACCGGTGTGGAAAGCAACGGGAAGCTACCACACCTATAATTCCCTAGTAAAGCTGCAAGCATAGCATAAAAATGTTATGATTGCAGTGAAGGACCTACCTTCGGGCGGAATTACTATGGAAGATGGATAAAACGTTTTAAGTTTCATGGAATGATTCATCCCTTACAGAATAAATACTGTAAAGTATGTATTCGTTCAGATTTTGTGGTGTCTTGCTCAAGTATTAAATATTGTAACGCGTCGTAATAGCGACGTTTGAAGGCGAGAATACTGGTCTCGCATTGGTCATCGCGAGTCATCTACTCGCTAGTAGAAAGAGCCGCGCAGATCATCGAAATATCTGGGTCTCATTCCAGAGATCTCTACGCACTTCTACTTCCCCTTTCAGGAAATATTGATGGCCAGAAGGAACAGTCTCCATTAGAGACCGAGAAATGTCCGTCCCCCTCCCTATATAATGAGACGGTTATTAATTGGCAGCTGTAGTCCAAGTGTAAGTGTACCGAGTGAAGTCGTCAGAGACTGTAAATAAATTGTGTAACAGATAAACTTTAAATGAGATTATTTGTTAGTGCAAATTGTGAATAAATTGTTACTGATAATTTGTAAAGTTAAATAAAGTTATAGTGAAATATTACATGATAACCTGTGTGCGATTATCTATGGATTAATCGACGTTAAGACAACCGTACGGCCATTTGTGACAATATTAAAGTTATTAGATGAGGGTTGTTTAGTGGCTTCAGCTTGTAACCCGTCCAGCATAAGAAAGTAATCTTGCTAAAAAAAAGTTTGATATGGGAATCTGCCGAGAGATTGAGGAGAAGGAGACCAAACTCTACTTGGATTTAGGGTATAATAACAAGAATGAAAGGAAATATAATAATAGAGGGAGGTGATGAAGTAATAGATGAGACAAGACGAGAAATTAAATTCAAGAACATTGTTGATTGGAAGATATTTTTAATTTGATAAACTCTATTTAGATATAATATTAATAATAATATTATTATTATCATTGCTTTTGTTGTTCTTCTTGTGATTTCTGTACAACTGATCACAATTTTAGCGTAAGATAGGTATTCGAAAAGAAATAGGACTCTAATTGGATAGTGCATCAAATATATGCAGATTAAAAACATATGTAGGCCTATACGTTTCAATTAAGAGGGGCAAGTTACAAAGTATCCTGCTGGAGTTCGAAATTCCTAAAATATTTACTTACACCTATTCGAATGTGTCTAAATGACACAATAATTAGGGTGCATGTAGGCAAAGAGTCTACTGATACTTTTGAAATTGATAATGGCTTAAAGCAAGGAGATCCACTATCTCCTCTACTAATAATTTTTTTACTAGAACATGCCATCACATCTTGAGAGGAAGAAGAAGGCCTAGAACTCAATGCTATTAATACGTTATTAGTTTATGCTGATGCAGTTTTATTGAGCGATGACGAGGAGATACTAAGGGCAAACACGCAAACTCTATAGACTAACACTAAGAAAATTTAACTGGAAGTAGAGGTCAATAAAGCTAGATATATGTTCGCACACGGAAATATATTTCACAGTGGGAGTGAACAGTCCAAGAGAAATGATGGAAATGTTGTAGAAGTGGCTGGATTTAAATAATGTATTAGAGTATTTCCGTGGAAGTTGTTCGAAATAAATTCGCTGTACATTTTCAAGCGAGAAACTTGTCTAATATCAAAGCTGGCACGGGGTTGTGTTCTGGAGAACGCAAGATTGATCTTTTTTTTTTTTTTTTTTTGGGAGGGTCAAAATCTTGTTCGTACAACCATTTAAAAAACTCTAACAGCGAAACAAATGGAGACATTTTTCTCAAAATCTATATAAAACAATATAAAACTCAGTTCGTGTTTTTGCGTTACACAGAAATTATAATTTTACTATATATTAAAAATTTAAAAATAATAGCTTTCTATGTGAGGCATTACAAAAAATGTACATTAAAAGTCATTTTTAGCAACTGAAAATTTAATCGAACTAGGGTTGATCTGGTTCGAAAAATAAATTTGCAAAAAGTGAAAGTTCTCAAGACGTATTTTCATCTTTTTAAAGTTTGAATTTTCGTGACTTAATTGTATTTTCTCCTTCACTTGAACACCGATTTTGATTACATTTTCATACACTATAGAAATAAAAATAACACTCAAATTAAATTAATTGGACTGGGTGCCGTGAATGGTTCTTGCGATGGCTGAGTGGCAGATTATTGGTGTATTAAACCAAAGATTGAGAGTTCAATTCTCGGTCCCAAAACACTTTTTTCCCACAATCATGAATTTGATTTAATATTTATAACACCTGAAGGTGTTTGAAAATAGGTCTGATTTTGAAGACACTATAAAACAAATAAATGTCTCTAAAACATGTGTACGGAATTGTAGTATGTTCCACCTGATTATAAATTCTGACGATATAAACAAGACTGTGACACAGTATCATTGATCCATACACATATATTCATTTTTAGATAGTAAGAAAACGTATTATTATTATTATTATTATTATTATTATTATTATTATTATTATTATTATTATTATTATTATTATTATTATTATCGTCATCATTATTATGTGGGAACATTGTTTAATTTCATTTAAGAACAGTAAGATGGTAAGTAATTTATTTGTTGAAATTATTTCAATAACAATTGGTATAAATCTATGATTAGCCCCCACCAAACCTTCTGCTTCATTAAAAATTAGATATTACATAATATAAAACACGTTTATAAATAATATTTAAATTGCCAAAAATACGCAATTTATTATATTATTGTTATTATTGTTGTTATTGTTGTTATTGTTATTGTCATTATTATTATTATTATTATTATTATTATTATTATTATTTTATTAATAATATTATTATTCGGACTTATTCTAAATCACATTAAAAAAAATTATTTATTTATGTTCATAATACGTAATGTATACTAATTCACCGTTTTCGTTCTGAATAAACTCTCTCATTTTTTCTTTCTTCGAATACTATTAATATTTGTTAATATCTGCGCCATTTTATTTTTCTAAATTGAAGTTTCAAGTTTTCAAGATGTCACATGAAAAAATCCTAACAGTTTTGACGTGTCAAGTTTTTATTATTTTATGTGTTAATCCCATATGAAAATAAAACATTTTGTATTGAAATTTAACATAATGATACGTTAATTTTTCACCGATATTTCTAAATTCCGGTAAGCTTTGAGATTTTAGCTTTGTTGAATTCTCGCAACGGAATGAATGCAGAACTGGAAGGGATCATAACTGTCCAGCGTTCACCTTCAGACTGACTGACTTGGAAAATAAAGCTCTTACGCCCCTTATCTCTACAAACACAATTGTTCTACATTTTCCGTGGACGTATTTTAGAAACAATATTTACATAGGCCTATAGGAATAAGATGCACAAAGATTTTGAACATAGGTTCAGTTCTCTAAATGCATGTTATTATGCATTACAGGGACTTGTCGTCCTAACTCCTCTTAAAAAAAAATGTTATTCTGGCAGTTATAATATATGGATGTGAAACACCGACTCTTACTTTAAGGGAGAAGAAAAGATTACAACTATTTTACAGTAAAGGTCTTGTGCAATTTTTTGGACCAAAGAGAGATAGACAGGCGAATGAAGACTTCATAAAAGTGATGTACATGATATTTATAGAAAACCAGTTACAATAAGAAGAGTTAAGTCACATAGACAGTTGTGGGCAGGGCATGTTTGCACGAATGGGGAATGAACAGGCATGGAAAATTCATATGGGAAAACCAGAGGGATAAAGCTAGTTGGTAGACCAAGAATGAGGTGGGGGAACGACATTAACCATCATTTGAGGTAATTAGATTATACAGAGTACGGTTGAAAAATATTAGCCCAGGATGGGGCTGTATGGAAAGCTTGTGTCCTCGCTGCCATGAACCTGCTGATTCGATAGAGCCAGTGAGTAAGTTTATTTTTGTTTTTATTGACATTTTCGTTATTAATTCATTACTATAAAAATACAAATAAGGCACATACCGAAAGGTGAGTGAATAATGTAGACACATCCGGAAGAAAAGTGTTTTGCCATGTGTTTCACAAGGTTCATCTTCATGTCACAACTGGCCGATCCCATCGCTAGAGCAACCATTAGTGTTCTTGCATACAGCATATTCCAGCCACACAATATTCTGAAACACTAGGATAATTATTAGCAGCGCGCTACTGTGTTATGATTATTAAAAATACTAACTTAAACTAATCGTAAACCTCGTTTGGAAAATCTAACAATCAGTTTCTGAAAATGTGATTTAATAATAATAATAATAATAATAATAATAATAATAATAATAATAATAATAATGATAGCCAGGTTGGAAAAGAGTGAGAGGGAGGAGGGTGATTAGAGTAGACATTTCACTTGATCGGTTTGTAATTGTTTAGTCTTACTACATATGGTGACTTAAGTCATTGTATAGTTGATCGCTAGTTGGTGAAATCATCTCCAACTTAGTATGTTATTTTGTTGTCACCCCTTACTTGGTGAGTAATTAATTGTTTAGTCCTCCTCTAAATGGTCACTAGATAATTATGAACTAATCTCCCACATAATCAGTAATTTTATAGTCGTCCCTTACTTGATCACTGAATAACATCCCTTACTTGGTTAGTAAGTAATGGATTATTTATTCTCCACGTGTTCTGTAAGTAATTGGCGCAGTAATAAATAGGTAACAACTGCATCTACGTCCTTATGTGAATTATTTTCCACATAAGATCGTTAACTTCACAAAATAGCGTATTGTGATAAATTTGTCCTTTTCGCCTTTCATGGATAAGTATTCTCAACAAATTTGCTCCTACGCTATTTTTGAAATATTTCATACTTCACAATCTTACCTTGGTTTTTAGCAAGCATTGACACTGTGATCAATCATTGTGAAAAGGGCAGATGTCCATCTGATTACAAATTCCAGAATTAAAAAACCGATTTATGTCAATTTTGTTCAAAATAAATTATCAGGAATAAAAAATAATTTTGAACTTATTTACAATGGATATGTTACCGCCATTAACATAAGCATGGTCTTCTAGATTCACATGGAATGAAAAAGTATAAACGCATGAAAAGTGCAATCTGTCATTTTAGCAAACGTTCATGCGACACTAACTCAACACTGTTCCTCGTATGCGGCTCTTAGAGGCGGTTACATTAGAAGTAAAGTGTAAAATTATGGAGTATTTACCTGAAAGGTCCGTCTCCTCAACTTTATTAGTTAATTAACTGTAGCGCTTTCGGGACTTGTCCCATCATCGGCAGGATTCAAAACTGGTGTTTCACTGAAGATCTGGTAGAGGGGGTTACACGTGCTGGGTTCGCTTTCGTTTATCAGATCGTTGTTGTGATAAATAAAAACAAACCCAGTATGTGTAACCCCCTCTACCAGATCTTCAGTGAAACACCAGTTTTGAATCCTGCCGATGATGGGACTAGTCCCGAAAGCGCTACAGTTAAATAACTAATAAAGCTGCGGAGACGGACCTTTCAGTAAATACTCCATAATTTTACACTTTAATTTTGAATAATACTTCAACGGAACATATCATGAATCTTATAAAAGTTGTCTACATTAGAAGTATTACCTGTCCACAAGAAAAACTTGTTACAAAATTATTTTGACGTTACAATGGCTAGTAACATAAACTTAGATAAAATAAATCTCTGTCCTAATGATACAACCATATTTGTTGACATCACTGAATGCAATGAGCATATTAACAGCGTTTCATCACACCAGACAATTCTTCACGTCAACATTCGTAGAAGAATTTTTTCGGAATTTTGTGCTTTACTCGATTTTTTTCCAGATTTATTTGAAATCATAGTTCTCACAGAAACATAACTTGATCACGATTCCGGTTTTATCAGCAATGGCTAAAAATACTGTTAATACTAGAAAGTATAATACATGTGATGGTATAGTTGCGTTCGAGTCTCATTAAATGATATTGCAATTCTATACATATTGATTTCATATTAATCACAGCATTTTCTAAATGCAATCTATAGATCGCCATATTTGCAAATTCGGCTTCGTGCAGAAAAATTAAAAGTTTCTTATATTTTTATAATGAAGTCAATAACGTATTACTGTAGGCGATATTAACATTCAAATGTTAGAAAATAAATGTTGATAATTATGGCAACATGTACATGGACGTTATGCACGAATATGGTTATCATTCATAACTGACTCATATATTTTTCGAATGATAGTAATCTAAATTTAAAGCCAGGAATATACAGTAGTGTTACATATTATTATATGTTTTTTCCTCTATTTTCGAGCCCACATAAAACCTCAAGTAGAGGCTAATGAACTCTCTCTGAATCACAAGCAAATTAACAATTATAAAGATCTGATATTACAATTTATTAACATGAATTGGGATTCGGTTTGTACTTGCACAATATTAAGTTTTGATTTACGAGTACTTTACAAAATCATGCGTACATCTATCACTAAGGTCCTTTATACTATTTTCAGCGAACACAAACATTTAAACCTTGGATTACATGTGACATTGTTAAATCAATAAGAACTAGAAATAAAATTGCGAGGCAAGTAAAACGGAACCTCAGAATTATTTAACACATTTAAGTTGTGCTAACACGCGTGATAACGTTTATGGAAATTAGATATTACACAGTAAATTTTAAGAGAAATATAGATGAAAACAAAAGACTTTGGCAGACTGTCATTCAGACCACTAACACAATTACCAGTAAAAAAATATTCAACTACTGATATCATGAATCAGAAAGGTAAACAATACAGAATATAAATTATATTGTCAATGAATTTAATTAGTATAGGAAGCCAGATATAATAAGAACAGTTAAGTCCCGTAGACTGCGATGGGCAGGACATGTTGCGCGTATGGGGAATGAAAGACGTGCATGGAAGCTTCTTGTAGGAAAGCCAGAGGGAAAATGCCCAGTTGGTAGACCAAGAATGAGGTGGGAGAACAACATTAAATATGATTTGAGGGAAGTAGATTATACAGGGAATGATTGGAAAGCATTAGCTCTGGATAGGGATGTATGGAGAGCTTATATCCGCGCGGCCATGAACCTACGGATTCGAAAGTGCCAAGTAAGTAAGTATGAATTTAATAAGCATTTTACTGAGATAGGACGCAACATTGTTAGAAACATAAAAAGGAAACTATTTCATTCTTCTCACAACAGTATTGAAAATAAGGAAATTTCATCTTCAATGTTTTTAATCCCTGTACGTGAAAATTAAATTACCAACATTATAAAGCAATATTTAAAAAAAAAACATGTATCTCCAGATATAGCTGGAATATCTTAAACTCATTGCTAGAACTATAGCAAACCCAGTTGATCATATTTTTAATTTTAGCATTTCTCAAAGAATTTTTCAATCAGATAATAAACACGCCGTGATTATTCCTATATAAACAAACGTTGACAAAAATAATTTTGACATCTACAGGCCCATATCATTCTTAGAAGGTTTTACAAAAATAAAAAAATATATAACGGCACGATTACTTAACTTCTTGCAAAAAAACCTGTCTGTTAATCAAAAACCATGTGGTTTTAGACATAATGTAAGTACAGGGGATGCAGTTATGAATGTCATCTTCTAAATTATTAATAACTTAGATCACGGAACAAATGTCTAGGAATTATCTTACATCTATAAAATTTTTATTGCCGTAATTCACAGCCAAATGCTGAACAAATTAGATAAAGTTGGCGTTAAATGAACCGCTCTAGAACTATTTCAATAGTATTTAAATAATAGAACACAATCAACCAAAACTGATGTTAACTACAGTAATATAAGTAATATTGATTTAGCTATTCTGCAGGGAATGTCCTAGATCCAAGTTTATCTAATGTACAAAAATGAATGTTTGTTTGTTTGTATGTATATTGGTTTCTTCGTTCGTATTTTATGCGCGGCCATACAGTTGATCCGATCGTGTTGTTTTTTTTTTTGCAAAATGTTCAGGAGATTCCCGGGATGAACATAGGCTATACGAGAGTTGAGATACTCAACTCCTACATCCTTAAAAACACCCTTTGAAGTGAAAGATGTGAAAAATCCCTTTTTTTACCCTTAAATGACTTACTCTGCATAAACAATAGCAAATACACAAAATTAATGTAGACAGAATTGAATATCCCAAAAAAACTCTACAAAAATGTCCGCGACAGCGAAAGTTTATCTTTTACAGGTAACACACAATAGCCATTTTTCTTTCATTTATGCCAAGGAGAAAGGGATAAGTAGATTTCCGGGCAAGGATGTGCTGCTAAACCATTCATCCGATTGTCATTGGGCTTTTTGCAAAATGTTCAGGATTTTCCCGGGAAGGTTGTAGGCTATAAGAGAGTTTTAATGCTCAAGCCCTTCGCCCTTAAAAGTCACCTTCTATAGTGAAAAAAAAGTACAAAAAATGTTTTTTGTAAGCTTAAATGGCTTACGCTGCCTAAATCATTACAATTACACAAAAAGTATTGTATATATTCAGTTTTTGTAGTCGCAGAACGGGTATCATCACCCAATACTGCATTCGGAAGAAGAAGAAAAAGAAGAAGTATTATATATATAATTCAATATCTCAAAAACCTCTATAGAAAAGCTCGCGACAGCATATGTTTTATCTCTCAAGGATAACTCACAATAACCATTTTTTGTCTTTCATTGATGCCTCGAAAATAGGGATAAGTAGATTCCCGGGCAAGCATAGCAGCGCACGGCGGGGTATTCTTTCATAGATGACTCAAAATCACGAACTTTGTCTTTCAGCTAATTTATGCTAAGTACATCGGGATGCGTAGATTCCCGGGTAACGCCCGTAAATCAGCACGGGGTATCTAAGAATAATAAATTTATAGTTATTTTTCCTTTTACTTATTCAACCAAATGCAAAAGCACATTATCATTTATTTAGGTGTAGCAGCGCACGCTAGTTGTTAATATAATGTACTAGCTAATACCCGGCGCGCGCTGCTACTCCTAAATAAATATTAATGTGTTGTTACCACCAGCCGTGCGCTGTTATATTCTACTTTTTTAGATGTTCAATTATGTGTACATCAATGCGTGTATTTGTTATGGTTTTGGCAGCGTAAGCCATTAATGCGTCAAAATAAGGACTTTATTTCACGTTTTTACTACAAAGGGTGATTTTTAGGGATGAAGTGGTAGAGTATTACAACTATTACAGCCTATGTTCATTCCCGGAATCTCCTGAACATTTTTCAAAAAGCTCCATCTCATTCGGATGAACGGTATGGCAGATCACGCTTGCCCGGGAATCTACTTATCCCGAGCTTCTTGGTATAAAGAAACTCAAAGCGCGACAGGCCTAGAAGGCTTTTGGTTGATCAGCCGGCTATTGGCCTCACATCCACATGTGTTAATCACAGAGGTAGACGATCATCAAGCTAGTGTAGGGTGATATGTGGTCAGCATGTCGGATCATCCAGCCGTTATAGCTGGTATTCGCAACCTGGAGTCGCTACTTATTGTAGCTACCCAAATGCCTCACGATGCTAGGTGGGCACTGCACAGTGGCCAGATACGACATTTAGCTGGAAAAAAGTATTTTATTAACTCTCGCCAATTCATCTTTCTTCACTCTAAAATGATTCTGTTCTTCACTTATCTGCAAAGGAGGGTAGAATTCTAAACTTGATGTAGACAATATAAACATCGGAAGTTGCCAATAGTTAAGAACTCATCTGGTCCGCATCCCAGTTGTGTACCGAGCTGTAGAAATAAATGCGTTTTGTATTAAAGTTCAGCGAATTAGTCTTCTTAGTCTATGTGGATACTTTACCTTAAGGTTTGTACTTTTCATTGATATATTTAACATGTTTCTATGCAACTAGATATTGTGTTAAATACACGTGGAATCATACCTTCGAAACACTAAAAAATGTACACAATCGTTTTACTTTAAATTGAGCTACGAAAAAACTTTTCTGAACAGTAGTACAATTTTAGTTAGAATAGAGTGATTTATGGACATCAATTCCCGCACAATAACATGTGTGCAAATTATTGCGTTTTTGTAATTAGCTTTTTTATTAGAGGAGGCGGTCGGCAGCTGGGGCCTCTCTTCGCGCGCAGATAATTGTTTGATTTAATATATGAAGAAATGCGATCGATAGAGGCAATAAGTGATCCTCTATTAATAAATTACAGTTAGGGGGATTTTCGGACAATGTTTTAAAAAAATTAAAAACATTTTTTTAAAAGTGATTTTCTAAAACGTAGGACGTTGTGCGAGAGAAAAAAAGTTAGATTTCTACTGAAATATTCTGATTGGCTAAAAGTAAACTTTCCCGTTATTAAGAATTTAGAAAATTGATAGTCGTTGGAAAATAATGTTCCGTCGGCTTATGAAATTGTAAGACCCAAAATATCTTTTCGAAGAGACTGGAATAAAACGAAAACAAAAGTATTATTTCTGCTGAAATGTCTGTCTTGGGAAAGGTAACATAACAAATTTGCTACCATAGAAACATTATAGGGTGGATAAAATACCCCAACCTCTCTTTCTGATACCTAGTCTCATATTAATATATCGACATATTGATATTTGATTGTCAAAGAAGACAATGCTTCGTGTAACATAGAAGATATGGGAGTCGAGCGGAGTGATGTGTAATGTTTATTATTATTTTGAAGCTATTTTTTTTGTGTTTTTTTAGTAATGTCTTTAAAACATCAGCAGTGTTCTGTTTACCATATGACCAAAGTGATATTTCTGTTGCAAGAGCAAGTTCATCGCGAGAGAATTCCTGCTTAAGCGAACATTTATTTTATTCCAGCCTCTTCGAAAGTTATTTTGGGTCTTCCAATTCCATAAGTAGATGGAACAGAATATTCCAACGACTGTCATTGTCCTAAATTAATTCTTCATAACGGGAAAGTTAACATCAACTGCTAGCCAATCAGAATATTTCATTACATTTTTTTTTCGTGCAAAACTTCGTACGTTTCAGAAAATATTGATTTTAACATCATTTAAAAACATTCTGCTAACACCCCCTACCCCTAATTTGTTCACTAAATGATAACTTATTGCCTCTATTTAAGATTTTTTTCCATATTAAATCAAACAATTATTCTCTGCGCGCAACGGTAGGCCTCAGTTGCTGGCTACCTCCTGTAATGAGGAAGCTAATTAAAAAAACGCAATAATTTGTACACATGTTATTCTGCGGGAATTAAAGTCCATAAATCACTCTATATTATAACTAAAAATTAGTACTATTTCTCAGAACTCTTTTCGTTTTAGCTCAATTTAAAATAAGATGATTGTGTAAATTGTTTAGTGCTTGGAAGGTATGATTCCACATGTATTTAACATAATATCTAGTTATATAGAAAAACAATAAATATATCAATAAAATTACAAACCTTGAGGTGAAGTATCCATATAGAATAAAAAGAATAGTTCACTGAACTTGAACACACAGCGCTAATAACACAACTGGGATGTAGACCAAATGAGTTCTTAACCATCGGCAACTTCCGATGTTTATATTGTTTTCATAAACATTAGTATTGTACCCTCCTTTGCAGTAAGTTAAGAACCGTCATGTAACAATTATATTAGAGTGAAAAAAAAGATAAATTAATGAGGGTGAGTGAAAATAGTTTTTTTTTCCAGCTAGGTTTCATTTCTGACCCGCTGTGCACCGGTCCCATACTGACCGATATTCCATGAGAAAAATGTCTTCCTCTACGGAGGTTCGAACCAGCGTAAGTCCTGTGGCTCTGCGCCAAGATTTCTTGCCTTAACCACTCGGCTACGGCGCGGGACTCTCGGTATCAATGAAAGATACATATGGTTATTGTGATTTATCCGTAAGAGATAGACATATGCTGTCGGGGACTTTTTTGTAGAGCCTTTTGAGATATTCATTTCTGTATACATTAATTTTGTGTATTTCGTATGGTTATGCAGCGTAAGCCAATTAAGCGTCCAAAGAGCTATTTTTTCACATTCGAATTGTACCCTCTTTTTTAGATAAGTTAAGAGCCGTCATATAACAATTATATTAGAGTGAAAAAAAGATAAATTGATGAGGGTGAGTGAAAATAGTAATTTTCCAGCTAGATTTCATTTAAGGTCCACTGTGCACAGGTCCCATACTGGCCGAAATTCCATGAGAAAAAATTGTCCGCTATGGAGACTCGAACCAGCGCAGCGTATGTCCCGTAGTTCTACGCCAAGAATTCTTGCCTTAACCACTCGGCTACGGCGCGGGACTCTTGGTATTAATAATAAAAATGGAAGATTCACCCGAATGGGTATTATTCTCTTGGTATCAATGAGAGACAAAAATGGTTATTGTGAGTTATCCGGATTATTTTGTAGAGTTTTTTGAGGTATTCAATTCTTCGTACATTAATTTTGTGTATTTCGTATGGTTTAGGTAGCGTAAGCCATAGAGTCACGATTTCCACTACAAAGGGCAATTTTTAAGGGTGAAGGAGCTGAGTATCAGAACTCTCTTACAGCCTATGTTCATCCCGGGAATCTCCTGAACATTTTGCAAAAAACCGCATCACAATCGGATCAACGGTATGGCCGCGCATAAAGTACAAACAAACAAACATACAAACAAACAAACATTAATTTTTATACATAAGATTAATGAATTACTTGAAATTAACTTAAAAATATTTTCTAGTTCTTTATACCCATATATCCACATAGCCGACACAGTTGTCATATTTTGCGGCTATACATGGAACGAAATTGTTGAAAATGCTGGCAAAGTATTGACAGAAATTAAAGAATGGCTAGACTCATATTTACTTTCTTTGAATAAATAAAAAACTGTATTAATCCCTTTTTCGTTAACATCACGTGGTATATAAATTCTCATTTCAGTATCACTATACACAATTGTGTTAGCGCGTATTGTACATGTAAATTTGAGAATTTCAACAGAAGTAAAATACTTAGGTATTACAATAGATCAATATTTCAAATGTGAAAAACACGTTTCCTTGCTGTGCATAAAATTACGTAGAAATACTGAAACATGCACCATCCTTCGATCATATTTACCAATTTATGTATTGCGACTACAAAATATTGAGTTGGGGTGAAATTGTAAATTCTGTCTTTTCTCCCCTAACGTTATTGCAAAAAACGAATTATAAACATTTGCTTGCTCAAACTCTACACAATTAATTTACCTTGAATTCGTCGTGCCAAATATTGAAAAAAAATTTAAGCGTATATTGCTTTTTTATTCCCATAAAAATAAGAATGAATTTATAGAAAATAATACAAACTTTACAGCACTAGACAAAACAGCACTTTATTGCTGCATCTTGGTAAAATGTACACAGCAGCTGTATCTAAACATAGTAGATATATTGGACACAAATTATACAGTGAATTAATTAGGTTCAATCCAAAGCTGAGAGAACAAAACAGAGATTTAAGAAAGAAATCGAATTATTTATTTTAACTATTTATATAATTACATATTATTATATATTTAAATATTTTAGAATAGTAAATAAGTATTTTTTTATATTATTATTCTCTAATATATTTAATTATAATCTTCAGTTTTGGTATGAATCTATTATATATTAATTTGTTTATATAATTTTTCACTACATTAATTGTTTGTGTATGTTTAGAGCGAGTTTTATACTTTGAAATTTTCTACTAAATTTAATTGCTAATATATTTAATTACTTTCTTCAGTGTGATATTAAGATATTATGTTATGTTTATTTGTAACAAACTCCCTTCCATGAATTCTCTGTGTGTCAGAGTGAGTTTGATATTTTGAAACTTTTACTAAATTTGTTGTGTTTTACATTATATTCTAATATCTTTAATTAACTTCCTCAGTTTCGTATTGATCTATATTATGTTCAATTGTATTGTTTCTTACTTTTTATGAGCTAGGATTTATTTTCTGTCTTAAAACTGGCTCCACAATTTATATACTTTGTTTTACCTCTCCCTTTAACTAAATCTTAGTAATGTACATATGCTATTTACTGTATTATTTCTGCAACTCAACTGCACCCGAACATGAGCACTTGCTCATTCGGGTGTCAATTCTGTGTACAACATTAATTTTCGTATAAAATGTATTCTTATTTAAATTAAACAACTTTATTGAAAGTAGAATGTGCTTGTAGGATACACATATCTTAACTTATTTTTAAAAACTCGAACTTTTATTTTTCAATGTCAACTTAGTATATGATTACGTTTTTTTTTAATTTGTTAAACCATGCGAAATATATATGTTTCCACGGAATTAATAAGAAATAACTTTGTGTTTTCAGTTTAGTGTAAGGGAGTTGAGAAGATAGTGATTTCATGTGTCTGTGATAAGTCGACGAGAATAAATAAAACTAAGTACGAAGTAAAGTGTATCACGTGCGCACCAATTACACGGTTTTAAGTTATTGATTCAATATCATAATGTGTAGGGTGAGTAATGTGAGATTTACCTGCAGAGATAATAGATTTATTGAAGAAACATACGAAAAGTATCAACAAAAATAAATAATACTGAACAGACATTCAACAATTTAATAATAATGTGCGTTCTGATTATGTTTAAGTTGCTGTGATTGACGTATGCAAGTCTCTATACTCATACGTCACCACGTGGGTTATTATGCTCCATTGTGGGAGTTATTTAAACGAGCTAATTTTTTAAAGAGATGCTAGTAGCCAAGTAAGTTATTTCCTTAATAGGAAAGGCCGAATAAATTGTTCTATGAGAGTTCACTTTAGGTTTGAAGTTCGTTTAAGACTCCGAACATATTTGGATTCGGGACCCACGACATAAAATGTATCCAGGGAGAAATAGTCCCTCAGATTTTTCCATCCTAAAAAAATGAATCCATCGCCGCCGGAATTGAACGCGCACCGTCGGGACCAGAGGTATGGAACCAGATCAAATAACCTCTCACGACCAAGTGGTTTTGATTATACCGTTCTGCATTTTAAAACTTAGTTTTTTTTAAATTTGATAAACGGATATTTTGTGCTGAATTCGAAAATGGTATCCTTTTTCTCCCATCACGTCAGGTTTTCAAAATATTCAATAAAAACTAGAAATAAAATTATAGCTTTGTGAAACGTAACAAACATTATTTTCATTACGAATTTTGTGAGAAAAACTAGGTCAGAATTTATTTGCCAATAATTAATCGTTACTTAATAATAATAATAATTACTAATTATAAGCACATTCATAACATTACCTCAATATTATATTTCATATTTTCTCTTCTTTGACCTCCCTGCATGTTGTTCAGAGCAGTCCCTTTTTAACATCCAGCCATCATGTTAACACTCCACTTCCCTTGATATCTCATTTCCATTATTTTATATCCTGGTGAAGTCTTTCACCCTGTTCCTCACTAAAATATCCTAAATTATCAGGGAAATTATTTAGTTGGGAATGAAATAAATGTACTTTGACACTCATGTTGCAACCAATCTGTTTAAAATTTTGTAGCATCACTTTTACTATGTTAACATAATTTAGGTCTTTATTTCCAAGAAAATTAAATACAACATTTCTGAAAGCATTCCAGACATACTTCGCTTCTCGACTTATAGTATTCTCGAACTGACTTATTCATCATCAATTTTCGAATATGCGGGCCAACGAATATACCAACTATAAATTTTCACAGGATAATGAAGGAAATGTAGCACAAAGGTATTTAAAGAACCCACTGTCTTTATCTAGAGTTTTTCACAAATTGATTCATTAAACCCGATTTTACATGGAGATGTGGCAACAATACTTTTGAGGGATCAGTAAGAGGTTCACTACTTATATTTTTTCGCCCGGTATTAAATTAGTCACACACGGTCACTGTTCCCTCTCCCAGTTTTCTGACCTAGCTCTGCTATCCCATTCACATAGGAAACAAGGGTATTTTGTTAAACCAGTTTGCTGACTAAGTAATAGTCCAATAATCTTGAAATTTCCACAGACTAGTCATAGATGGTTTTCGTACTGCAGTTTTTGTAACAAAAACCTTACATTTTCATATGTCTCATTTAAAACAAAAAGAGAGGGCCAGAGGAATGTTTCCATTATAAAGCAAAACACCTTTAAGACTTTATTTGGAAGAATCTATGAAGAACCTCCATTCTTTGGAATTATAGTTTGTGTTATAAAATGTTAAGACAGCAGGAATATCTTGACAATACACTAAATTTTCTTCTTCAGCAAGTTCCTTCTCACGATGCCTGTAACTAACACGCACACACACACTCACTAACGAACCCGTAGGTTCATGGCAGCGCGGACATAAGCTCTTCATACCTCCCTGTCTCAGCTAATGGTTTTCCAATCATTCCCCGTATAATCTACTTCCCTCAAATCATACTTATTGTTATTCTCCCACCTCATTCTTGGTCTACCAACTGGGCGCTTTCCTCTGGTTTTCCTACAACAAGCTTCCATACACGTCTTTCATTCCCCATTCGTGTCACGTGTCCTGCCCATCGCAGTCTATGAGACTTAACTTTTCTTATTATATCTCGTTTCCTATAAAAGATTATGTAGTTCACTGTTATGCAGTCTACTCCATTCATCTTTCTCTTCATCTCTCTTTGGTCCAAAAATTTTCCTAAGAAACTTATTCTCAAATATTCGTAATCTCCTTTCCTCCCTTAAGTAAAAGTCCATGTTTCGCATTCATATAATGTAACTGGTAGAATAACAGTTTTATGTATTTTCAGTTTTACGTTTTAGAAACGAGTTGGGACATCAGGTGTCTCTATAATGCATAATAGCACGCATCTCCAGAATTGAGCCTACTTTGAATTTGTTTGTGCATCTCATTCCTATTTGCGATTATTGATCACAGGAATTTGAATTCAGCCACTTCCTCAAAACCTCGCACATCTGTAATTGACTGTCCATTCCCATTATATAATGTGACCATGATGCCTGGACCATTAAAAATTTGTTTCCTCCAAATCATGGGATACCAAAGGGCAGTGAGTTTTTTTTCCCCAACTGCTTAACTCTGCAACACAACTACGACACATTTTGCGAGAGCACTACGATTTATCCTGGTCTCCTAACTTAATGCCAAGATATTGAAAGTAAGTTATCTTTCCAAAAGCTGTTATATTATTTGTTTTACTAACGTATGTGACACGTATATATAGCAAAAAATATTTGGATGATTTACAGAACCATGTAACGCTATTTCTAAGAAACAAACCCATTGTATTGTACTCTCGCAGAAAAATGAGAACACAGAGATTTCACGTTTACACGACAACGGACAGCGCAAGACTGATCTCCAATTTGAAAAGCACTTTTAAAATGGGATAGGATTATTATCTCAGAAAGGCTTTCTTTAGCCTCATAAGCTGAATTGCAAGTTGATATATACAGGAACTCTCTGTCAGTTCTCTAGTGCGTTGTTCGCTTTAATAGCAATCTCTAAACATTTCAACTTCTTGTTTATAGATGAATCCATATAGATAAACCTCCAAGAATAACAACAGACATATTAAGGCCAGTTATACGAACTTCAGGTTAAATCTCCAGGTAGTCGTCTGACACAAGGCTACCAGGAGTGTAGAGTCAATACGTATGCGTTGTGAGAGCTAGTTGGTTATACCGAGTGTAACTCATTATATCAGTTATGTTGGTAATAAATTCCTATTTCCCTCCTTATTATGTTTGTTGAATTGTGTATCCGCGCTTCATTTGTCTTATGTTTTCTTATTTCCGATTGCAAAAGTTCTTCTGCTTTCATTATTTATTCATTCTCCATCAATGTTTTGAATTCTGATGTTATTAATTTTTAAACAATCATTTAGTTTATTTTCAATATTATAAATTAGTGTAGATATAAGTAATTTCAAATAAATTGGATAAGTTTCCATTTTCGTGTTATTCATTTTAATATTATTTTTTATATTCTTTCAAGTTTGTTTTGTATTACAATAATTCAGTGTAATTAGGCCTACACGTAGTTTTAATAGTTTTGTGAAATATATGTACGGTATAATCCACGTACACACACTAATTTAAAAAGAAATGCGATGTTTAATTATATGATATTCAAACTTTCTCATATTTGTTATACATAGGTACAGCAGGCCCCCTCTTATAAGTCCCACGTTTGTTTTTGATTAACTGAATTTTTTATTTAAGGCAGTCATCAGATGACTGAATGCAAGTAAATGGTCTTCTGTTATATGTAAACCTATTTGATTATTTTGATATTTTTTCTATGTAATCTATGCCTATTTTGTTGGAAATTGACCTATTGTAAGAATTTCAATTTTTTACCTGTAGCACACTAAGAAATAAAGCTGTACAAAAATACCTCAGTGTGAATTCCTATTCATTTTTAGTAATGTTTTTTTTTGTACTATTGCATTTTGACCAACATGAAGTCGCTTTATTAAAAGATTGTCCTTTCTACATTCAGATCTCTTCTTTTATTTATATACAGAATTTTAATGTTTACACATCTTTCTGTGCCTAAAGTTTTACTTTTCTTCTCCACTCGTCTCTCTCCATCCAATCCATGTCCTCCAGTCCTCTTGCTCTCATTCCAGTTCTTATTTACTGCATCCACGAGTTTCGAGGTCTTCCTTTCCTCCTTCTTCCAGGTGGACACAATTCCAATGTTTTCCTGGTTAATCTTTCTTCTTGCATCCGTCGTACGTGCCCATACCAATTTAATTGCTTATACCGTATATAATCTACTATTGAATAACCAATATTCATTTTTTCTCTTATGACAGCATTTCTTATTTTGTCTAATTTTGAACATCTTGCTGCTCTCCTCAAGAAATCCATTTCCATCGACATAAGTTTCTGTTCTAAGTTTTTGTTGAATTTCCAAACTTCAGCTCCATATGTGACAGTACTTCTCACTATTGAATTATGTATTTGTAACTTATTTTTCCTGGTTATATGTCTGTTCCATAAGACTCCATTCATCATTTCTGTTATTGCTCTACCTTTATTTATTCTGTTCTTAATATCACTTTCTTGTTTATCCTCTTTATCTAATTTTACTCCCAGATACTCAAGTTCTTCACATCCTCTAATATACCCCTTTTCATCTTCTAATATCAAGTCTTCGGTTTTGGCTCCACATCCCATATAAAATTATTTTTCTAAATTTATTTTCAAAGCCCAGTCATCGTATTCGTCGAATAATTTTCTGAACATAAGCTCCATGTCTTCATATTCTTGAGCAATTATTATCTGGTCATCCGCAAATAACAGTGTATATATTGTATCTGTTGATCCATCTCCAATTGGTACTCCCATTCCTGAATATATTTTGCTCCAGTTTGACAGTGCTATATGTATAAATATCTTAAATAATGTTGGTGTTGTGCTACAAGGGCTTGACGAAGGCCTTTTGTTACTTTAATTTCTTCTGATATATATTTTCCAATTTTAATTTTAGATACTGCATTTTTATACAAATTTTTTATTGCATTAATAATTGTATCGTTTATGGCCATATCTTCTAATGCTTCCCACAACTTTTGTAAAGGTACAGTGTCATATGCCTTTTCTAAATCCACAAATGTGAAATGAACTTGTTGGTTGTTATTATTCGTCTTTTCAATCAATTGTTTTACCACAAATATGTGATCAATTGTAGATCTCTCAGACCTAAAGCCTGCTTGTACTTCATTCTCCTTACGTTTATAATTTTCTTACAAATAGTATTTGATTATTTTTCCATATATACGGCTAAAAACATTCATTACGGTGATTCATATATAATTATTGCACTCATCCTTTCTTCCTTTCTTATGAATGGCTGATATCAACCCAATTTTCCATTTTGCTGGTACATCTTCTCCGTTTAGGCATCTCTCAAAAAGGCTCCTTAACAATTCAAATAATTTCCTTGTACCATATTTAATTAATTCCGGCTGTACTCCTTCTTCCCCACAAGCCGTTCCATTTTCTAAACTCCCAATTGCTATATCTACTGTCTCAATATCTAAAAGTATACTCGTTCTGTTTTGATCATCAGTTTCCTATGCAGTTCCACTTGAAAATTCCAAACGATTGTCAGTCAATAGCTTGCTAAAATATAATTTCCATTCATTTAAAGAAATTCCCTGAATATTGATTTTATTGTGTCCTGTCTTTCTTAAATTTTTCAAAGTTCTCCATGCCTCTGAATACCTTTTTCCTTCAATATAAGTCTGAATTCTTTGACACGTTCTTTCCCAATATTTATTATTTTCTTCTGTCACCTTCTTTCTTACCTTTGCTTGTGCTTTTTTATACTCCACTTTGTCCGTCAATTTTTTTTGTACTTAACCATATAAGATATTTACTTTTTTTTATCATCTACATCATTCTTAATCTCCTTGTTCCAAAAATAAGTTTTCTTATTTTCCATTTCCTTTTCTCCCCAAGCCTCCCTAGCAGCCATATGTATATTTTGGACAATATATTGATATTGTTTTTCAGGAGTATCAAATGTATTTTCAATTAACTTTTCGTCCAGCCTCTTGCGGTAAAGGTATAAAATACTATCGTCCTCTAACAACTGAGTATTATATAGAGGTGTGTGCGTAATTTCTGGTGTCTCCAATTTCTCTTTCTTATCGTCACTCTTATTAAAATATGGAAAACAATATTTTTGCATTTACCAAATAATGATCACTGCCGCTCTAACATCTTGTATTTTCAAATCCGTATTTTGTCCAACAATTATATAATATATTATTGATCTCTGCTCTAAAGTATCTTGATATCTTGTGTATTTATGAATGTCTTTGTGTTGATAAATCGGTTTGTAATTTTTAACGAGTACTGCTCACATATTTCTATGTCTTTCGCCGTTATCATTAATTTTCTCCTCTCAAAGGACCGACCACTTCACTTCCAATCCTGGTGCCAGTTCTACCATTAAAATCTCCCATCATAATAATTTCCCTTGAGTTCCCAATTTCGTTTATTACGTTATTCAAGTTTCCATAGAACTCGTCTTTCTTCGTAGGCGATTCATCTTGGCTTATGCCATACACTCCTAGAATTGTAACTTTTTTCCCCAAAAATATTTATATTCATTTCAGTCATATTTTCATTTATGGCCTCCCAATTAGTTATACATTTCTTGAATTTCTTCTTAATTATTATTGAGATTCCTCTCTGCGCTCGTTTATGTTTCTCTACTCCGCTGAAAAAAATGCATATATGGACCTTTAACTTCTGAACCTTTTCCTTTCTTTTTTGTTTCTGTTAGCACAATTATGTCTTGGTTAAGCATTTTCATTTCCTCTATGATGTCAACCATTTTATTTTGAACACCTCGAATATTCCATGTTCCAACAAGAAATGTCCTTTTCCTTTGCTTTTGTCGTCTTGGTTTATTTCCGTCCGGCTTTAAATATTTAGGCTTTTTAGCATTGTTATGTTTTTTGTGACGAACAGGGAGCTGGCCTGTTGCATCAACACCTAACCTGGAGGACCAGGTAATTTTTGGTCAAGGTTTTCTTCCTCTAGCCTTTGCCAAACCAATGATGAACTGAAAGGCAGCAGTATCTGTCCCTTATCTAGGGATAAGGGGCCCTCAGACGGTACTATCAGCCGGGCGTACTGAACTCTGGTTTTTTTAACGAGGTTGTTACTCCTCCCCCTCACCCTTTTCTAACCTGACTTGGGACAGGCTTTGGCGGGTTTCAGATCTCTTTGCCGTATTATAATATAGTGAAATTTGTACACACAACAATTCCTTGAAACCAATCACAATTACTTGGAAAGGTATATTATTCCTATGACTATATATTCTGATCTTCTGTAAGATGACTCTCTCTCTCTCTTCCCAACCAACGCCAATGCTTTTGGTAAGTTTATAAATGTCTTACTCCCTGTATTGCTCATATTATGTAATAAATCTAATGAAGGCTATATTATTGTCACTATGTGCCAGAGGGGTAGAATATTAGTTATTTAAATCCTGTATTCCATTGAAATCTAACAATACAACCACCACAAATAAAAATATTAACATGTTTTCCTATTTAGGCCTAACTATGTAAGACATTTGTTTTCTCAATTCAGAAAATTTCTATGATATCTATTGATATATGAGTGTAGTCTTCAATTTCTACATATTTAAAGGATAGTTAAATTAGTAACAACAACCTCTGCTCAAATAAATTAACTTACCTGAACACAGTAGTATTAATAATGTACTTTCAATAAATTATATTGAGATGTCGATATTTTCTTCAATACCGATTTTTTAGCATAGTTAATTTTTTCCATAAAATGGGGAGCTGACCCATCGTTATAACCCCCAACCTGGAGGACCAGATGATTTTTGTTCAATGTTTCCTTCCTCTAGGTTTTGACGAACAAACATCTCCTTACAAGGCAGCAGTTGCCATATTCTGGCAAGGAGCCCTCACACAGTATTATCATCCAGGCCAAAATGAAACCTGTTTTTTTAAAGAGGTGTTACTCCTCCATCATTCCCCATTTCTCCTGGCTTGTGACAGGCAGAGTCTAGTTCTCAAAAATGAGTCTAGGTTGTCTGGAAATCCCTATACTACTGTATGGTGCGGAAACATGGACATTAAGCAGAGAGCAAACACACAAACTATAGGTGATAGAAATACAATTTTGGAGAAGGATTTCTAGAAATTCAAAAGAGACAAAATTAGAAATGCTAAAATCACAGAAGTAATGGTTGTTCAAAATGATGTTCTACAAGTTATTAAAGAAGACTGAAATGGTTTGGTCACATAAAGAGAATGTCGGATGACAGGATACCTGAGATGATATTAAATCTTGATGCGGAGGGCAACAGAAGAAAAGGACCCTTAACCCTTTGAAAGACAAATTTTTGTACGGACCTAGGGCGGATATAGTTAGTAAATTTTAACAAATATAAAGATAATGTAAAATAGAAACATTATAATAGTTATACTGTTTCACATTTTAAGTA
Source organism: Diploptera punctata (assembly GCA_030220185.1). Lineage (NCBI taxonomy): Eukaryota > Metazoa > Arthropoda > Insecta > Blattodea > Blaberidae > Diploptera > Diploptera punctata. The sequence goes on along the minus strand of JASPKZ010000464.1, from coordinate 291,945 downwards.
ATAAAGTTGAAATTATAAACTTTTGGGCCTTTCTAACAAATGATAAACACACTCTAATATTACTACAGTACGTATTCAAAACAAAAAGTTTTGAATTGTAAAAAATTGTGACGTGGTACGTCAAAGCGGACTTCATTTTTTAAATCAGTGCGAAATTGTGATTCAGAAAGTCTCATTTATTTAAAATAGCAAAATCCATGCAGAACGGTGTTATCTTTATTAAACAATACAAAATTAAATATCGACTCCTTATTTCTACGTATATATGCGAAATGCAATTATTTTAATACTAATTTTAAATTTTCAAAACCTGAAATGGAATCTCATTAGAGAGGTTATTCATAGCTAAGTAAGTATTACCTGAAACATAGGAGTGGAGTCACGTCGCATTGAAGTGCCGCCTGATAATGCCGTGACAAAGTGAACTTAAATTCACGTCATTACCAGAGCTGAAGTTAAGTAATCAAACACGCTATGTTTTGATTCTGATAAGTAAATTATTCACAATATCACGTTATTAAAATTTAATTTACTATTATCTCTTAATCTTACACTTAAACAGGTCACTATGCAGCACCAATAGTAGGTGCTCCTCATATGCATTAGGGTGGGTAAAAAAAATTCATATTTTTTTTTTCAGAGTTGTAATAGTGTGGGAAAGTTGGGAATTATATAGACAAAAGGATAGAAAAAAAATCGGTTGACATCTTCCGGTCGCGCAACGGCTCTAAAATGTGACAAAATATATAAAAAAAACTTCATTTTTACGATTATTATTTTATTTATAATTAGATTTTTTTGTAATGTAATCGTTTATAACGTCTTCAAAAAGAGCCTAAAATTGCGTTTTAATTTGGTTTATATAAGTTGATATCTTTCAGTCACGCATCGGGACTAAAATTTGCTAAAATATTGAAAATTTCATATCTTTACAAGTTTTTTTTATATATTTAATATACTTTTTTTAAAGTGTAAATGTTGGAGTATTTTTATTTTTGAACATTGTGTCTCGCGCCGTAGCTGAGTGGTTAAGGCAAGATGCTTTAGCGCAAAGCTACGGGACTTGCGCTGGTTCGAGTCACCATGGGGGAATAAATGTCATGAAATTACGGCCAATATGGGACCAATGTTCACCCAACATCGTGAGACATTTGGGTAGCTACAATAAATATCGACTCCAGATTGAGAAGACCAGCTAATACGGCTGGGGGACCCGACATATTGTCCACATGTCACCCCTATACTATTTTATGATCGTCTACCTCTGTGATTAAGACATGTGGACGTGAAGCCAGCAGACGGTTGGTAGGCCAAGGGCCTTCTAGGCCTGTCGCGCTTGGAGTTTTTAAAGAACGTTGTGTTTTATTATGATGTGAATAAATTAACAACTTCCAGTCGCGCAATAAACCCAATGTTATAAAAAAAACAGTACCTAAAAGAAGATAGGTAGACCTATGACATGATGGGTGATAACTGTAACAACGGGCATGATGCTTTTCGACTAGCTCTATATTTTAAAAGCTTAAATATTTAAGTTACAGTATAGTTTTTAAATAATAAATTTACTTTTATAGAAAAGAAAACGGTTCTGAATAAATAGTCCATGTTAGTTGGACCTGTCCATTAGTACTGTGCTCTATTTTGTAGCCGAAAGTACTTCGAAGACTTATTTGCAGGTGAAGTTAGGCATGGATTATCCGTCTTGAGATTCAGCTCCACAAACTTATCCTGAGGTTTCCGTGACGAGTTTTACGCAGCGTTCAAAGCCTGCGTATGAACTGGGAATTGCTTGAAAGCAATGATCCAGTCAGGGATTGAGTCACTGTCGATGTTCGATTTGATCTCGTGGTCACTGATTTCTGCCAACAATGGGGGAGAAGATAGTTCTCAGTCCTTTCAGTTGATCATATCTGAGTATTCTTGCGCATTGAAGTTGATTTTTGGTAGCGTGAATGTTCTTACTATTTTCCTTCTTGCATCTACCTGCCTTGCCTTCAGAATTCTACAATGTCCAAGCTCTCTTATGTGTTTCTTGTCATCTTGAGTCATGGCTAATAGTAAGTGTTCTGGGTGGGCGAGTAAAACATTCCGTACGATCACAGGGTTGACAACATCAAGCAAAGGTTTTGGCAAATACCTGGTAGATTGTATTGCTTGGTAAACAAGTTTTGGGCCGTCTGTAAAGTGTTTACTTGTTTTGATAGTAAACCACATTGGCATGTATGATTTCAATATAAACAAAGCTAGTTATTTGAGTTCAGGTGAGGGGCTTTCTTCACTTATGTACAATCGGAGAGATCTATTTGCTTTTGTCAACCACCTCGAATGTGATAAGTACCCAGAATCTTGTACAGTCAAATATTCTTTACAGGTTCGATGTTACATCAGTTAGAGGAACAGACTGCAATTCGGATCATCTGTTCAGGGTGAAAATCAGACAACGGCTATCGGTAATGAGAGGAACAAACGCTAAAGATGATTCTAAAAAAAATTGATTTAAAAAACTTGAAAAATGATGAAATGCGGCGAAAATGCCAAATTAAAATTGTTAATAGATGTGAAGTACTGAAATCTTCTGATGGCAATGTGGCAAACGAAGAAGAATGGGAGACTATAAGAGATACTATTAAATTGTCAGCATCAGAAAGCATTGGTAACTTAAAAAAGAGGCAAAACATGAAATGTTTTGATGAGGAATGTGCCGACATTGTAAAGAAAAAAAAAACAAGCAAAAATGAAATGGTTACACGAGCCAAATGAGGTAAATTTGGAGCAATTGGGTAGTGATAGACGGGAAATCACGAGGTTACTAAAGAGTAAAAAGAGGGAATATCTGAGAGAAAAGATTAATGATCTTGAAATGAATGCCAAAAAATAGAAACATTAGAGATTTATATCAGGGAATTAGGATAGAGAAGAAAGGGTTTGCAGAGGTTTACATTTTGCGTTTTTTAGAACCGGTATCCATACTTTGTTGAGTGTGGATACCGGTTCTAATAAACGCAAAATGTAAACCTCTGCAAGTACAGTCGACTAGACTATCAGCACTGTGAGTTATTTGATGTTGTTTAATATGGTACCGGCCTTTTTCAGGCCTTGACCCAATACTTATTGTGCTTATCTTGAAGTCTTCTGCAATTATAATTTTGAACTGAAGAAAATGGTCTTCTCCCAGCTGTTTTCTAAAGTATTCTTGAAGAAGTGATGTGTTCTTCTTGTGCTTAAGCTTCTTGGTCTTAAAGATGTTCTTGAAGTAGTTTATCTGGATTTATTTATGGACATGAAGAAATTAGACTTGTAAGTAGCATTACAGTGGTTTTCAGGATTTCTGGATTCATGAGGATTTTGGATATGAGGGATAGAAATTGATGAACTAGGTTTTCAGGATTTGTATTAGTAGGAGTAGGAGTTGTTGGAATATCCATTTTTGCTGCTGTAGTGTTGACTTCTGATTTTCCAGGCTTTGATGTTTGTTGTGAAGTCTTTGATGTATGTTGCAGTCTAGAGTTTGCATCATTCTTGTAGATAGGGCATTGTCTGTAGCTTGCAGCATAAGTTTCATTGCAGTTAGTGCATTTTAATTTTGTTTCTTTGCTATCTTTTACTCTGTGATTACCTGCACATCTAACACATATCTGAGTTCTATAACAGCAGTTTGCCAGATGTCCAAAGCCATGACAGTTGTAGCATTGAATTCCTCCTGCTGGTGTTTTGTAGGTTTCAAGTTTGATTTTTATATTGAAGATATCTGTTAGTTGAACGATTTTTGTCATGAAGTTTGATTGTTGAAGGAAGGTCAGAATCCAAACTGGAATGGCAGTCTTGATTCTGGATTCATTTGGTAGCTGGTTTTGTGAAGTTGTCTGACATGGACGATTGGATAACCTTCGTCATTAAGTTCTTGATAGATTTCGCCTACTCTTATTCTTGTTGGGAGTCCTTTAAGTGTGATTCTTTGTATCATTATCCCTCTTTTGTATAGATGTGTATGAAACGGTGCTTCATTGTCTTGAAGTACGCGTTTAACATGGTCGAATGAGAGTTGATTTTTGGCGTAAATTCTTAGTTGGTCTTTGGTGTATTTCATTGTTCTTTTCCTGCAGTAATGTGAGTTAGTTTGTAGGCATTTATGTTGCTAGCATCTACGACGATAGGCGGAGGTAAGTCTGGAAGATTCTGTAGAGATATAAATCTGTTATTAATCTCTATACCAATATTTTGTCTATAGTAACATTTTTGGTCATGTGTTTTGGCTTAGGAAGAATTAAGTTATCATCCTTTTTTGAGACTTTGTAATTTTTAGTTTCTTTGAGTGAGTTCGATGTCTTCGTTTCTTCTTCAGTCAATCCTTTCTGTACAGCTAGTTCCTGCACTCTGCGTTGTTGGTGTCCAGCATTCGCGTCTTCAGTTCCTTTCTGGTCTTGCTCCGCTCTCTGTCTTAGGATCATTCTTCAGAGATCAGAATGAAGCTGCGGGTACCAATAGAATATAGAATAGACTATCAAACAACAAATTCATTGGAACAATGGTATTCCCTACCGCTGACCAATCAGAAGGCAGATTTAACGTACAGTCGACTAGACCATCAAACGGCAATCTCATTGGAGCAATGCAAGTCCCTAACGCTGACCAATCAGAAGGCAAATATAACTTGTGAAGACATCGCGGTGAACGTATAAACAGGACAGACAGTGGACAGAACCGAGGGCATACCGAGGGCACAAGACGATGTAGACAAATTGAAAAAAATAACTGGTCATTTTAATTTCAAAATAAAAATTGAAGATTATAGGGGTCAACCAGGACTGCAACAATGCTTCATTATGTCAGAGGATTGGCCATAAGACAAACTTCTGTCATCTGATAGCACGGTGCGTGAAGTGCGCCGGTTTACACAATACTCGCGATTGCAGGAAACCTTTGACCGAACCAGCAAAGTGCGTAAATTGCGGTGAAGCACACCCTGCTAGCTACGGGGCTGCAGAATAGTTGAACAAGTTAGAGCAAAAAATAGTAGACCAACCAATATGCCTCGGGTTACAGTGAAACCGGCGGACTTCCCGCACTTACCCCAACGGGATGTGATTCCTGGAATGACCCCTGTAGCACATAATAATATACCACATACTAAATTTAACGTAAATCGAATAGATAACGATTTAAATTACTTTAAATATATTTTTGAATGGATTCGTAAGGGAAATATAAAATGGTACATCCAACAAATTAAATCCACTTTTGAAGATAAGAAAATTCAAACGGACACCTATGAGAGGGTCACCACATTATGTCTCGGTATATTGCGAATTTTCGGGGTCGAAAATGGCTATTAAACCATTAAAGATTGTTTCAATAAACATTAACGGCTTGACCCGCGAATATATAAATTTACAAGAATAAATTTTTAGAGATGAAATTGACATAATATTAGTACAAGAAACGCTAAAACCAGTGTGGTTCGGCTGGCGAATCCCCGGCTATAAAATTTATATCACGGATGGACCCAATCCGGCGCATAGGGGTACGGCTGTGGTGATCAGGTCCACATTATTACATTTGGAAGTTGTCCTCCCTCGACTTGAGAATCTGCAAGTCACTGCCATAACTCTAATGTTTGAAGATGAAGAGGTCCTGGTCTGCTTGGCGTATCAGCCTCCCAGCAAGAGAATAGTGTTAAACGATTTTGAAACCATCATAAGAATTAAAGAACGTTTTATAACTGGAGGAGGTTTAAATTCGAAGCATACCATTTGGAATTCGAGGCTGATATCGCCGAGGGGAAGAATTTTACAGGACCTGACAGAGAGGGAGGACTTTGAAATTATTGGACCTGACGCACCGACCCATTTCCCAAGTACACTAGTGGGAAACCCCGATGTGCTGGATGTGTTCATGGTAAAAAATAAAAGTAGTGGTGGAGTCATAGGAAACTAGGGACGAATTAAATTCTGTCCACTTCCGCGTGGAATTAGTTTTAAATTTTAATATTGAAAAGACGCTTTTCAGATCCATGACATCGGTTACTAATTGGGGTGTGTTTACAGAAAATATGAAAGATTGTGTTTTCCCGGATAATCGAGGAAATGAATCAACTGAGGCTCTGGATCTGGAAATAGATATTTAACTAATACAATTGTAAACAATTTTAGAGAAGTGACTACTGTAGATGTTAGTAGTCATACCACGGGGAATCTGTTGGAAGTGGAGGCACTCGTCCGGCAGAAAAGAGTGGTCAGAAGACACTGGCAAAGGTACCGTAGGAGAGAGGATAAGATTATTTTAAATAATCAGACTAATAGCATTGACAATGTTTTAAGAGATTTTAAGATAAGGAAATTTAACGCATATCTGGAACAGGCTGAGAGATCAAATAATATTTGGCCCATTTAAAAAAAATCAAAATAACGCAATTAATAATAAACCTATTCATGGACCAAATGGTCTAAAATATAAAGCAACTGACAATGTAAATACTATTGCTGACTCCCTAGAGGATGGCTTTGGACCCCATCTCCAGGATCAATATGACGATGACTGGATAGATGGGGTGGAATCGTAGGCGGAGCGGATCTCTGAGATAGCTCCCCTACAGAGGTTGCGGTTGGCCTCCCTCGCTGAGGTTTAGAAAATTATTAAGACACTTCCTAAGAAAAAAGCTGTTAGTACAGATCATGTGTCAAACGAGATGATTCAGCACCTCCCATCTGGGATGACGCGCTATTTAGTAACTATTTTTAATATATGTTTAAATTTCAATTATTTTCCGCGCAAATGGAAACAAGCAAAAATCATAACGTTACCTAAAGAAGGCAAAAATCCTATTTTTGTTTCTAATAGACGACCGATCAGTCTGCTAAGCAATCTTAGCAAATTATTTGAAAGAATTGTGCTGGGCAGAATTATCGGTATGACTACTGATCTGCGCGTCATCCCAAAAGAGCAATTCGGGTCCATGCCGGTTCGTTCCACGACACTGCAACTGGTAAGACTCACGGAATATATAACATCAGGTTTCAATTATACAGAGAGCACAGATTCAGTGTTCTTGGATGTCGAGAAAGCCTACGACACGACCTGGCATGAAGGCCTGATATGGAAGATGGATTAAATGGGCTTTTCGGATGGGATGGTGGGAATCATCTCGTCCTTTTTAACGGATAGGAGTTTCGTTGTCAGCGAGGGGGGGTGCAACCTCTGAAAGATGACGTATTCTAGTTGGAGTGCCTCAGGGATCCGTACTTTCACCATTGTTATATAGAATTTTAGAATTTATACCACCGACGTTCCTGGGAGGACACATACGCAACTGGCCCTGTATGCCGATGATATTGAGATATATATTAAAGACAGATCCTTAATTAGGTGTAGTAGAAAGGCGCAGAGAGGCCTACGAAATATTGAGCGCTGGGCTGATAAATGGAGAATCAAAATTGGCAAAGAGAAGAATCAAGGCATCACTTTTACGCAACGACCAAATATTAATGGTGCAGAAATGCTAGAATATGACGGAACTCTTTTCTGATATCAGGCCATTATTCAGTATCTCGGGGTTATATTAGATCGCCGTCTCACATGGGCGAAACATGTCGAGAAGATTCGAAATAACTTTTATAAACGTTTTTCACAACTCAAACCCATGTTGAGACCCCACTCTCTGACACCTCAATCACGTACGTACAGGACTTGTATATGCAGCAAAATGATTTATGCATGTCTCGCATGGCTGACCTTATCAAAGGATAAAATAAACTTGCTTCAGGTTCTTCGGAACAAGTGTTTATGACGTGCAGGAGACTATCCAATTAGGACGAGAATCACCAAAATTCATCAAGATTTAAACATTAACTTTCTTCAGGAAGTGATGGCTAAATTGGCAAGAAAATTATATCAAAAAGCGACTCGCAGCGAAAAAATGCTCTTATTAATAGCCTAGGGGCATAAAGCGAAAATATAAAATGCCAAAGTTCTATGTGGCCTAGGAAGTTAGATGCTCCTAGGCCTACCACAAAAGTATAAATAACTGATTGAACTTAACACTTCCTAAATAAGAGATCAAGGTGATTACACCGGTATCCTGGAGAACCTGAAGCGAGCATACCTCAAGATTTTCCAGTCTCAAGAGAATCCTTGAGGATGCCAGACGCAGTATCTGGCGAAACGTCGGGGAACTACAAGCCTCACGAGCACGGCCTACAGCACGAAAATTTTCATTCAGATCATCATAGTTTTTGGATACTTTGAAATCCACAATGGGTTGAAGCAAGGAGATGCACTATCTCCTCTACTATTTATTTTGTACTAGAGCATGCCACCAAATCTTTAGAGGATGAAGAAGGCCTACAACTCAATGGTATTAATAAGTTGCTAGTTTATGCTGATGATGTAGTACTATTGGGCGATAGTGATGAGATACTAAAGGCAAACACGCACACACTATTGAGTAACTCTAAGTAATTGGGATTGGAAGTAAATATCAATAAAACTAAACATATGGTCACACGTAGAAATGCATTATATAATGGAAATGTACACATATTGACAAATGAGACAAATTTTAAGTAAATGGCTCAATTCACATGCGTAGGAACAATAATGACAAAGAGGAATAAGATGTACAAAGGAATTAAACGTAGGCTCAATTCTGGAAATACGTGCTATTTTGCATTACAGAGATTCTTGACTTCCCAACTCCTTTCAAAAAACGTTAAACTGAAAATATATGAAACTATTATTCTACCTGTTATATTATATGGATGCGAAACATGAACTCTTACTTTAAGGGTGGAAAGGAGATTACGAGTATTTGATAATAAATTTTTTAGGAAATTTTTTGGAGCAAAGAGAGATGGACAGGTGAATGGAGAAGACTGCATAACAGTGAATTACATGGTCTTTATAGGAAGCCAGATATAATGAAAACAGTTAAGTACCATACACTGCGATGGGCAGGACATGTGGCACGAATGGGGAATGAATGACGTGCATGGAAGCTTCTTGTAGGAAAACCAGAGGTAAAACGCCCAGTTGGTAGAACAAGAATTAGGCGGGAGAATAACATTAACTATGATTTGAGGGAAGTAGTAGATTTTACAGGGGATGATTGCAACATTGGCTCAGGATAGGGATATATGGAGAGTGTATGTCCGCGCGGCCATGAATCTATGGGTTCGATAATGCCAGTGAGTGAGTGAGGGTTCCTGATTTTATTGTCTTTGAAATATCAAGTAGGTATTGCTGGTCTTTGCTAAGCAAGTTTATGTCTATCTGTGGGATCTGACAATCAATAATAATAATAATAATAATAATAATAATAATAATAATAATAATAATAATAGCTTTATTTTACCTGGCAGAGTTAAGGCCTTAAGGCCTTGTCTACCACTCAAAAAAATACAAAAAAATAGTGTTACATCTAAATTACAATACGTATAAACGATTACATGTTATGAATACAATACAATTAATATTTATAATGTATTTTGATTGACTCTAAATTTAACGAGTTAAATATATAATATGTACAAGAAATATAAAAAACGATGATGAGATTAATGACATAGTATAAAATTAAATAAATAAAGAAAATTTAATTATTAGACAACAGGTAACTGTATAAACGTGACTTAAAGGTGGCAAGTGTGCGGCGACCCCTGATATCTTGAGGAAGGAGATTCCAAGAGCGGGCAGAGGCTACTGTGAAGGAAGTAGAATAGGAGGAAGTGCTATGAAGAGGAATTGTTAGCAGACTGCTATCTTGTGACCTAGTGTCAATATTGTGGTAATAGGATAACTTCTCAAATCTGGACGCCAGGTAAGTAGAAATGTAGGAATTCAGAAGATTGAAAAGTAGTGAAAGAGAGTGCAATTTAGGTCTGTCAGTAAGACGGAGCCTAGAGAGGTTATTAAAGTGTTCGGAGATATGGTCATAACGGCGGATATTAAAAATGAATCGAACGCAAGCATTACGAACACGCTGCAGTCTCTGCGACAAGTCATAGTTTAGATCATTATATATAATGTCACAATAATCGAAGTGTGGTAACACAAGAATCTGCACAAGGATTTGTTTTAACGAAACTGGGAGAAAATTCTTTAAACCTCTAAAATAATGTAAGATGGAGAAAGTCTTTCTACATATGTGTTTCACTTGTGTTTGCCAGGTTAAATTTGCGTCTAGATGTAGTCCAAGATCTATTACTGAAGAAGAATAAGGGATAATTTTATTATTTATAGTAATGTTTGGAAGTGTAGATATGTCAACGGTTGTAAGCAGTCTTTGTTGTCCCATTAGAATTACTTGTGACTTGTTAGGATTTGGATACTTGAAGATCAGTTAAAGATGGATATGAGATCGTCATTCATTTTCGTCAAGCTGTTATAGAGATAATGAGGAGGTGAATGTAGGTAAATTTGGAGATCATCAGCATAAAGGTGATAACGGCAGAGCTTTAGTACAGTTGGTAAGTCATTTATGTAGATTGAGAAAAGAAGAGGTCCGAGAACACTGCCCTGGGGGACTCCAGCCGGCACGTTGCGCCAAGGCGAAGATCTAGAGTTTAATTAAACGTATTGCTGACGACCGTGCAGGTATGAGTCGAACCAGGATACAGCTCTATCAGACAAGTGTAGGTGCTTGAGCTTTATCATAAGTAAGTCGTGGTCTACTGTGTCAAAAGCTTTGCTGAAGTCAAGTAAGCTTAAAGGAGACAATTGACGTCTGTCCACGGCTTCACGAATATCTTCAGTAATTTTGAGCAAAGCTGTGGTTGTGCTATGACCAGATCTAAAGCCGGATTGATAAGGATCAAGGAGGTGATTTTCTTGGAGATATTCAGTAATTTACTTATATACAATATGTTCCAGGGCTTTAGATAATGTCGGAAGGATGCTAATCGGTCGGAAGTCATTACAGTTAGCAGGTGTACTTATTTTTGGTATAGGCCGAACTCTAGACTGTTTCCATACAGTAGGGAAGATCGAATTTATAAGGGAAGCATTAAAAATATGAGTCACTGTGGGTAGTATAATGTCAATGATTTTATTTAGCATTAAAATTCTGATGTCATCTGTTCCTTGTGCATTGGATTTAATCCGCTTGAGTGCTTTTTAACGTCTATAGGCGAAATGTCGTAAAAGTAATATTTATCTCTTGCTATATGGGGGGATGGGGATAAGTCTTTAAGAATGTCTATTTAAGGCCGGTATTCTTGAAACCAACTCTCCTCTCCCCCACCTCTCTCACTTCCGTAAGTTGAGTCTGACCACGAGAGTGAGAGATGGTTTTCTTGAAACCATCTTATCCGATCTTATCTCTATCTCAGGCGAGATGGAAAAATGCGTATGTTGGCAATGATTTTAAAAATGCATAGAGAAATAATCCATATGATATAGTGAAATATGGCGTCTTTTAAAAATCGTCTGCAATTGTATAGGTTATGGGAATGTGATTGTTTGCCTAAAATAAATTAAACTTATTACAAAAATTAGGAAATAGAATCTGATTGAGGTTAAACATAAAATATATGTGTGTAATCAAAACGTATTCATGGCAAAATTAGGATTTCCTACATATAGAAATGTCCAACAATGAAAGTAAAAAATATATATTGCCCAGTTATCCCTTATAAAATTAGTTATCTGAATAGGCTTATATTATTGATAAATATAGCAAGAAAAGTATAAAAGGTCAAATTGTAACATTCCACAGCTTTCATATTTTATACATGTGTATTGTGATGGAGAAAAGCGTACGTTATATGTACGTTATGGGATATCAACAAACCAAATTAATATAATATACGTGATCTATTTTATATCAAATTAAAAACAGTATTAGTGATCCATTTGAGATGGTCTATTTTATTTTATTATGTTATCTTTATGGATAATAGGTATACCTTTATGCATAACAGGTAATACTATAGGTCCTAATAATTTTGTAGGCCTAACCTTAAAAGTCGAGATTGTAGCAAAATAATAATTTATTATTATGGTTTATAAAATCATTGATAGGTAAAAGTGATCCCACAGCAGGCCTTAGGAGGCCTTTGGGGTAGTAGGAGGTTAAGGCTCCGACTTTTTCTAGACAATCGGCACTTGAAGTCAGCCGGGTTGTCAGCCCTGCGTGACGGCCGCCTTTACCCCAGAACAAGCGTCTGGTACTCATTTCCGTTAGAGGCTGAGTCGACCCCAGGGCCATAGTGCCGCCAGAGGGTTTGGGTCAGTTTAAAAATCCTGACCCCAACGGGACTTGAACCCTTGACCCTCCGGCTTGTAGCTCAGTGCCTTAACCACTACGCTACGGCGTGCTCCATCATTGATAGGTAACTATGTATTAATTTATTGTTGTAATTGTTAATAGAAAACATTATCGAAATTACACTATGAAGATAATATTTTAAGAACATGGTAAGAAATTACAATCACCACGTTATGTAAATACATCAAATAAATACAAAGTTATTAATCAATTTTTGATGGTGCATTTTATGGTAAAAAAATATACATATGGTATAGGGCTCAACTGCACTTCTACTAGCGCTTGATTTTTCATTTATATTGTCGTAAACTCTTCTTCTGTATTAACTAACATTATTTAATGCTTTAAACTTTTTCAAACAATTTTTATAACATTATTAGACAATTTTGAAGTATTTATTTAAATATGCAAATCACAATATTATGACACTGGTAGACAATATGATGCTATTTTCTCTTAATATTGCAAATATTAGTAATTTAAATTTCACAGCGACATATAGTAATCGAGGATGATAATCGATATGTGGTTAGATTGTGGGTTATCGCTGGCTATATAAAACCTGACATATGCGCACTGTTGTTCTATTGGACTTTGAAAATATTCCACGCTAGTTTAAGTGCAGTTTTTCCGTTTATAGAAACACTGTTAAGTAACTATGTATTAATTATTGCTGTAATTCACCACAAATCTTTAATCACCATGTTATGTAAATTATTAGTATTGTCTCTTCTCCTTATGGTCATTAATGCTTCTCCTGATACAAGACTATAGTCATAATTTATAAACTTTGATACTCTATCAGTGTTATTCTAAAATTTATATCAAAACAAAAAATGGGACATTATATGTATTATATATATGCCCACTTACTTTGCCCTACAGTCCTATAAGGGCATTTATATAAACAACCATCTTTAAAATATGTAGTCATTGCATGAAACTTCATTTCAGTTTACTGTTTTACCTCATCCTCACGTCAACATGATTTTTTTCAAATATGGCCCCCTTGAATAGCTGATTGGTTTTACTACTTATATTGCAAGCTCTAGGGCTTTATGAAATACATAAGATAAATGGCACATTCACTAAAGCCCTCCACTGAACCTTTTCCTCAACGAACTTAATCCAGTAAAAATTTCTTCTACTGTCTATTCAATCTACATGATCAACCCATAACAAACTTATAAAACTTATAGCGACAAATGTATTTATTTTATTGAGAAAATACCATTAGGAAGGTTTAGATGGGAGGATATTTGGATGAATCTTAGGGAACTGCATATTGGAAATAAACATCTGTTTTTGGTGGACATGAGTTTTGTATGTCATGATAAAAGAAACAGAAGTGAATTCTAGTACTTGGACAATGCAGGAAAATGAAATTAAAGAACAGTCCATACTTATATTTTATTGTGGAATTAATATGTATGACACCTGAAATAAATACAAAATATGTTTCATTTGAAAACATTGCTTTTTATTATTATCAGCATTCATAATTACTCATAACAATTATATACAAGAATCAATATGGATTTACATACATGAACATTACACAGCTATCAATGTACATAAACACACAAATTTGTAACACTAATACCTTATATATTATTGTGAAACATTACTATTTACACATTTTTTAGAATATAATACCTCATCGTGTCCACCACTGTGGTCTCGAGGTAGCGTGCTGCCTTGTCATGCAGTGGGTCCAATTCCTGGTCGGGACAAGCTCCTGGGAGAGGTTTTTTTTGGGGTTTTCCTCACCTGTAAGACAAATGTCAGGAAGCTTAGGGACCAACAGTCCCCAAATATCATCCGGTCATCATCATCATCCTTCACCGATGTGGAAAGAAAGCAACGGGAAGCTACCACACCTATAATTACCTAGCAAATCATAGCATGAAAATGCTATGATTGCAGTGAAATACCTACCCTTCGGCAGAATTACTATGGATGGATGGATCATAAGGCTTTTAAGTTTCCATACCCAACTTACGGAAAACAAGATAACAAAACAATAAAGCTTGCCAAGGATCTACCTACTTAATCAAATCTAAATTACTTTAATGAAATTTTATGATGGGAATTTACATTATCAGGCAAATAAATTAAGTAAGTCAAATTATTACATCTCACCTCATAAAACTGGGTGATTCTCACAGGACCGGTTTCTGAAGTTATTTCCTCTATCGTCAACCAGAACTCAGACTATAGAGTTAATGGAATCTTGGCTGATGATACAAGCAATAGCTTCAGAAACCAGTCCTGTGAAGATCACGGAGTTTTATGAGGTAACATGTAATAACTTATTTGACTCACTTAACGGAATATAAAATAATAAAAAAACCCATGGCTTGAAAGGCCTAGAAGGCTCTTGGCCTACTAGCTGGCTGTTGGACTCACTTCCACATGAGTTGATCACAGAGATAGAAGATCATTCACCCAGTGTAGGATTGATATGTGGTCAGCATGTCAGGTCCCCCAGTCATTATAGCTGATTTTCTGAACTTGGAGCCGCTACTTATTGTAGCTACCCAAATGCCTCATGATGCTGAGTGAGCAATGGCCCAATACTGGCCAAAATCACAAGAAAAAATGTTTTCCCCCATGGAGACCCGAACCAGCGCAAGTCCGGTAACTCTCTGACAAAGCATCTTGCCTTAACCATTCAGCTATGGTGCGGGACATAAAACAAACAAACTGAATTAAATAAACATGTTCACAATTGGCTATACCAGAAATGTGAATAAATGTGCACGCATTTTAACTTATGTTATCCAATAAATTATAGTGTTAGTGACTTAAAGGACAATTACAAAGTTTATAGCTGATATGTCACATGGAATAGGGCCCTATTTAAATTACATATTAGAACAAATAAAATTTAAGATTAGACAAAATGATATAGTGTTACAGATGCACGAACAATTTAGACGAGGAAATCTGCATTTTTAACACATAATGATCTATATATACAACACAAATATGTTCACAGCCTTACAGCAGAGGAAGTATAGAAGACAAAAAAATGCACAATACATGATAGTGTAGTGAAAAGAAAGTGTTCATATAATTTTGTCCAGTCACAATCCTAAAATTACAAGTAAAAATACAATGGGAAGTAAGTAACTCTATTAGGTCCTTCTTAATAACAAATAAGGTAAATCCGGAGTTATTCTACCTCATAACTTGTTGTGTTCTATTTGAACTAGTGTCTGTATATAAAGTATACCATCGTCAGCTTTTCCAGAATGTTGAAATTAACATTGTCGTTCCCTCGATGTCCAGAGCTGACAACTTAAACTTCAACAGTCTGGAAAAGCTGACGATGGTATACGTGAAATATCAAAACTAGTTCAAATAGAACACTAGTTATGAGGAAGGATGACTCGGTATTCACCTTACTTATTATTAAAAGTGGACATCTATTAGAGCCCTTCCATTTGGCAAATCATAAACATCATTCACAACTGGAATAGCATTATTGGTGGCAGATCCTCTATTTCGGCATCGTTTGCCCTCCTCGCTATATTGTGTAACACAGTTGTTGCAACTATAACAGTCGTCGTCGTTTCAAGTTTGAGTTATAATTGAAATCAGCTCGTGTTTGTGGGTTGAGGAGAGGTGTCATTAAAATATGATGGCACGCATACCCACTGTCTTCCAGGAGAATGCCAGACACTTCTCCTTCTTCAAATTGGCCACAGATCATGTTACTTTTGAACATACGACTGTCGTGTGCAGATCCTGGCCAGCCTGTAACGATGTTTATGAATTCCATAGTGAAGTTCACAATGGCCTGAAAATTAAAAAAAAATCCAAGATATAAAAAGCTACTCTCAATGCAATAAATAAATAAATATATATATTAATTAAATCAAAGTAAAACTTAGTTTTATTCGATTTTCATATTTATTAAGATATAATTCAGTGACAGCTGTTTCAGTACACTGTACCTTCTTCAGACATGTACCGAAACAGCTGTCACTGAATTATATCTTAATAAATATGAAAATTGAATGAAACTAAGTTTTATTTTTATTCAATTAATTAATATGGATTTTCATCAAGTAAACACCAACTCAATTGATTATATATATATATTCAATTTTTCATATTCAAAATTCTTACTATAAACTATGCCGTTCCTGACGAAAAACTATTCATTTTTTATTCATAGCCATTACAAGCACTTCAGTTTTGTCATTGCGTTAAAATTGTGATGGTTTCGTCAATTGTTTTATTGGAAGTAAATTTGGCTCAACTGCACTTTTACTAGCGCTTGATTTTTCAGTTATATTATTGTAAACTATAGCACTTATTTTGTATTTCCTAATATTTTAAACTTTTTCAAACAATTTTTATAACATTATTAGACAGTTTCGAAGTATTTATTTAAATGTGCAAATCACAATTTTATGACACTGTTAGAAATATTGTGATGCTAACTGCTATTTTCTCCACAGAGTATATTACTTAGTCTATAATTTTTCTATTGCTGTTTTGGGTTATCGCTGGTTGGATCAGCATTAGGGAGCGATAAGTAAGTGTACACCCATTTTTAATAAACGTTTGGTAATTTTAATATTATTAATATATCTTTTTAACATAGATTTGGGGATTTATTGCAAATATTGGTCATTTAAATTTCATAGCGATGGATTGTAATCGAGGATGATAATCAATATGGTTCGATTGTGGGTTATTGGTGGCTCTCAAACTCTGGCGCATGCACACTGTTATTCTATAGGACTTTGAAAATATTTCATGCTAGTTTAAGTGCAGTTTTTCCGTAAATTTACTTGTACCTTAATAAAGAAAGAACAAATAATGCTTGAATTGTGACTTGAACCCTGGATCTCTGATTCTGTACATTAGTACAATACCAATTACACCATCTGAGCACCGATAAGAATGTCAACATTTCTTTCTACTTATACAATTCTCGTTCGTCCGAAGACCATCAATACCAACATGCCAATTGGAATCTTTTATTCAGAAGTACTTTTATTGAGAATTTATACATTACTTTTGAACGGTAAAGCTTCATACTTTGAAGTTTTTATTAAATTAACACTTTCCAACCTAGATTAATTAAGGAAGAAAAATTAAGGTTTTGAAAGTGTAAATTTAATAAAAACATGAAAAAAATTAAAATATGGTTATATTTTATTTGTTATTTATGCAAAAAATCTATGTTATGTTATGGGATAAATGGTATGAGGTAGTAATCTAGAACAATATTAACACAATACATTTTCAAAATGTTTCTCACTGATATTGGTCTACAAAATCTCCTACTTGGCACAAATTATTTAGGTAAAAAGCATCATAAATCAAGTATTCACCTAAAATGGTTCACAGATGCTGCTTGGAGTTCTGCTTTTATGTGCTATATATTTAAGACAGTGCAACTAATGGCTTTATTTCAATTTTCTTACAATACTGATCAAGGCAACTGAAGCCATGGATCACATGTCGTAGATTTACGACACGTAGAAGAACCTGAAGCTTCTAAAAATAAAGCTTCTAAAAAAAATTAGTTGGATCTTTCATTATCAGTTTTGAATTACAACTCTAATGATGTCAATTAAAGAGCATAAGGGCCTTCTAGGCCTGTTGCGCTTGGAGAGAGGGAGTGAAATAAAATAATAATAATAACACACAAAATACTTGCTTAACTAGTTTTTGTACATACCTGACAGTTGAAGGAGAATACGCCCAAGCTATTTCTGAAGATTTCGGGATATTCTCCTCCAGGATTCCTTATTTTTATATGTGTGCCATCGATGAATCCAACTACACCACGGAAACAAGCAATTCTATGAAATTCATAATGGAGATGACGAACCTCATCTCCATTAGGGAATGTTATAAATTGTAGTTTCAATTCTGCAATAGAGGTGGATACTTTTCTGATGACAGGTGACACAGTACTTTGGCTGATGCCAGGGAGGTCTGCCACTACAAGCTGCATACTTCCTGTGAATAGAATTAATAAACAAATTGAATAAATTCACAATTGGTATGACACAATATTTATGCCATAATAAATTTAATATTTGTCTGGCCACACCTTGATTAAGTATTTGTTCCTGAATCGAGGAATTTAGCATAAAATTAAATGAAGCATTATCAGATAATCTTTCATGTGCATAATTTAAAGAGTGAAGCAAATTATGGGTAAACTTTAGTATTTGACTCTCATCTATTCAATGAATAAGTTCTACAGAATCGCACTGCACATGCGCGAATGTTTAATGTAACCTTCACCAGGTGGCAGGATATAAATGTGAAATCGAAATAACTAACCTTCTTAATAAATTCCCAAACAGTTTATGAGAAACTGACATACACCCATTACACTCTTCCTAACCTAACAAAATAAATTGCTTGCATATTATTCAATAAACTAATCATACGTATACTAACTTGTCCCAACAAAAAACACACGAAATGAAGTTAATTTCTTTAAATTAAATAATAATAATGTTAAGTATTAAAAAATTAATAGAAATATTGTTTTATTAATTTCTACTACAGTAGTTTGAATGAAGATGTTTCATTATTTGCATTTTCCTTATATAATATATATATATATATATATACATATATATATATATATATATATATACATACACATATATATCGTACTATTGAATTACTAATTATTATCCAATTTTGTTCGTTATGTGACCGGAGTTAATAAAAATTTCACTTTTTTGCGTGTAATATACAAACAAAAAAACGATCATGTTAATGATTATACACGAGAGTGATATTTTATTTCTCTACATGAATTATTTGTAATCGGTTTATATAGTATTTCCATACACGTTTGTAATAAACAACACTAGATTTTAAGAAGTCTCACGATGCATATTGAAAAAGTTAAAATATAATGAATCATACAGCATATATTACATGACTTACCTGTATATCGGGGAATATCCTGAAAGTACAGGCGGCGACGGCGATTCGCTTGATCCCGTAGATTTTGTTCAATTTCCACATCTTCTATTAATTTCTGTGCCTCCAAACCCAAAAGATTATTCACTTTTGGAATTCCGCCATTTCTACTGTGGAGCAGAACAAAGGGAAAGACAGGAATACTGCCGACTTAAAATTTGACATTTAAAATTGAGTAAGGCGTGGCCAAAACGAGAGTCGAGAGACGAGAGTTGGTTTCAAGAATACTCTCGACGTCATAGGAAGGCGGAGCCATTAACCTGCCACTCACTTCGAGAGGAGAGTTGGTTTCAAGAATACCGGCCTTAGTCTTGTTGTATGGAGGTGTCATGGGTATTGAGGTAAAATATTCATTTAAATCATCTACATAAATGTCTATAGAGTCAGTTGGGGAAATTAAACTGTCTAAGTCCTATTGTATGGAGATTTCGCCAAGTATCCCGTGCATTTATTTCAGGTCCGATTATACTGTGGGCGTGTCGTAGTTTGGTATTGCGTATAGTTTGTGTAGTTGTGTTTCTAAGTTGTTTGTACAGTTGCCAGTTCTCGTCATTTTTATGTCGTCTGTATGTTTGGTATGCTTTGTCTCGTTTTGACATAAGTTCACGTATTCAGTCATTCATCCAGGGAGCAGGGGAGCGCGAAAATCGTCAATACTCTGGAAGGTATTTATCAAATACCATAAATGCGTAAAAATGTAACTTTTTCATTATTTTGGCAAATTCTGGGGCTTATGCGCGACCGAAAGATATCAAATGATCTAAATCAAATTAAAACACAATGTATTTAGGCTCTATTTGAGGACGTTACAAACTGTTACAGTACGAAAACATCTAATTCAAAAATTTAAGAAATAATCGCAAAAAATAGTTTTGTTTTCATATTTTGGCAAACGTTAGAGCCTTTGCTCGACCGGAAGATGTCAACCGATTTTTATTTTTTAATTTTTTTTTTTTTGCTATATAATTTTTAACTTTTCTGCGCTATCACAACTTCGAAATAATATTTTAAAAAAGTTTTTTTTTCGGCCAACACTAATGTGCGTATCGGTCACATAAAGTTGGGTTCGTGGAGGACAAATCAGAGACAGACAAGGTTCTTCTTGGGATTCATCCCACATTCTCCATCCAAAATCGTCTTTACCGCATTTCCTCATAGCCTACTCGTCTCATTCCATTTCGTTTCATCTGCTCCCGTGAAAATGCGACACATCTGGTATGTTACTGACCTTGACGTCACGTCGATCTGCCGTAATGCGGACACGGTTTACTTTAACATATCACGTTGTTCCGAGATATTGATTGAGTGTCTCATATATAATGCAATTTTTACATAATTTATTTTTTTTATGTTTTCTGAAAATAGTAGGTAGAAACCATCAGGTCCTATGGTCTAGGCCGATCTTTCAGAGAGATTTATTATCATGTGACGGTACGAATCTCTGATTTTCAGTGCGAATAATTAGTTGAGATCCACTTCCACAGCTCCAATATTTTTAAATTTAACACAATAAATGGGCCATGGATCGAATACTTGATTATGTAAAGTCGTAAGTTCACATATATATGCTGGGTGAAGTAGCAGTTCGATTTCTCCTAATTGTTGGTGCAATATGAGGTCTCGAAAGACAACTCTATCTCGGTTAACTAATCCTAGTATTCCCTTCTCACAATCTCAGGAACTTGTTACAATTGTTATGAATAATGATTTGCGTTGACAGCATGGCCGTTTGGAACAAACTTCCAGTATATTCCATTAGACACACAACATTACGTTAAGGACTCATGGATTACGGTAAAAGATTCAGAATAATGCTTCTTAATATTTTAGAGTATATTTGATTTTTGTTAGATTACTCGCGCTGTTTATATTGTATTGAAGGATTATAATTAATGTGATTATATTTTCTTGAAATTCTATCAGGCACCGTTATCACGTGTCCAACAACTATGTCTTCAGTGACCATGGGTTACTTACATCACACACTTGTACAATTTTATTCATTTATTTATTTATTTATTCACATGTCAGGAATTTCATTATTTTCCCCGAGATATTACACATGTTTCATGGACTTTCCTAATATATATATGTCGTTGTGCAGTCCTGGAGGTAATGTCTGTTCATCTCTTATTTCTTATTACAGAGAACACAATTACGAGTCGATACAATTGCAAAACGGTATAATTTTTCAGTAGGTGGTGCAAAGAATTAAGTGGAAACAATACGACAATCTGGTGTCTCATGTGTGGTTAGTTGGTCTTTTATTAATAACTTGGCAGATTGAACATTGTTGTCTTTGGAAAATTAGTGGTTGGTTGTTGGATAAATTTGTGAAAGATTACACTAGCCAACAAAAAAATTTACTTTTTTTCTGTAATTGGCATGGAAACAATCTTTATGTTTTCGGATGTGCTGATAACGAAAATGTTAATGAAAATGCAAGATTAGCTCTCGTTTTGAAGTTATGCTAACTTTATGTTATTGCCTATATGAGCTTCCTTGGAGGAAGGTCACAGAAGGGGCAACCGCTTTACCTTACTTATTTACTCACTGGCACTATCGAACCCGTAGGTTCATGGCCGCACGGACATAAGCTCTCCATACATCCCTATCCTGAGCTAATGCTTTCCAATCATTCCCTGTATAATCTACTTCCCTCAAATCATAGTTAATGTTATTCTCCCACCTCATTCTTGGTCTATCAACTGGGCGTTTTCCCTCTGGCTTTCCTACAAGAAGCTTCCATGCAAGTATTTCATTCCCCATACGTGCAACATGTCCTGCCCATCGCAGTCTACGAGACTTAACTGTCCTTATTATATCTGGCTTCCTGTAAAGACCATGTAGTTCATTGTTATGTAGTCTTCTCCATTCACCTCTCTGTTCATCTCTCTTTGGTCCAAAAATTTTCCTAAGTACTTTATTCTCAAATACTTTTAATCTCCTTTCCTCTCTTAAAGTAAGAGTCCATGTTTCGCACCCATATAATACAACTGGTAGAATAATAGTTTTATATATTTTCTGTTTAACGTTTTTTGAAATGAGTTTCTGCTGGTGATATCCTAATTAGTGTCCAGCAGTATTCAGCTAACATTGATGCACTCCACTTTCCCTGCAATCTCACTTTCATATTGAAAATTTGCTGGTGTAAGCGTTCCTTGTGCTCGTTGCAACACCACAGTTGTCAGGAAAAAAAGTCCATGTGGAAAACTAAAAAAATGTAACTTTAAGGACATGTTACACCCCAGTATCGTAGCAGTGCAAAATATTTGCCACAAGATCCTAATAGTTTTGTGCCCTCTTATTTCCTAGAACGTTTGTTGACACTTGAACAAAGGCATCCAGAGCTAACTTTTCATTACCTGTCAGGATTGTGTTGATATGCTCATCTTTGTACATTTTCCGTATCTGGGGACTTACGAAAATCCTCTCTTTCCTTTGTCTCATTAAGCCGTGGAAATGTCTGGTGCAAATAGATAAATGCTACCCCAGTTTTGTCCATGGCCTTAACGAAGTTTTTCATTAGGCCCAGTTTCATATGAAGAGCAGGGAGAATTACGTTCTTGGATTCGACAAGTGCTTCTTGCATAACTTTGTGAGGTCTGGTTCAAGTGATTAATACTTAGGCCAATCTTTATTTTTATAATGAAGTGCTACGGCGCGGCTATCCCAGAGACACTGGAAGGAACAGAACTTGGTACAGCCCAAGTAGTATGCCTCTGATTTTCAGATCCCCGGAAATCGTCATTTAAACTTATCATATTTCAATCGCAATAACAATTGTTTCATGTTAACATATCGCTCATTTGCTGCAACAACGTCATAACTCAAAAATGGTCGATTTTGAGTTATTGGTACTACATGAAAGACAAAACTGAGTTCTATATTCAGTAAGAACGACATAAGCTACTGTATACAGTGAGTTGGTATAGTAATTTGATATTTATGACAAATACAGGCAAAGGTAGGCCTATATGGATTTCAAACTTTTAATTCTTCATCAATTGAGTTGGTGTTTACTTGATGAAAATCCATATTTATTATCATTATCATCATAGTACATTCACGAATTTAGGCCATTTGTTGACCTGTTTTGGCCTCAAGAGAAACACCATCCAGAAGTCTTTTGAGTGGACGTCCTGGTCTTCTTCTTCCTGCAGGTTGATATCTTAACATTAGTTTGGGTATTCTGTGATCTTCCATTCGATGAACATGTTGTATCCATCTTGACTTATAATCAGAAATTTTGTTTTCTAAAGATTCCATGTGTAATTCTTCTAAGATGTCTTCATTTTTTTGTGATCTAGTAGTGTGTATCCTGCAGTCCTCCGAAGATATCTCATTTCAGCAGATCTAAGTCTCTGTATATCCTTCTGTTTCAACGTCCATACTTCGCTACCATACAAAAGAGTTGGAAGAGCCAGTGTTTTATACACTTTCAGTCTTGAATGCTTTTGGACTAACTGTGGCTTGAAGATAGAATTTATTAACCCTAAAATTCTTAAAAATTTAGATATTTTTGCATTTACATCCTTTTCTTCTTCATATGAGATATTGCATCCTAGATATGTAAAATTATTCACCTGCTCCAAAATTTTATTGTTCAGTACAATTTTACTTCTGACAGGATCTACACCTTGAAATGCCATAATTTTTGTTTTTTCTGTAGATATCTTTAATCCATATTCTTCTGTAATTTTGTTAAGTTCATACAGACCTTTCTGTAGATTATCTTCGGAATTTGCTATTATTATTTGGTCATCTGCAAACAATAGGGTGTTTAATTTTCTATTTTCTGATATTCTTATTCCAAATTTATATGTTTTGTTCCAGCAACATATTACTTCATTGATATAAATTGCAAAGAGTGTTGGGGACAGGGGGCAGCCTTGTCTCACACCACGATTTATAATTCCTTCTTCAGAAAATCTGTTATTTAATTTAATCTTTATGGTGTTGTCTTTGTAAATATTTTGTATGTTCTGCCGAAGTAAATTTGGTATATTTCTGTCTTCCAATATATTTAAGAGTTTTGATCTCTTGACTGTGTCGAATGCTTTTTCAAAATCTATGAAAGCAAAATGTGTTTCTAAGTTGAATTCTCTTCTTTTTTCAAGCAATAGTTTAACAGAAAATGCTGAATCAATACAAGATCGTCCTTCCCTAAATCCATTTTGACATTCCATAAGGAATTTTTCACTGAAACTTTTCAATTTTCCATTTAAAATGTCTGCATAAATTTTGTAGCATGTGTTTAACAAACTGATTCCCCTATAGTTGTCCATTTTTCTCTTGTCTCTCCTTTCTTGAACAGGGGTATAACAATGCTTGTCTTCCATTCTTGTGGTATATCTGCATTTTTGAATACATTATTAAAGAAGGACAACAGTCTTTCATGGAACTGTTTGCCTGCATATTTGTACAATTCAGAAATCAAGCCATCTGTGCCAGTTGCCTTCCCATTTTTTAATTTCTTTAAACTATTGTTCAATTCTTCCAATGATATTATGGAATCTGTCTCATTATTATTTCGGAAAATTGTATCTTCATAGCTATTGTCAGTCCAAAGACTTTTATAATAATTGAAAAAATCTTCTTTTGTTACTCCGCAATTAATTTTGGTAGATTCTTTAATATCTTTATTCAAATGTTTTAATATTTTGAAGGCATTAGGTTGGAGCTTATGCAAATCTGATTCTAAATGTGTAACAAAATTTAACCATGTTTTCCTATGTCTCTTTCTTATTTCCCTCTTAACAATAGCTCTACAGCGTTTGAATTCTATTTCATTTTCTACTTTCTTTGTGTTCAAATATTTTTTATAAGCTGCATTTTTTTCTTCAATCAATTGTTTTATTTGATCATCCCAGATTTTTAGAGTTCTATTTCTTCTTTGTTGTATATTTACTTTTCCTAAAGTTTCATTAGCTGCATTTTGAATTATCATTTTAATGTTTTTCCATTCTTCTTCGACATCATTACTTTCTGGAGTTGTAGCCCAAATTATTAATTTTTGTTTTTTTTTTGCTGAACTTCTTCTCGAATATAACCATTTAATGCTGTCATCATAACATAATTTTACCTTGTACTTTTATTATTAAAATAAAAATAAAACGTAGTTTTATTTGATTTTCATATTTATTATATAATTCAGTGACAGCTGTTTATATGCATATAACAGAAATTTAGAAAATTCAAACTATGCTAACCACCTATTCCAATTAACTCATTGTTTTCGATCCAAATTTTGAAATTTTTACCTATTTGTGATAAGGGTAAAGAAGTTAGATCTTTTGGAGGCTGTAGAAATTAATAAGTTTAACAGTAGTAAAAAACTGTTAAATTCTCAACTTGCTTTGAATGAATCCCCTTTGTTATATTAAAAAAATTAAATAAATATTTTTGTATTGTTGCTTTGATCAGTTGGAACACAATTCATAATTTGTTAACATGTCTGAAGAAGGTACAGTGTACCGAAACAGCTGTCACTGAATTATATAATAAATATGAAAATCAAATAAAACTACGTTTTATTTTTATTTAATTAATTTTAATTCTTCTCCTGAAAAACTATATCTTTTTTAGTCATGACGTTGTTGCAGCAAATGAGCTATATGTTTCTTTCATGTAAGGCGCATACTCAATCGGAAACGATGGCAACACATAGCCATTATGCAGTAGAACACACTTGTGACTTATTTGGAGGAGTCGATGAACAACCTCCACTCAACACTTTTATAGTTAATGCCTATAGCTGCCATTAGTCCCAAAAGAGAGTAAAGTAAATATCGGGTTTAAAATTTTGTAGTAAAGCTTTTTACTTTAATTTTTTTCAAGTGTGGATGCATTGAAAACAAGTCTGCATCGAGACATACGGGTAATGACGTCACCAATTTGGCTTTACTTTTGCACATAGAAGATTGAAATTTTGCACACACATTGTGTGCACCTCTTAGTATATTTTAGTTGATTTCAAGATTTGTGCATTAACACAGGTGGTCGAGGGGCCCGAACTTAGAAACAAGGGATTTTCAGAAAAATTCCAATATCCCTCATTTTTTTTCCGCCTCGGGTACATGATAGAGGCATTTGAATGGTACCGTTTAAAGACTGTTCTTTTCTGAAGAGAATGAGGTTCGAAGCATGATTCTAGGATAAATAGTGATGTTCCTGTAGCTGCTTTCCTGAAATTAACCTAAACAAATTATCATAATTTAAAAGAGTTGAATTAAATTGGAAATGAAAGCTAATTCGAGCTTTTCATTGTCTCTTTCGTTATCAGCATGGTCGATAGATTTACGAAACATGTACTTGATTCCAGTTACATTTTCACTGTTTGTTAGTGTTATTGGTATGCTCGTGTTAATTGCTTAACTTTCAGCGGTTATTCCATATTATTTTGTGATTCGTGTATTTAAACATAATAGCAACTCTTAAAATAATTAAACAAGTTCTGAAAACTGCAAACTATATGTATTGTGTTTAATTTATGATGGTTTCCATGCTCCATACCTACCAGGGTCAATTTCCTAAAAAATAGTTTAGTTATTTATTATTTTATTTTCGAACAAGTAGTATGTTGGATAATAATCATCATATTAAAAGGAGGAAAATGGCCTCTAACTAAAGAAGAATTTACCAACGTTAAAACTTTTGACATTTATTTAAATCTATAGAGTTTGAACAATATGTAGTGTTATTTGAAAACATTATTGATTCTATAAATGTTATTAATTTATTTCTTACTTAATTTAATGTGGAGGAAGTGTAAATTAATGAAAATACATCTTCAAAGCACGTATGCATAGTGTGAAGTCATTAAAATTTAAAACAATTAAACATAAATTAATTCCATCGTTTTAGAATTAAAGAGAATGTAATGTGTGTGTGTGCGGGATTAGAACCGTCCACCGCATGCTATGAAAATGTGAGAGCTGAAAGATCTAGAGAAAGATAGCTTATAATAGAAAATAGTTTAAAAACTAAAACAACACGCTTTATTAGAAAACCGAACTAAAAAATCAAAAATTGTTTTAATTTCCAACGCGCATGTGATAAAATTAAAGTGGTAAAAAAAATCATCTTCAACATATATAGAATAAAACTAGAGTTATCTACAAAAACAAATAATTTTACCACCAACTGTGGGGTGCTTATTATAGTTTTTACGTTTTCTTCTTAGAGACTTTACTTTTACCAATATCTGTTTACTATCAAATATATTAATTGATATAGAGCACCCACGCTTTTGATGGTAAAATTATTTTTGTAGATAACTCTAGTTTTATTCTGGATGTGTAGGTAATAATATTTTGTTGACCACTTTCATTTTATCCCAAGCGTTTTGGAAATTAAAATTATTTTTAATTTTTTAGTTCGGTTTTCTAATAAAGCGTGTTGTTTTATTTTTTAAACTATTATTTATTTTTTATTGGTTAGTTGGATTATTATAAACCGGAATCCTATGAATATAATTATATATTTTTTTAATTATCTAACATTATTATAATGTTTTTTAATATTTTAATAAAGATAAATAGTTACAGTTAATCGTATCCTTCTCATATTTTTCGATAAATTACAGTGCGATAAGTTTACAAAATTGTCATTAATATTTTATAAAATAAAATAAAAATGTAAATATCTTTAAATCCGATACTATTGTAATATGAGCTAAAAGTAATATTTTTCTAAAAAAACCTGCGGGCCGGATTTGAACCAGCGACCTATGGATTACTGGAATTATATACCACTACAGTCCACCGTTCTACCAACTGAACTACCAGAGGATATAATACTAATTTCTTACAACGATGGACTAAAATGTCGAAACGTCCGCAACCTATTTTACCGTCTTTATTTTTTTGATATACTGATGATCCTGGCCAGGATATAAGAAACAATTAATAACATTATTGTATTGGCATTGGTCCTTTACCAGTATACAAAGTTTCAAGTCGTTCCAGTGTTTTAAGTGGGTGAAAATCCTGTTGAAAAATTCCGTTACATAGATACAGGACAGATACATAGATACACAGACAGATACAGGTCAAGCTAGTATAAAGCGTGTAAAAATAGAGAGAAGTGGGCTGTAGAGAAGACAAAATTAGGGTTAATTTATGTCAAATGTTTAAAAAGGCTAGCTAATAGTATATATTAGGACATTTTATAAACAGGCAGAAAGTGAAACAAAACTCCGTCACGCAGGAACTGCGATTCCTCAGTAAATCCAAGTTAAGATAAAATTTCACAGGTTTACGGAATATATGTATTTATGCTAAATTAATAAAACCTATCGGACTGTCATAATCCGAAGTTACTTCCTTTTTAATGTTACTACATAATTTTACACAATTTTTAATATTTTTACTGATTAATTCTTCTACTATATTACTAGGCGTGTTTTTAAAGTAAGTTCCGAAACGTTGTAGTAATTAAACGGGTATATATTTACAAACCATTTTTGTTGCATTGTATTCCTCACACTTCAATTACTTTTCAACATAACCTACACTATTATTGAGGCATTTATCGAGTCGGGTCACAAGTTTTTTAATGAGTCATTGTAGAATCCGCCGAACTTCAATGCGAACTAATCCCGCACTGCTATTTTCACTTCATCGTCGCCATCATAACGTTGGCCACAGAGGAACGTCTTGAGTTGCAGGAAGAGATGAAAATCACTCGGAGCCTAATCCGGGCTGGTCAAATTGTTCCCAGCTACATTTTGTGATGAGGTTTTAGGTGTCACGATCTTTGTGTGGCCGAGCGTTGTCATGAAGCGACGTAACTCCATCGATCAGCATACCACGTCTTTTGTTCTGAATTGCGCGTCGGAGCTTCTTCAAGGTCTGACAATAGGTTTCTCTACTAATGATTTCACCCAGAGATAAGAATTCGATTAGTAGGTCTCATCTTCTGTCCAAAAAACAGTGCACATGATCTTGCGAGTTGACATGGTTTGTTTGAATTTCTTTTTCTTAGCAATGCAGTGTGCCTCCATTCCGTGGACTTCTGCTTCGACTCATGTGTGTTAGAGGAGACACCCAAGTCTGTCATCTGTCGCCTTGTTCACTGTAACATGCGAGAAAGTGCAATGCACTGGAAGCTCGTGTGTTCCTCGGTGTGCATGCTACCAATTAAAATATCTGAGAGTGGACACATACTCACGTATATATATATATATATGTATATATATATAAGAGCTAAATGTACCGTATGTCCATCCATTCATAGTAATTCTGCCCGAGGGCAGATTTTTCACTGCAGTCATAGTATTTTCATGCTATGCTTTACAGATTTACTAGGGAATTATAGGTGTGATAGCTCCCTGTTGCTTTCCACACCGATGAAGGATGATGATGATGATGATGATGATGGGCGGATGATTTTCGGGGACCGTTGGGCCATAAGCTTCCTAACATTTGTCTTAAAGGTGAGGAAAAGAACCGAAAAAACCTCGCCCAGGAGCCTGTCCAGACCGGGAATCGAACCCGGGTCCGCTGCGTGACAAGGCAGCACGCTACCTCGAGACCACAGCGATGGACGTACCACATGTATAAAATATTAATATCAGGTAATTAGATATACAGAGCAGCAGTTTTCCCGTTTGATCGTTGGCTGGTTGGTGATTGGGTAAATAAACGACCGCCGGAAGTTCAACTCGTAGACATAATGTTACAAAGTTCTGTGATCACAATCATGACAGAAACTGCTACAACTTGTAACTGTTGAATTACTGTTGGCTTAATTAATGTAGTTTTATTTGTTGCTGGATAAGCAGATGACCATTCTCCAGTGCTGCCTGTCTCGGATGCGCGTTCCAAAGCAGCTTGCTTATCCTCGGTAAGCATACTAATTTCCGATTGATTTTTTGTCAATTATGGAACATTTGGATATTTTAGTAAACGTACTGTTCTTCCGGACGGAACTGGAGGGTCAGAGAAACGAATAATTTTTCACAACATATGTACGTTCACGCAAAGAAATTTCACCATTATGCAACATCCAGGAGGTAGCGAAATGCGCGCCGCGACTTATTTCAAAGCTCAGAGTTTCAAGTTAGAAATATGTACAACCGAAACGTGATTTGAGGGAGATTCGAGATATATAATGCATGGAGAAGCTGGCAGTGGCGGAGATTGGAATTTCGATAAGTGTTACGCGCCGTTTTATATACAGCAAAATGGATATAATATTGTATTTATTATATTATTTCTAACAAGTAAATGAACTTCTTAAAAGAACGACATGCAATGATAGGAGTAGCAAATATAATAAACTACAATAGGTAAAGGGCTTAGGAAATCGAAGGGCTAATTGGATATTAAATATATAAATTTATGATTTTAAAGCACAGATATTCGTGTCCACTAAATTATAAGTGAGCTCTATACGTCGGTAACTTCGTCTTCCATTAAAGTTACGGTACTAAGGTTGAGATCTCTCGATTTATTTTATTGAATAAAGTAGCGTATATAGGACAAAAAAATTAAATATAGACTCAATTCTGGAAATGCGTTCTATTATGCATTGCAGAGATTTTTGATGTCCCAACTCCTTTCATAGAACGTAAAAATGAAAATATTTAAAACTTTATTCTATCAGTTATATTATATGGATGCGAAACATGGACTCTTACTTTAAGGGAGGAAATGAGATTACGAGTATTTGAGAATAAAGTTCTTAGAAAAAAAATTGGTCCAAAGAGAGATGAACAGACAGGTGAATGGAGAAGACTTGATAACAATGAACTACACGGTCTTTATAGGAAGCCAGATATTATAAGAACAGTTCAGGCCTGTAGACTGCGATGAGTAGGACATGTGGCCGGAATTGGGAATGATAGACATGCATGGAAGCTTCTTGTAGGAAAACCAGAGGAAAAATTCCCAGTTGGTGGAGCAAGAATGAGGTGGGAGAATGATATTTACTATGATTTGAGGGAAGTAGATTACACAGGGAACGATTGGAAAACATTAGCTCAGGATAGGGATGCATGGAGAGCTTTATGTTCGCGCGGTTATGAATCTACGGGTTCGATAGTGCCAGTTAGTTAGTTATATAGAACATATTAAGTCGTTTTGAACGTCATTTGATGTGCCAACGTACTTAGCAGAAATTTCCAAGTTGTTTCTTAATTTCTCATCTACAAATCAATGTAATTAAGCCCTACCTCTTTTGTTAGATTCTGAGTTTCCTCTATGGCACTTAAGTGGCAGCTCTTGTTCGTCGAAGAAACACACACCGTCTATTGGGCAGCTAAAAATGTAATTGTCTGCTTGAACGTTTTTGTTATGCTTATCCGTATTAATTTTGATAGTCCGGCTTCGGGTCTCTTCAATTCTAGTGTTTGCAAACTTATGTAGCGTTATTTCATAATTCTAGTGTTTGCAAACTTATGTAGCGTTATTTCATAATTCTAGTGTTTGCAAACTTATGTAGCGTTATTTCACAATTCTAGTGTTTGCAAACTTATGTAGCGTTATTTCATAATTCTAGTGTTTGCAAACTTATGTAGCGTTATTTCATAATTCTAGTGTTTGCAAACTTATGTAGCGTTATTTCACAATTCTAGTGTTTGCAAACTTATGTAGCGTTATTTCATAATTCTAGTGTTTGCAAACTTATGTAGCGTTATTTCATAATTCTAGTGTTTGCAAACTTATGTAGCGTTATTTCATAATTCTAGTGTTTGCAAACTTATGTAGCGTTATTTCACAATTCTAGTGTTTGCAAACTTATGTAGCGTTATTTCATAATTCTAGTGTTTGCAAACTTATGTAGCGTTATTTCATAATTCTAGTGTTTGCAAACTTATGTAGCGTTATTTCACAATTCTAGTGTTTGCAAACTTATGTAGCGTTATTTCATAATTCTAGTGTTTGCAAACTTATGTAGCGTTATTTCACAATTCTAGTGTTTGCAAACTTATGTAGCGTTATTTCACAATTCTAGTGTTTGCAAACTTATGTAGCGTTATTTCACAGTTAACATGGACTTTAGATATTCATTACTTTTTCAGCACATGGAAAATATTTACATAAGAAACCCCGTTTGTTATCCAAACATGTTTCTTTGTTGAAAATAAAAGGCACGGCTAACAGTAAAGGTAACATGACTTCCTGTTCATACCAAACGTCATGTCTTTCATTAAACCGGGAGTGATGGCGCGGGATATTTTCCGACCCCACAAGATTTGAAGTTCTAATAATTAGTATTAATTCTTGGGATATGTCACTCTGTGTCCACATACCTGTCACACCATTCTCCCTGGAGGTCCGTTTATCGGGTCTCAGCTGTGCTCACAATAACAACAGGGCGCGTCCCCGGGTGGCGGATAGGGGAACGGTCGGTGGTTTGCTTGCATTCCTCCCGGCTTGCTAAAGACCGGAACCGCGGGCCATTTGTGAGGTCGTCAGGACTCGAGCGACCTCACGTACTACTTAGCTCGTGCTGCGCCCACTTCAGCAGCCAATCGCGTTCCCTCGGTGGCGTAGTGGGGAAAAGGTCGGTGGATCTTCTAGTCAGTCCTCCCTTCCAAGTCCGATGGACTCGCGGACCATAAGTGGGGTCAACAGGAAATGAGCGCCCTGTTGTACTAAAGCTCACCTATCCTGGCCCACAACGGAATCAGCGGCCGCCGTGGCGAAGCGGTGGGGGACTGGAGATCAGAAACTCCTTTCTCTTGGTTCAATGAACCCGAGGACCACTGTGAGGGTACCATGAGCGATTAACACCTATGGATGCTCACTTTTGCTCAGTGGGCTGGACTCACAGCAGCTTCACGACAGGCCGAGTCTTGCGAACGGACTGGTTGGGACAATACCGGGCGTATTGCTGGAAATTACCACCAGGTCAGTAGCTCGGAGGAGGAGGAAGGGCTGCCTTTTGGATTGCGGGATTAGCGAGGACTCTGAGACCAAGTGATCCAAGGACAATCTGTGAGGTCGTCAGGAGATGAGCGACCTGACGTACTAATGCTCAGGCTGGACCCACTTCAGCAACAAAACACGTCCCCAGCTGGTGCACTGGGGGAACGGTCGGTGGATCTGCTAGACAGTCCTCCCAGCTAAGTCCAAGGGACTCGTGAACCATTAGTGGGGTCGGCAGGAGTTGGGCGCCTTGCCATACTCTTGCTCATCTGTTGGAGCTTGAGAGCTCCGCGCTGGCCCACAGCTGCAACAGGACACGTCCCTGGGGGCACACCAGGGCACGGCTCGGATTAGTGCAGAGGGGAGCAACTGTACTGGTTCCCAGCTAAGCCTACGGGCTCGTGGACAAACTGTGGGGTCGCCAGGAGATGAACACCTGGATGTACTAAAGTCTCACACTGCGGGGAGTTTGAGGATTAAAGCCCTAGCCGATCTCACAGCGGCTGCAGGATGCGTCGCTGGAGGTAGAACAGGGGAAAGGTCGGTGGATCTGCGACAGCAGTCCTCCCGGCTAGGCTCTAGGATCCCGTCAGGAATGAGCGACCTGACGTACTATGTAGCTCAGCAATTTCCCTGAAGTTGCGACTCCAACACCTTCTCCCTGGGGTGTTGGTTTTAAGACGAGAACCTTGAACGTGGACGCGAACATGATAGTGAGGACTAGTCACTGGAACTTGGGAGTATGGTCTTTGACCGATGTATACCAAGGGGTGGAGGCATGGGCCCAGATATCACACCATTCTTATCCTCTTGTTTGATGTCAATAACGTAAACCTTGAAGCAAGAATCATAAAGATATGAATAGAAATATCCAGTGGTGCAGTGACAGGGTCCCTTCTCCCCTAATGTCACCCGTTTTGTTTTACATATAGCAACAACGACCATCTGATAAACGAAAACGAACTCAGTATCTGTAACCTAAGAGAGTATTGTGCGTAAATAGGTGATGAAAGGATGTTTGGGCGCCAGGAGTACCGAGATTTCTCCATGTGTGAGAATTTAGGTTGCTCAGGTTGGAAATCGGTAGAGTTGAGGTTCTTTCTCTAGAGATAAGCAAGGAGCTGGCCGGCGCAAGACTACGCGAGATGAAGTTTAATAAATAGGCTTTATTAATTTAATGGACACTGTATACACATGTAAGATTGTAGACACATTAAGGTATTGGCCGCAGGAACGCATTCAGAATCCAAGAAGGAATCTCTGAGGATCTAGCCGGATGAATAATTTCTAAGTGAAGTTATGTTTGTATTTTGCTAATTGATGGCCATTCGGTGATTCTGTTCCGACTCCCGCCTCGGTGAGTTCCGCCGGACTCAGGACGCCGAACTCAAAACGCTGAACTAACTTAACATAATTATTGTTAGGTATAAGGTAAACTTCGCTTACCCTCTCTCTGTCATCGTGTCGTCATGAGGTCATTACCTTGTCGCGATACAACACTTTATTACATTGGCTGACAACGATTCCTTAGTACCAAAGAAGGAATCGCCGTCTTTCCATTGGACAAGGATCCACCATGTTCCCTGTATGGACACTCCTTTGGGTCGGTGACCTTTTCCCGCTTGTTTGCTAGGCTTCGCGTCCTCGCGGTTTGTCGAGTTCGTTATAATGAGTTGTTTACTCCACGCTGTAGTTCCCAAGCCATAAATCATGCTTTGTTAATGACCTGTCAGCGAAGCTCGGTTTAAGATCTTGGATTACTGGTCCACAAAGAACTGTCCAGTAATCCGCTAATACAATAAGTTTTCTTAAATTTTAACTTTTTTGTAGCCGCGTTAAGAGCCTGTCGCTTAACAAAAGCGGTACCATGTATTTGTTAAATGGTTACCTTAATTATTAATTGATCGGTTATTCCTAATTCTACCAACTTCGTTTGATTCAATTTATTTTTATTTGATGATATAAAAATCAAAATCCTCGTGTTCTCACGGTCTGATTTCATATACGTTTGATATACCTGCGATGATTATTTCATCCAATAGACATTTAACATTATAATAATACACGTCCTAATTAATTAATTAATTTATAATTTCTTAATCTAGGAGTCTGAGTGAAAGATTTTGCTTCTAGTGCCCTATATAATTGATAATCGATTTATGCTTGCGTAAATTTTATTAATTATACAAATCTCACCTATATATATTATTGGGTCTTGGTGGAACCTTGTTATACAAAAATACATTCAAAACATATGTTTACATAACCAATTATCTTTTACATTTACCCTTCTTAGCTGATTTGACAATGGCAGGTTCATTGATCTGTTGCAGTGTCTTCTCGACCTATGTTTGTTTGTAAACAAATCTACTTGCTTGTCAACAATTTAAAAACTAATAGTGTCAAATCACAGTCTGGTATGCACACGCTAATAATGGGATTCTTAACTGGGTATTGAAATCACTTCACACGCAATTCTTATCCCAAAAAAAGGAGGTAATTTAAAATTTACACTCATTTTGACACGTTCACCGATATGCAGGTTTGAACGTCTTTGTCTATGCTATGAACCAGTATTTTCCTCTGCAAAAAATCTAAGTTCAATAAATTTCAAAAAATGAATAATGATAACACGATCAAATAAATATTTATGTATATATGGATCTGTTTTCCTACATGGGTCGCAAATAAAACAATTTTTATATGTCCTTTCATTTTAATAATCGTTACGTAAATTCAAAGTATTTCATTAGAATTGCTATTAGCATGTATTATATTTCTTCTTGCTCAAATATTATTATGTTTATCAAACAATAATAATAAATTCATTAATTATTTTTAAAATGAAAAATGTTACATGACCTCCGGTTAGCTTGATTATTATTTTTATATATATTTGTATTTGCCGCTCCTTGCGTTAACATTCATTTGATGTTTATAGGTGTTATTTATTTACGCGTTCTTGATGTGGATATTTAATCATTATTTTGATAAATTATTATACTCAACCTTTTATTTAAATAACATTTAGGCAACTCTAGTCTTTTTCAATTAATCAAAGAAAAGCTCGCTTTATTTTATATCAATTAACACATTATCTGGCTTCCATAAATTATTCATAAAAATACAGAGTCATAAAACACAAAACCGTCGATCCTTCTCTTTCATAAATCATAAAACATATATCGTCGCTGAGGGTACTACTGCCCTAAATTCGTGTATACAACACAAAGAAAATATACAAAGTCCACTGGCTTACGTATAAACAAAAGAATAATCGTACTGAGGTCCTATGTTATCCTAGTCGATTTCTCAATAATATCACTCTGTATGTAATTCAACACATACTAAAATTCGTGCATTTGGTTCATTAGCTAATTGATCGTCATTAAGACAAATCATGCTTCAACATCTCATCAATTCTATTAATACCTGAGGTGTCTTTTATTTTTATAATCAAGTACATTTTTACGTAATCATAATAAACTTTAGCGTAAAATAAAATCGCTTTTATCTAAATTAGTATAATACGTTATGGATTTTATAGAGTCCGCATTAGGAGCTTTTAAAGAAATAAGTTTTTAAATGTATATATAAAAAATGTAAATCATTCTCATTATTAGAGTTCATTTCACATACAATTATTTAATGAAAGGTTGATTCAATCTTTATATGTTATGATTGTTATCGCCATAGTCAGCATTATTGTTATTCATGATATTTAGCAAGTAATTACTCATGATATTTAATTACACAGGTCCAGGTAGCTTATCAAATTCCAAAATTAAACGAAAATCTAACCCAGTTCCATTTGAAAATTCCTACATCTATCATTCATCATTATTACCGTAAGATAGGTATGCATAAATTGTCTACCATCCTTTGTCTAAAAAAAATATATGTATAAAAGAAAATCTCTTAATTAATAATTAATTATTGACAATCTTCCTTGTTCTTTCATTAATTGGCTAGAGGAAATCTGCCCTCATCTCGCCATGCTTTAATTGAATTTGAAATGCACGGTATGTCGGTATTCTCATTTAGTTATAATTATTTTCTTAATATGTAAGATTACTCTGGTAACTTTTTACTTAAACTATTCAGTATTATTTTTTCATTAATTTACACTTATAGCTATTTTCTTGGATCAATTAGTCCTGGGTTCAACTACATACTGGTTCATGCATTTATTGTCCCTTTACTGAGCAAATATATATTGTATTATAAATATGTTATGGTTATCCATGATGGCCAACCTTTTTTCAAAGTTACACAGATTATTCGCGCTTTTATCCATTATTATTATGCGGTATGGTCGCGATAACTTCGCGTTACTCATATCGTAATCGCGCCTAATTTTTCGCCTTGTGGCTACATTTATTTGGCTATTAGCAATTTGCTCGGAAGGTTCGCTTGTAACCCATTTATTTGTAGAAATCTGTTTTGCAAATACTTGGGTTCTTTGTTCTAACCCGCATACGCCGAACCAAGATACATCTGATTTTGGATCTTTCAAATATGTCATAAACTTTAAGTAATTGTTAAATGCTCATCTACTTTTTAAATGTTTTCTGCGAGCTACCTGCGTTTCAAATGTCACGCCTGATTTATTTGCAATCTCTCTACCGGCTACAAAAAGATCTTTCATTTCTGGTGTATCTTGTTCCGACAATTTACAATTATAAACATGCATTCAATTACATTCAGCATTTTCAATCGTTACTTCATGTTTTATTAACACGTCTTTAGATATTTTCACCCGATCCCTCTGTGATATCGACAGGAGTCACAGGGTTGGGAAAAAGTCGGATCGACCACGGCCTGTTATTGTTAAGTTCATCAGTTATAGAAAGAGAAGGGAGGTCTTCCAAAATAAAAAACAATTGAAAGGCAGTGGGATCACAGTAAGAGAAGATCTCACCCAAATTAGATATAAATTGTTAAAGGACTGCATCACAAAATTTGGCGTCACAAATGTGTGGACAATTGATGGCGCAATACATGTGAAAAATGGAGATACCAAACGCATCATCACCCGGGCCTCTGATATGTAAATCTACCTAGTGCAAACACGCCCAGTGATACCATATCCCCAATTTAGCACTTTTATATAAATTATTAAAATTATATTTAGAAATTTCACATTAATTATTAGTATTATATTTAGAAATTTTACTTTATTTATTAATTTAATATTTGAATAAGATATTAGTGACTTGTTCTTTTCTTATAATTCTAGTTAAAATATTTTTAAAATTTTCCATCCAAATAATGCTATTCATTTGGCGGTCTCTGACAGGTTAGAGGACACTACCCTTCTCAAACCCCTTCCAAACAACAATAATGCAAGACAGGTTCTAGAAACAGCATTCTCCCCCTTCCCGTCTTCCCTACATGTGGTTCACTTGAACGCACAAAGCTTAACTGCACATACAGACGAAGTTAGTATGATTTTTTCTTCTTCCAATATTCATGCTATTCTCGTATCAGAAACATGGCTCACTCCCTCCATTAATTCTAGTTTAATTGACATGGATGGTTATACTTTTCTTAGACATGATCGTGTACATAGTCGAGGGGGCGGTGTTGGTGTCTTCGTTAGGACAGACCTTTGTCCTAAGTCTGTATACTTTTCTAATAACGAGACATCTCCTGAAATTATGTTTATAGAAATATACGCAAGCTTCAAAAAATGCCTTCTTTGTGTAGTGTACCAACCCCCTAAAATGAAAAAAATAGCAGAAATAGAATCCGCTCTACAAAACGCACGTATACAATATGAACACGTTATCGTCATGGGTGACTTTAATATAAATATACTAGACACTGACAACAGACATACACAACAGCTTATGTCCGCGTTCCAAGTTTGTGATATGACTATCCTTCCCTTACAGCCTACACATCACACCAATCATTCTGAGACTTTACTTGACTTAATTGCTACTAATAATCCAGACAGAGTACTAACCCACGGGCAACTGTCAGCTCCCGGAATATCAGCACATGATATTATATTCTTAGCATATTCACTGCAGTGCCCTAAACTAGCTCGTAAGACTATCACATATAGAGACCTAAAACATATAAACAATGCAGCTCTACTTGAAGACGCTATAAAATTACCCTGGCATACTATATGGACGTTGCATTCTGTTGACGAAAAAGTTGAGGCATTAAATAACCTTATATTACAACTATATGACAGACACGCTCCACTGAAAACTAAACTAGTGAAACGACACCCTGCTCCCTGGATGTCTGCTAACATTCGTGACTTGATGACTGAAAGAGACGCAGCATATCGGAAATATAGAGTCGACAAAACTGATATAAATCTTAATCACTATAAACGGTTACGAAACAAGACTACACAAACTATCAGAAACGCCAAACTTAGACATCTATACAGCCTTACTGAACCTAA
Organism: Diploptera punctata; assembly: GCA_030220185.1. Taxonomy (NCBI): domain Eukaryota; kingdom Metazoa; phylum Arthropoda; class Insecta; order Blattodea; family Blaberidae; genus Diploptera; species Diploptera punctata. The sequence continues at coordinate 252,407 of JASPKZ010000464.1, read as the reverse complement.
TAACAATAACCCAGATATTTGGAAAAATCTGAATAAAATGGGTGTAGGAAGGAAAGACACACAGGTAGAAAAACTACCTGTTTCTCTGAACACACTTAATAACCATTTTACAAGCACATTCTTTACTCCTAAAGACAAAACACATACAACAAGTGAACTACTATTGACAAATCCACCAGACAGAGAACATTTCCATTTTTCATATCTTACAGAAAATGACATAAAGAAAGCTCTCAAACGAATAAAAACAAAAGCAGAAGGTACTGACCGTATAAATATCACTCTACTTAACAAAATAATCGACGTTATACTACCTACCATAACTCATGTTTTCAACTCCTCACTACAAACCTCTATATATCCCACATTATGGAAGCAAGCAATTGTACGCCCACTCCCGAAAGTAAAAACTCCCTTAACTCCTAACGATTTTCGACCCATTAGTATTTTACCTACCCTTTCAAAAGCTTTGGAACGATTAGTCCACAAACAACTGACTGACTACCTAACTGAACACGACCTTTTAGATCAATACCAATCAGGCTTTAAGACAGGACACAATACAAATACTGCTCTACTAAATATATGTGAAGACATACGCGAAGCATCTGATAATCGAAAACTTACTATTCTTACATTACTTGACTTTAGTAAAGCATTTGACACGGTAGACTTGGACTTATTGTTGCTTAAAGTAAAAAACCTCTCACTTTCTGACAGTGTCACGCAATGGTTCAACTCCTACCTTCGTGAGCGCCAGCAATATGTTGTAGGAAATTCTACATTACGCTCTTCTTGGACCTACCGTAAAGCTGGAGTTCCACAGGGCTCGGTGCTCGGCCCATTGCTTTTTTCAATCTATATAAACGACATATCTGACTCCCTAAAACATTGCAAACATCATTTATTTGCGGACGACATGCAGATCTACCTTCACTCAGACAAATATTCTTTAAATGACGCGGTAACCAAAATTAATGAGGACCTTGACTCGCTAACGGCGTGGACAGAGAAATATGGACTTGAATTAAATCCTAGAAAGACACAAGCAATCATTATGGGCCATCAGAGACTATTATCCTCAATTAACACAAATGCAGTATTACATGTGTCACTTAATGGGGTTCAGATCCCTTATAGTGAGACAGTAAAAAATCTAGGAGTGTTTATGGATAAACATTTAATTTGGAATAAACAAATAAATAACATTTGCAAAACTATCTTCTCAATAATACACTCATTAAATCGTATAAGAAATTGTTTACCGTTTTCTCTAAGAAAAATGCTAGTAGAAACACTCGCAATGCCCCATTTTGATTATTGTGATACTCTTTTTACTGACCTAAATACTGTTCTTACCCAAAGACTTCAACGTGTTCACAATTCTTGCATACGTTTTATTTGTGGTATACGTAGATTTGATCACGTTACACCATCCCTGGAACAATTGTCATGGCTTCGTCTTCAAGATCGTAGAACCATCCATTCCCTATGCCTACTCTATAACATATTACACACATCTTTACCTTATTATTTATCACACCGCTTCACTAAACTCTCTGATACACATAACTTAGATACCCGATCCCTTGAGCACAGTGTCCTTTATATCCCCTCATCATACTACCTATTATTCGAAATCTTTTACAGTTTCTCTTGCTAGAACATGGAATTCACTTCCACCCTATGTCAGAGACTGCCAAACTTTACCATCTTTCAGAAATAAATTGAAAATAAAATCACTAACAGAAACAACTCACTAATACTACTTTTTAAGAATTAATAATGCGTTTTTGCATTATTTAATAAAAATAGACTTAGGATTTGTTAATATATTTACCTAATGCCTTGTATAAAAAGCGTAGATTAATTCATTGTAGTATATTTTTTTTCTCTTCTTTTTATGCATAGTAGATTCGAGCTGTTATTCCTTTTTTATTCATTGTATCATTAATTTAATTTTAATTGTATTTAGTTTCATTCTATTATTAGACATTAATTTCATTATTATTCAATATGACAGATAATGAATTGTTCAATAACTATTATTGTAACTTTTTTTGTATTCATATGTAACATGTGTGTCCTGTCTAATATGACTACTATTGTAATTTTTTTGTATTCATGTGTAACATATGTTTGTCCTGTTTTATATGACTATTATCGTATTTTATTTTTGTATTCATATGTAACATATGCTTGTTCTGGTGAGTGGAAGAGAAGGCCACATGGCCTTAACTCCACCAGGCTAAATAAATAAATAAATAAATAAAATAAAATAAATGATTTCTTCTGTTTGATCACTCGTTGATTTATTGATTTCTACTCCTACAGTTCTGATTCCCTCATCTATCTCTGTTACTGATTCTACAATAATTTCTGGTTTCTCACTGTCCTGTTTTATTTCCTGTACTAATTCACTCTTGTTATTTTCACAAATGTTTGTGTTTTCGGAGGTGGCCTCGAACTCGCTCTCCTCGTTCGAATCATTTACAATAATTTCGGATTATATTTCTTTAATTTCTACTTTCTTATCCTGATTCAATGATTCTAGAAGAATTTCCTGTTTCAACTCAGCCATTTCCTCGTCTAATTTTTCGAATCTCAGCCTACTTTCTTCTCTTTTTTTATATAATATTTCGTTTTCTAATCTGCTGTCTGCCCTAAGTTCTCCATGTAATTCCTTATTTTTCTGCACTCTTTCTAGTTTATCTTCCTCGATAAATTTATCAAATCGTTTCGTAAATAGTTCTAAAATTTTGCAAGTGAATACTGCATTATGTTCTCCCTCCATTTTAATGTAATTTAGAATTTCACACGAGTATTTAAAAGAAAAGATGCATTTCTACCTTTTGCTGGTGTTAGTCCTTACTGTCATTCAGCTTTCTCTCCAGGGCTGTCTGCTCGTTCCTTGTCCTCCAGGTCAGCTTTCAGGTCCATTCATCTGCTTCACAGTCCAGGATCTCTTGCCTTAGTGGGATGGTTTCTTGTCGGTACGTTGTTGGTGTTGGGATATGTTATCACCAATACTTAAGTCGAAAATTCAAGCGCTCCACGTTGCGGGGCCATTTAAGATAGTATTGTGGGTTAATAGGTGATGAAAGGATGTTTGGGCGCCAGGAGTACCGAAAGGATTTCTCCATGTGTGAGAATTTAGGTTGCTCAGGTTGGAAATCGGTAGAGTTGAGGTTCTTTCTCTAGGGATTAGCAAGGAGCTGGCCGGTGCAAGACTACGCGAGATGAAGTTTAATAAATAGGCTTTATTAATTTAATGGACACTGTATACACACGTAAGTTTGTAGACATATTAAAGTCGGACAAGTTATTGGCCGCAGGAACGCATTCAGAATCCAAGAACGAATCTCTGAGGATCTAGCCGGATGAATAATTTCTAAGTGAAGTTATGTTTGTAAATTGCTAATTAATGGCCATTCGGTGATTCTGTTCCCACTCCCGCCTCGGTGAGTTCCGCCGGACTCAGGACGCCGAACTCAAAACGCTGAACTAACTTAACATAATTATTGTTAGGTATAAGGTAAACTTCGCTTACCCTCTCTCTGTCATCGTGTCGTCATGAGGTCATTACCTTGTCGCGATACAACACTTTATTACATTGGCTGACAACGATACCTTAGTACCAAAGAAGGAATCGCCGTCTTTCCATTGAACAAGGATCCACCATGTTCCCTGTATGGACACTCCTTTGGGTCGGTGACCTTTTCCCGCTTGTTTGCTAGGCTTCGCGTCCTCGCGGTTTGTCGAGTTCGTTATAATGAGTTGTTTACTCCACGCTGTAGTTCCCAAGCCATAAATCATGCTTTGTTAATGACCTGTCAGCGAAGCTCGGTTTAAGATCTTGGATTACTGGTCCACAAAGAAATGTCCAGTAATCCGCTAATACAATAAATTTTCTTAAATTTTAACTCTTTTGTAGCCGCGTCAAGAGCCCGTCGCTTAACAAAAGCGGTACCATGTACTTGTTAAATGGTTTCCTTAATTATTAATTGATCGGTTATTCCTAATTCTACCAACTTCGTTTGATTCAATTTATTTTTATTTGATGATATAAAAATCAAAATCCTCGTGTTCTCACAGTCTGATTTCATATACGTTTCATGCACCTGCGATGATTATTTCATCCAATAGACATTTAACATTATAATAATATAGGTCCTAATTAATTAATTTATTTATAATTTCTTAATCTAGGAGTCTGAGTGAAAGATTTTGCTTCAAACCCCCTCTACCAGATCTTCAGTGAAACACCAGTTTTGAATCCTACTGATGATGGGGCTAGTCCCCAAAGCGCTACATGTAAATAACTAAAAAACCGAGGAGAAGGATCTTTTGGTAAATATACCATATTTTTATACTTTAATTTGACATATAGTAGTGAAGTTGTTTGTAATAACTGAATTTCTTAAATGCAGTATAATTTGTGCAAAATTATCAGTTCATAAACTAAAGAGTTTTTGTGCTAAAAAGTGTTTGTCATAATAATACATAACTACCATAAACAGTGACGGACGATATGCATTCAAACATGCATGTCTAAACAATTGGACAATACAACAATAATATAATATATGCTAATAATAGTAATAATAATACAGTATTAAGAACAATAATAGAGTAACGATAGATCCAATAATATTTATAATAACAATAATAAGAACCAAGTAATAAGAATCTTATAGAAGTACTGTATTGACATATTATGTTTTTATCATAACAATATACCATATAATTTAAAATTAAACTTATATATAGCAACAATATTTACATAAGGCTAACAATGTTTGGAGACAACTATTATCATCGTACATCTACTAAAAAAATTAATAATATAATTCCAATATCCATTTAGACCTAAATTAAATCTGATAAACTTTTAAATCAGTATCTTTATTAAAATATTTTTTAGTATTTATCGTAAATTTGTTAAATAATTAGTTTACAATTACACAATTATTTTATGAAGTCTCCCATTTATTTTATTTGTTACAACTTACATATCAAGTAAATTTAACATAACTATAATTTTAGTTAAATTAAGGTAAGAACAACTGGTACATACATAAATAAGATTAAAATTCAGCTGTAGTGAAGTGTTTTTATTTTTATTTATTACTTTGGGGTTGGAAACTCTCTCATCTTAATTCTTATGTAAGTCCCTTACTATTGAATTAGTTATGCTCTTCTATGTCATTATGTATTACGCTGTTTAATTTGTTATTGCTTTTATAAGCTATGTATATGTTATTGTCTTTTTAAGTTCTAGTCAATTTATGGAATCATATGCTGTGTATGTTAATGTTATCCATTTTCTTATTGTTAACGCATTCTCTTTAAGTTTAGTTATGTTGCTTATGTCATATTTTATTTTTTGTTTCCTTACCAGTTTATCTATGATTTTTTTATTGAAACCGTTACCTTTTTCCATGTTTTTAATATATTCCAATTTTTTTAATAATATATTTTGTTTAGGAGTAACTTTAACATTCTGCTAATTAAGCTTTTAAATGTGTTAATTTACTGCTAGTATGGGTGTCTAGATTTGTTGTTAACGGAGAGCATATTATTTGTAGGTTTACGGAAAATGCTTAGTTCAAGTATTTCTTCTTTATGTCTTTCAGTATCGTAAGATCTAGATAGTTTATTTTATTATTAAGTTCAATTTCCTCTGTAAATTCTATTTTATTATGAATTTTGTTTAGTTCTAACAGGATTTAATTTTCTTTTCTGTTCTCATTCTCATAAATAATCATGACGTCAACTACATATCTTGTGATTATCTTTATATTAAAATTATTTATTAATTTTTCGTAATGTTCGTTTTCCAAATCATGTAAAAATATTTCCGCTAATATACTTGACTGTGATTCCATCTTCTTGTTTATATATTTCGTTATCGAATTGGAAGTAATTTTGTTTCATTACAGTTTTAGCTGATTATAAAATCTGTGTTCAAATTACTGTTTTCCAGTTTATGTTTTATTATGTTTAAAGTATCATTTATTGGAATATTAGTGCAAATGCAAACTTTTGAAAGGCCTCCAATTAATAATATTTTACATACATAATTTTAACAAAGTTGAGGACGACGGCATCTGCCAAAAGGAACATTAATTTTTTTTTCTTATGACTATTCACCTCAATGTAATGTGATATGAATTTTATTAGTATTAAATATAAATTTATTCTTCAATTTTGTCTTACAACGCTAGGTGTTTAAAATATCTACCACCACATTGAATTTAGGCATAGCTTCGTCGTAGGAATTTCTGGTGCACTCTACCAAGTACATCGTGAACCTTATCAGATACTGTAAATATTCGGACGAGAAGTTCTTCTTGTTGGGAACTGGTGTCTCGTACAAGTTTGCTCCCAGAACTGTAAATCAAGAGGCGTAAAATGATGGGAGTGGGGTGAACATCCAATTCTATTTTTTTATCATTGAGTAAGTTACGCACTTGAAGAGGATGTGTTGCATCCACATATGACGACGCACGATATGTGGTACATACTCTAAGAGTTCTGGGAAACTTCTTCGAAGAAGACCTTGTACCTCACTCCATTCATTTTTGCACGCAATGTCTGCACATAGGAAGGTGTTATATTTGCTAAAGGTGATGACTCAAAAATCTTATCACAGTGTGCTAGTGACCTATGTTAATTTTAAGCCTTTGGGGTACAAGGGTATGTTTTCATTATCACAGTGTGCTAGTGACCTATGTTAATTTTAAGCCTTTGGGGTACAAGGGTATGTTTTCATTATCATATAATTTCAAAACCATTTAATTATCTTATATCTTCTATTTAATATTGTTTAAATATTCCTTAAGCTACAGTAATTTATCTACATTAATTAAGTTAACATTTACTTTATTTTCGTAGGGACAGTTCAATTAATTTAGTTATTACTAATATTTATTTTTCTCTGCTCCTAATAATCTGTTAATTCAATTAATATTTTCATTATTTTCAAAAGTTGGCACAATTAATATTTCAGGTTTTAGTCAGTCTCTGACTCACTTTTAACAAGTGGACTCTTCAGAAAAAATGCTATCCTTTCTCCAAATGACAATGTAAATGCCCCTCACCTCCCACCACTCCCTATCAGCTAAATGAATGTTTCTCTTCTCGTCCAACAACTCTTAAATAACGCACAAAGCATTCTGTCTCCCCATACATTTATTTCGATATTTATTTTCAGAAATCTCTCTGCATGCGATCCTAATATCTGAGTCCTGGTTTAAACACTCTCTTCCATTCAACATTGTAGATATCGACGGGTACATTCTCTGTCACAATGATAGACTAGGAAAAAGAGGTGGAGAAGTAGCCGTTTATATCAGGTCAGACTTAAAATCTAAAGTCATTATTCACTCCCCCCCCCAATTAAATGCCCGACCTCAATTTCTCTTCATTCAAATTTCAGCTACTTTACAGATATGTCGCCAATCATGGTTTATAAACCTCCGAACGTAGAGTATCTTAGTGACATAGAGACACCTTTATTGAGTTTACTACCGCATTATCAGCAAGGTATAGTAATATGCGACTTTAACTTCAACTTACTTTCTTCCTCATCCTCAGTATCCGAACTACTAGCATTATTTCACGCCCTGCAATATGCATATCTTGCCTTTACAACCAACTCATCACACATCCACGATTAATACATTAATATACATCATAGCCACGAAAAATTCACACAAAATTATAAACTACGGACAATTACCATCCCTGGCATATAAGTGCACATCTTCATATTTATCAAATGCTCCCTCCAGTGTTCTAGCACTCGTCCTAAATTATTAACGTACAGAAATTTGCAAAATAATAACCAGTAAATTCTAATTGCTGACGCTATCGAGATGCCGTGGCATGACTTTTGGACTCTACACACAATTGGTGACAAATTGATGACATTTAAAAATAAGATATTAGAATTTTACCACAAACATTCCCCTTTGAAGACTAAATTCCTAGCTCCCTGGATGACCCATGTAATTCTGTTACTCATGGCTGAGAGCGACGCTGCTTTTCGAAACTATAGACGAAACAAACGTGACGCTAATTTAAGACAATACAAGACATTAACAAACTAAACCAATCAAATCATTAGGAACGCTAAGTCTCATTTAAACAAACACAAATGCAAGTGATAAGTGGAAACGAATTAGATCAATGGGTCTACGGCAGTCAAGAACCAAGGGAGTGAGTATTAACATATCAGAAACGAATTAGATCAATGGGTCTACGGCAGTCAAGAACCAAGGGAGTGAGTATTAACATATCAGAAACGAATTAGATCAATGGGTCTACGGCAGTCAAGAACCAAGGGAGTGAGTATTAACATATCAGAAACGAATTAGATCAATGGGTCTACGGCAGTCAAGAACCAAGGGAGTGAGTATTAACATATCAGAAACGAATTAGATCAATGGGTCTACGGCAGTCAAGAACCAAGGGAGTGAGTATTAACATATCAGAAACGAATTAGATCAATGGGTCTACGGCAGTCAAGAACCAAGGGAGTGAGTATTAACATATCAGAAACGAATTAGATCAATGGGTCTATCGGCAGTCAAGAACCAAGGGAGTGAGTATTAACATATCAGAAACGAATTAGATCAATGGGTCTACGGCAGTCAAGAACCAAGGGAGTGAGTATTAACATATCAGAAACGAATTAGATCAATGGGTCTACGGCAGTCAAGAACCAAGGGAGTGAGTATTAACATATCAGAAACGAATTAGATCAATGGGTCTACGGCAGTCAAGAACCAAGGGAGTGAGTATTAACATATCAGAAATGAATTAGATCAATGGGTCTACGGCAGTCAAGAACCAAGGGAGTGAGTATTAACATATCAGAAACGAATTAGATCAATGGGTCTACGGCAGTCAAGAACCAAGGGAGTGAGTATTAACATATCAGAAACGAATTAGATCAATGGGTCTACGGCAGTCAAGAACCAAGGGAGTGAGTATTAACATATCAGAAACGAATTAGATCAATGGGTCTACGGCAGTCAAGAACCAAGGGAGTGAGTATTAACATATCAGAAACGAATTAGATCAATGGGTCTACGGCAGTCAAGAACCAAGGGAGTGAGTATTAACATATCAGAAACGAATTAGATCAATGGGTCTACGGCAGTCAAGAACCAAGGGAGTGAGTATTAACATATCAGAAACGAATTAGATCAATGGGTCTACGGCAGTCAAGAACCAAGAGGAGTGAGTATTAACATATCAGAAACGAATTAGATCAATGGGTCTACGGCAGTCAAGAACCAAGGGAGTGAGTATTAACATATCAGAAAACGAATTAGATCAATGGGTCTACGGCAGTCAAGAACCAAGGGAGTGAGTATTAACATATCAGAAACGAATTAGATCAATGGGTCTACGGCAGTCAAGAACCAAGGGAGTGGAAGTAATTACAGATCAGAAACCGAATTAGATCAATGGGTCTACGGCAGTCAAGAACCAAGGGAGTGAGTATTAACATATCAGAAACGAATTAGATCAATGGGTCTACGGCAGTCAAGAACCAAGGGAGTGAGTATTAACATATCAGAAACGAATTAGATCAATGGGTCTACGGCAGTCAAGAACCAAGGGAGTGAGTATTAACATATCAGAAACGAATTAGATCAATGGGTCTACGGCAGTCAAGAACCAAGGGAGTGAGTATTAACATATCAGAAACGAATTAGATCAATGGGTCTACGGCAGTCAAGAACCAAGGGAGTGAGTATTAACATATCAGAAACGAATTAGATCAATGGGTCTACGGCAGTCAAGAACCAAGGGAGTGAGTATTAACATATCAGAAACGAATTAGATCAATGGGTCTACGGCAGTCAAGAACCAAGGGAGTGAGTATTAACATATCAGAAACGAATTAGATCAATGGGTCTACGGCAGTCAAGAACCAAGGGAGTGAGTATTAACATATCAGAAACGAATTAGATCAATGGGTCTACGGCAGTCAAGAACCAAGGGAGTGAGTATTAACATATCAGAAACGAATTAGATCAATGGGTCTACGGCAGTCAAGAACCAAGGGAGTGAGTATTAACATATCAGAAACGAATTAGATCAATGGGTCTACGGCAGTCAAGAACCAAGGGAGTGAGTATTAACATATCAGAAACGAATTAGATCAATGGGTCTACGGCAGTCAAGAACCAAGGGAGTGAGTATTAACATATCAGAAACGAATTAGATCAATGGGTCTACGGCAGTCAAGAACCAAGGGAGTGAGTATTAACATATCAGAAACGAATTAGATCAATGGGTCTACGGCAGTCAAGAACCAAGGGAGTGAGTATTAACATATCAGAAACGAATTAGATCAATGGGTCTACGGCAGTCAAGAACCAAGGGAGTGAGTATTAACATATCAGAAACGAATTAGATCAATGGGTCTACGGCAGTCAAGAACCAAGGGAGTGAGTATTAACATATCAGAAACGAATTAGATCAATGGGTCTACGGCAGTCAAGAACCAAGGGAGTGAGTATTAACATATCAGAAACGAATTAGATCAATGGGTCTACGGCAGTCAAGAACCAAGGGAGTGAGTATTAACATATCAGAAACGAATTAGATCAATGGGTCTACGGCAGTCAAGAACCAAGGGAGTGAGTATTAACATATCAGAAACGAATTAGATCAATGGGTCTACGGCAGTCAAGAACCAAGGAGTGAGTATTAACATATCAGAAACGAATTAGATCAATGGGTCTACGGCAGTCAAGAACCAAGGGAGTGAGTATTAACATATCAGAAACGAATTAGATCAATGGGTCTACGGCAGTCAAGAACCAAGGGAGTGAGTATTAACATATCAGAAACGAATTAGATCAATGGGTCTACGGCAGTCAAGACCAAGGGAGTGAGTATTAACATATCAGAAACGAATTAGATCAATGGGTCTACGGCAGTCAAGAACCAAGGGAGTGAGTATTAACATATCAGAAACGAATTAGATCAATGGGTCTACGGCAGTCAAGAACCAAGGGAGTGAGTATTAACATATCAGAAACGAATTAGATCAATGGGTCTACGGCAGTCAAGAACCAAGGGAGTGAGTATTAACATATCAGAAACGAATTAGATCAATGGGTCTACGGCAGTCAAGAACCAAGGGAGTGAGTATTAACATATCAGAAACGAATTAGATCAATGGGTCTACGGCAGTCAAGAACCAAGGGAGTGAGTATTAACATATCAGAAACGAATTAGATCAATGGGTCTACGGCAGTCAAGAACCAAGGGAGTGAGTATTAACATATCAGAAACGAATTAGATCAATGGGTCTACGGCAGTCAAGAACCAAGGGAGTGAGTATTAACATATCAGAAACGAATTAGATCAATGGGTCTACGGCAGTCAAGAACCAAGGGAGTGAGTATTAACATATCAGAAACGAATTAGATCAATGGGTCTACGGCAGTCAAGAACCAAGGGAGTGAGTATTAACATATCAGAAACGAATTAGATCAATGGGTCTACGGCAGTCAAGAACCAAGGGAGTGAGTATTAACATTCAGAAACGAATTAGATCAATGGGTCTACGGCAGTCAAGAACCAAGGGAGTGAGTATTAACATATCAGAAACGAATTAGATCAATGGGTCTACGGCAGTCAAGAACCAAGGGAGTGAGTATTAACATATCAGAAACGAATTAGATCAATGGGTCTACGGCAGTCAAGAACCAAGGGAGTGAGTATTAACATATCAGAAACGAATTAGATCAATGGGTCTACGGCAGTCAAGAACCAAGGGAGTGAGTATTAACATATCAGAAACGATTAGATCAATGGGTCTACGGCAGTCAAGAACCAAGGGAGTGAGTATTAACATATCAGAAACGAATTAGATCAATGGGTCTACGGCAGTCAAGACCAAGGGAGTGAGTATTAACATATCAGAAACGAATTAGATCAATGGGTCTACGGCAGTCAAGAACCAAGGGAGTGAGTATTAACATATCAGAAACGAATTAGATCAATGGGTCTACGGCAGTCAAGAACCAAGGGAGTGAGTATTAACATATCAGAAACGAATTAGATCAATGGGTCTACGGCAGTCAAGAACCAAGGGAGTGAGTATTAACATATCAGAAACGAATTAGATCAATGGGTCTACGGCAGTCAAGAACCAAGGGAGTGAGTATTAACATATCAGAAACGAATTAGATCAATGGGTCTACGGCAGTCAAGAACCAAGGGAGTGAGTATTAACATATCAGAAACGAATTAGATCAATGGGTCTACGGCAGTCAAGAACCAAGGGAGTGAGTATTAACATATCAGAAACGAATTAGATCAATGGGTCTACGGCAGTCAAGAACCAAGGGAGTGAGTATTAACATATCAGAAACGAATTAGATCAATGGGTCTACGGCAGTCAAGAACCAAGGGAGTGAGTATTAACATATCAGAAACGAATTAGATCAATGGGTCTACGGCAGTCAAGAACCAAGGGAGTGAGTATTAACATATCAGAAAACGAATTAGATCAATGGGTCTACGGCAGTCAAGAACCAAGGGAGTGAGTATTAACATATCAGAAACGAATTAGATCAATGGGTCTACGGCAGTCAAGAACCAAGGGAGTGAGTATTAACATATCAGAAACGAATTAGATCAATGGGTCTACGGCAGTCAAGAACCAAGGGAGTGAGTATTAACATATCAGAAACGAATTAGATCAATGGGTCTACGGCAGTCAAGAACCAAGGGAGTGAGTATTAACATATCAGAAACGAATTAGATCAATGGGTCTACGGCAGTCAAGAACCAAGGGAGTGAGTATTAACATATCAGAAACGAATTAGATCAATGGGTCTACGGCAGTCAAGAACCAAGGGAGTGAGTATTAACATATCAGAAACGAATTAGATCAATGGGTCTACGGCAGTCAAGAACCAAGGGAGTGAGTATTAACATATCAGAAACGAATTAGATCAATGGGTCTACGGCAGTCAAGAACCAAGGGAGTGAGTATTAACATATCAGAAACGAATTAGATCAATGGGTCTACGGCAGTCAAGAACCAAGGGAGTGAGTATTAACATATCACTGGACGATCGAAACCAACATTTCACATCGTACGATTCACTTAACATAAACGGTAAGACCAAACAACAAACTATAGATGAAGAGAAAAATTATACGCTCAGACCGGGACTTGAACCCGGGACCCTTGGTTCTCTAGACCAAGTGCTCTACCAACTGAGCTACCTGAGCAAACACCGATCTAAACGCAAATCTTCCTCTATATACATATGTATGTATGTATGTATGTATGTATGTATGTATGTATGTATGTATATAGAGAAAGATTTGCGTTTAGATCGGTGTTTGCTCAGGTAGCTCAGTTGGTAGAGCACTTGGTCTAGAGAACCAAGGGTCCCGGGTTCAAGTCCCGGTCTGAGCGTATAATTTTTCTCTTCAAATATGATTTATCCATATTTGAGATGTACGAAATCAATAATAAAAACTTGGAAAAAGCCGTACTGGCTGTAATGTATAATTCCCAAATATGTCTTCTTAATAAAAAGGAGCCGCCATTTGCAAGATAGAAGCATGGCTTCACAGCATTTGGTGGATGGGAATTACAATGTATATAGAGAAATATTTGCGTTTAGATCGGTGTTTGCTCAGGTAGCTCAGTTGGTAGAGCACTTGGTCTAGAGAATCAAGGGTCCCGGGTTCAAGTCCCGGTCTGAGCGTATAATTTTTCTCTTCAAATATGATTTATCCATCATTGAGATGTACGAAATCAATAATAAAAACTTGGAAAAAGCCGTACTGGCTGTAATGTATAATTCCCAAATATGTATTCTTAATAAAAAGGAGCCGCCATTTGCAAGATAGAAGCATGGCTTCACAGCATTTGGTGGATGGGAATTACAATGTATATAGAGAAAGATTTGCGTTTAGATCGGTGCTTGCTCAGGTAGCTCAGTTGGTAGAGCACTTGGTCTAGAGAATCAAGGGTCCCGGGTTCAAGTCCCGGTCTGAGCGTATAATTTTTCTCTTCAAATATGATTTATCCATCATTGAGATGTACGAAATCAATAATAAAAACAAACTATAGATGAGCTCCTATCCACACCTACTCCTTCCCGAGTAAAATTCGTCTTTCCTTATATAATCAGAATTGACGTTCTACTATCACTGGACCGCATTAGAACTAAGACACAAGGCATAGACAATATACGTATCGACTTTATAAAGAAGATACTGAATGCCATACTCCCAACTGTGACTCATATGTTTAATATCTCAATCACGACTTCAACTTAACCTGGACTTTGGAAAAAAGCTTTGTCAAACGAATTGCTAAAATCAAATTACCTGTAACACCAAACTACTTTAGATCTATCAGCATCCTCCCTGTCCTATCTAAGGTCTTGGAGCGCATTGTTCATGGATAATTAACGGATTACCTTAACACATTACCAATCAGGTTTTAGGACAGGTGATTGTACAGCAACCGCTCTTCTTAAAGTTACCGAACATGCGCAGGAAGCAATGGACAATAACCACAAGACAATATTAACACACTTTGACATCAATAGGGCTTTCGACACTGTTAATACTGAAATAATAGCAAAAACTACGCTCTGAATCTTTAGGAAAATATTAACTGGCTGGGAACCTACCTTCATTTTTCCAGCAATGTATATCCATTCACAAAATTGCAATCGTCGTGGGGAATCATCCGCAATTAAACTCTGAACTTTCTGTGGATGACATGGGTGCAGCTGCTTGTCACGCAGGACACGTCAAGCACTAATATGGGACATTTCCATGGTATGAGCGATGGAATACGTGGTGGTAGGCGTATGTTGTTCTACGTGAGCAAATACTTTATCTTCCATAGCGACTGTTCGATTCAGGATGCAATGAACGCAAGGAACCTGTTTCCCCGAGCCGATTGTGAACGTTTTGAAACATTCGAGTCTGTGGTTGATATCTGTTAGGGTATTGTGCGATGTACAGGCTTTGAGTTTCGCGTGCATTACCTTTCGCTGTACCATACATGAAGTGGCTGTCTTGAAGTTTTGTCCACGTGTACTCCATTTCACAGAAATCACAAAGGCAGCTACCTTCAAAGTAAAGTTGTAGTGTACCTTTACAAACACTGCAGATACTGTACTGAAATGAAAACAACCTGGAAAGTGCACAAATGACTCTCAGGAGTAAACAGAAGAGTACACAAGTGCTGTACAGCATTGAACGGAATGATAACAAACTGATCGTTTTCATAAACTCATACAGTAGTGTATCGAACCAGTGCCTCTCTGAAAAGGAGATTCGCATTGTAGTTCCTGACTTTCCCTTGTACGGATTTGTACTGACACAGGATTACTTGCCAGACCATATGTTTCTAATCAAAAGTTGTTGTATTTCGACCTTCTATAAGCTCCTGAAGTTTGTGTGTAACCTTTTTCAACCGGCCTATATATGCAGCACGTACAATATATATTACTAAGTTACTGCTGTTTACAACATTTAGACTATTATCAATTCAATGTTGTATCTCGTACCTGTATTATATTTTGTTTTAATTAAATATCAAAGAGTTAAATTCTACCTTTTGAAAGAGTTAGTTGGGCCAGCAGTGCTATCATGGACCCTTCGCCACTGGTAGCTGTTTCATGACGTTTGCTCACTTACCTAACCTCCTGCTCTTTTTAACGTCGCTGTTGAAATTTCT
This sequence comes from Diploptera punctata, assembly GCA_030220185.1. Taxonomy (NCBI): domain Eukaryota; kingdom Metazoa; phylum Arthropoda; class Insecta; order Blattodea; family Blaberidae; genus Diploptera; species Diploptera punctata. Next base: position 236,653 of record JASPKZ010000464.1, on the reverse strand, counting down.
TATATATATATACTAGGGCATTGAAAATAATGGAAATATTGCTATAACATCACAAAAAAAATATTTAGGTCACTCTTGACATTCCGAACTTCGTTTATAATCTCTTGTCAAGTCAACTATACCTAGTCAAAAATCTTGGAGGATCGCATACTCCATATGCAGCACATTTCTGGATATCTCTCTAATGTGAACGTTTTATATTTATCTGGATATCATCTCATAATTAAAATTGAATACTTCGTAGAAGTTCTTTGAGCTTTGAAAATAAGTTATATTGACAGAGACACCAGTCTGGTGAATTTGGTGATGTTCGAGTACTTCCTAATTATAACCTGTAAACAAAATCTACTTAACATCTTTTTATGGCGTTTTTACTTACTATATGTGAGAAATAGTGAATGTATTCAAAACATATTGCTATTTCGAGACTTTCATTATTTATATTTTTACAACAATGACTGCTCAACAATATACTACTAGATACAATGGTCTCCACTAGGATCCCTGTTTTACAACAGTATTGCCATTAGTTATCGAATGTACTAATATAGCTATATATATATATAGACCTATATGAGTTTTCCACCGCTGTGGTCTCGAGATAGCGTGCTGCCTTGTCACGCAGCGGGCCCGGGTTCGATTCCTGGTTGGGACAAGCTCCTGCGTGAGGCTCTTCGGGGTTTTTCCTTACTCATAAGACAAATGTCAGGAAGCATAGGGCCCAACGGTCCCCGAAAATCATCCGGCCATCGTCATCATCCTTATCATTATCATCATTATCCTTCACCGGTGTGGAAAGGAACGAGAAACCACCACACCTATAATGCCCTAGTAAATCTGCAAAGCATTGCATGGAAATGCTATGATTGCAGTGAAAGACCTGCCCTCGGACGGATATATGTTTTATTTATATATATATATGTATATAAATGACTGACGAAAATACCTATGCCGGCGGGAGCTTTGCTGCCGAAAGTATTACCCATATCACACAATTTTGTATATTATTCTTGTTCACTGGAATTACATATACAGGTTGTCCACAGTTGGCGTATACAGATTACGTTAGAAGTTAAACTATGTTATAGATCAAATACGCATTAAATTAAATCGCTAACATATACACATATGTAAAACTTTTGTTTAATAGTGTGTCGACATGTGGACCATTTGCTTCTCGGAGGATTTCCACACTTCCAACCGTGTACACGGTAGAATTGCAGGTGTTACGTGACGGAAGTCACTTCTCGGAGATCAATTATAAATGCGATAGGTTATTGCTGTATTAAAAAAGAGCGTTTCTGGTTTTCAGACATAGGCCTAACATTAAAGCAGTTCTTTTTACATTTGCATCTTGTAGCTGGTTTTCTCTCTGGGTGCAACTATCCTTTGTGTACTGTGTAAGGCTTCACCATGCGCACGCTTCAATTTCGCTACAATTCGTTTCGAACCTTTTGCGTGTCTCTTCCTGTACTTACCTTTATCTTTATTGTCATGTCCTGAGCCACAGTTCCCCGTATCAGAAGGTTTACATTCCTCAACGTCACGAAAGTCGTCACTATTGTGCGCCATTTCTGTTGTCTGATTGAAAAGTTAGGTTGTGCTGTAGCCGTATTACTTACTTGTTTCCTCCGGGATGTGATTTAAATAATATTCCGTGCATAAATGGGATATCTCCGAAACTTATCCCTTTCTTACACCGAAGTAATGTGAGGGACAATACTATAAAGCTTACAGAGGCGATAAATAAAGGAGTAGAAATCCCCTTTTTGTACCAAAAAATTCTTTTTTTTTTACTTTACAACTCATCAATAAAGCGTTATATGGATGTAGTGAACCTATCCCCTTTTGAACTAAGGTCTTCAATAGTTGAGAATTATGTATTGGAATCGTATTATAGGGTACTTTAGAATCTAAGATTAAGGTAATATTCTGGTTTGGAAATAGTGCCATGAGAGTGTATATATATATGAGCATAGTAGTAATTCAGCTGTGGCATTGAGAGGCTGTCACACAAATAGTAACATTTGAGCCTCCCAAACAACAAGTTACCCATGAAGACATTAACTATGTATGTTGTAATTTAAATAAAAAATAAGTTTCATGACGTCATGATATTTGTGAGAATCCATTGAAAATTGTATTTCAGAATTTACAGTAGAAGAAATAAATTAATTCAAATATTAGTGCCAAAATTGATAACACTATGGCTGTTACCAGAATCACAAATAATACCGTGACCTGTTCAAGAGTCACAGAAGTGAATTCTTCTTCATCATTTGGATGATCTTTTGGAAACGTTCTTTCAAACAAAATGAAATGTAGTCCGCTTTCCTTCATCACACCGTACCTGTAATAAAAGAATCAATAAGATACGAACAACATCATACTATATTTCAAATAATGTTGGGAAATAATTTAAATCCAGTTGTAGACAGAGTTACATTATGAGATAATTAATGACACTGTTACCGGTAAGTCTATGATAGAAAAATATTATTGTGCAATTTTAGAGCATAGATATACCACAAAGGTTGTATTGAAATTAATAAAATCATTTCCACGGGAACTGAATATATTCAGAATTAGTAATAATGTAGAAAGGTGCCACTTTTAAATTAGACAATTTTAAAGAACCATTTCATTCCATGAGCAGTTCAGGAATTTATGCAAAACATTAATTTATTTTGTATTTTTTTAATGGCCACGTAGTTCTACAAAATATTTCACAAACTACTTATACATAGTATTTTAAGATCCGCGTCACTATACACATACTGGTCCATCCATGGTATATTTACCTTGTCGTGGTAGAGTGGCTTGGGTGCTTAAATAACACCAAGAGCTAAGCCGGCGGTAGCATTGCTCCCGAAATGGTTGCCCATGCCGGAGAGATCGAAGACGATAAGCCAGAAGAAAAAAATACCTTGGTCAAAAGAGTTAATGATCTTTCACCGTAAAAAAGCAACCGTCAAACAATTCGGACATGGGTTCCACTGGAGTAAAATTCACCGGAGGTAAAATGGTCCCCCATTCGATTCACCGGGCGGGGATTATTTGACGGAATCCATACCAAAGGCTCTAACACAGGAATATGTTCATAGGAACATGGAATGTTAGAACCTTATATAATAGCTCTAGAGATATTAACGCGGAAATTAGATAAATCACCCTTGAATATAGTTGCTTTACATGAAGTTAGATAGCCAGGAGAATGTAGTCAGGAATCTGGAAACTTCGCGTTATTCTACGGGGGTGCAGCAAGACCTGAATTTGGAAGAGGCTTTTTAGTTCGAAAAAGGATCCTCTCAGCTATCCGAAATATTAAGTTTGTCAGCGATAGGATATCCTATATAATTCTAAAGAGTAAACAACATGATTTTGTAGTCGTAAATGTACATGGTCCCACAGAAGATAAGGATGACAAAATCAAGGATGAGTTTTGTGAAGGATTATAATGCGTATTTGGCTGTCTTTCATAATATCGTATGAAAATTGTCTTTGAAAATTGTAATTCAAAAAGTAGGACAAAAAGATATATTCAGGCCAATAATAGGCAAATTCAGTCTTCAGGAAGACAGTAACGACAATGGAGTTAAAGTAGTTATCTTTTCCACATCGAAACATTTTATTGTTAAGAGCACAACATTCCAGCATAAGGATATTCATAAATAAACCTGGACGTCTCCAGATGGCAAAATTCGGAACCAAATAGATCATGTATTAGTGGACAAAACGCTGGCACAGTAGCATCATCGAAGATAATTCAGTTAGAGGAGCAGACTGCATTTAGGATCATCATCCAGTTAGAGTGAATATCAGACAACGGCTATCGCTCATGAGAGGAAAAAAACGCTAAAGGTGATTCTGAAAAATTTGTATTGGAAAACTTGAAGAATAATGAACTGCGGCAATACTACCAAATCAAAATTACTAATAGATTTGAAATATTGGAATCTTCAGATGATAATGTGGCAAACGAAGAAGAAACTGATATAAATAAAGAATGGGAGGCTATAAGAGATACTATTAAATTTCAGCATCAAGAAGCGTTGGTTATTCAAAAAAGGGGAAAACCAAGATGTGGTTAGATGAGGAATGTGCCAACATTGTAAAGAAAAGAAGGCAATAAAAATGAATTGGCTACATGAGTCAAATTAAGAAAATTTAAAAAAAATAGGTACTATTAGACGAGAAACCACCAGGTTAAAGAGTAAAATGATGGAATAATTGAGAGAGAAAATTGAAAATCTTGAAATTATTGCAAACAAATAGGAACACCAGAAGAACTATATCAGGGAAGAAAGAGTTTCAGGGTAGAACATACATAATTAGGAATGAAAATGGAGTATGATTGAAGATTCCAGGTGTATATTAGATAGATTTGAAAAGTTACTTTATTCAGTTATTAAATGTGCATATAGAACAGGATGTTGAAGAGGGTAATTAACAGAGAGCAGAAATGCTTGTAACAAAACCAAGTGCACTAGAGATTGAAATGGCGATAGAGACTTGAAGATGATTAAAGCATCAGGTTCAAATTGGCTCCCAGCAGAACTGCTTTATCTACATCGTACAAAATAATAAGAAATATATTATTATGCAGACTAACTCCCTATGTTGATGACATTCCAGGAGGTCGTCAATGTGGATTTAAAATAAACAGATCTACAACAGATAAGATTTTTAGCGTAAGACAAATTTTATAAAATAAATGGGAATATAAAGGCACAGTACATCCAGAATATGTAGACCTTAAAAAGGCATACAATTCTGTTAACATGGAAAAGTTACATGTATTCTGTGGAATTCGGAATTCCTAAAATTTAGACTCATGCGAAAGTGTTTAAATGGCACAAAGAGTAGAGTGCGTGTAGGTAAACAGTTTTTGAATACTTTTGAAATTCCTTTATTATTAAATTTTCTGTTATAGCATGCCATCAAAATGTTTGAGAATGAAGAATCCCTACAACTGAACGGTATTAATAAGCAGTTAGTTTATGCTGATGATGTTGTATGATTGAATGATAACTAGGAGATATTAAGGGAGAACGCGTACACTCTATTGAGTAACACTAAGAAATTGGGAATGGAAATAAACATCAATATATATATATATATATATATATATTCACAAATAAAAGTGCGTTATATAATGGAGACGGACAACTAATGACAAATGAAGTATTTTGAAGATGTGGCTGATTTCAAGTATCGAGGAACAATAATTACAAATAGAAATGAGATGCACGAAGAAATTAGTCAAAGACTCAATTCTGAAAATGCATGTTATTATGCATTACAGGGACTCTTGCGTCCCAACTCCTTTAAAAAAATAGATTAAACTGATAATATAAAAAAGTTATTCTTTGAAACGTGTACTCTTACTTTAAGGAAAGAAAGAAGATAACGAGTTTTTGAGAATAAAGTTCTTAGGACAAGTTTTGGGGCAAAAAGAGGTAAACAGACAGGCGAATGGAGAAAACTACATAATAGTGAGCTACATGATATGTATAGGAGGCCAGATGTAGTAAGAAGAGTTAAGTCTCGTGAACTGATATGTGCAGGAAATGTGGCACGTGTGGGGGAATGAAAGAGTTGCATGGAAGCTTCTTCTAAAAAACAACAGAGGAAAAAGCCCAGTTGTTAGACCTAGAATGAGATGGGAGATTAATATTAACTATGATTTGAGGGAAGTAGGTTATACAGGAGATGATTGGAGATGATGAGGATGTATGGAGAGCCATGAATCTGAGGTTTCGATAGAGCCAGTGAGTTAGTTATACACATACTGGTTCTGTATTTAAAAATCTAACTAAGATTATTAACACTAATTTCATATTTCTACTTTTTTAAGCATATGCTATTGGCTAGGAAGGATTACGGTTCGTGAGCTTTTAAGATTTCTCTATATTTAAAAAATAGCTATTTATTAAACTTGTCAACTTGTAGTACCGTAAAATTCGATGAAATCAATAAAACGTAAATCATTATTTACATTGCGTTCATTAATTATAAGTACAATGTATCTTCACAATTAGCTACTGCATTAATATAACTACTAAACTTATCTACAAATATTTCTCATTAAATTTCACTTTAATTAATTATTACAGAAATGAGAACTGTTAACTAACCCATGAACACGTCTCTCAACGTTCCATAGAAATTATTATTACTCACATTAAAAGTAATAAACAACCTGTGATTGCAACTCATAATGATATTACTGTGAAACTAACTTGTCAACATGTCTCATGCTATATCTAAAGATTAATCAGTTTTACTGACATTAAAATATAAAAATATACTGAACAGTCTAACAATCTAAGATTTCAATTAAAATTCTATACATGTCACCTCATATTCGGTCTTCTAATTAATTATTATTTCACAGAATATGGTTATTTAGTAATTAGAACGGAACAGGCAACTCAGGAAGTGAAGAAGAAGGAGTAATTAGAAGGCTGGATATGAGTTGAGGTGTAAATAATTTAAATTTAAATCTTAAATTAAACCTCATTGTGATTTTTCTTATAAAAGTTCAATGTCTAACAATGTATTGCGCAATTAATTATTACTCTTGCCCGTGAACAATGTTTCACACGATTAACTATTACTGTAAAATTTAATCCAAATTACAGTGGCAGTAACATTATGAGGTAATTATTTACAACTTACAAATTTTGTCGGATAAAATATTTTTCATCGAACTTCACAAATCTGCGTGTTCTCACTGTACTGGTTTCAAAGGCCATTGTCAGTGAAAACTCCAAATCTTGACTTGTCTTCCAAACCGCCATGTGGTGTAATCATATGGACTTGGAGATTAAATTTTGCTCGTCGGTAACATAAAAATTCACCGTTCTATATTTGTTCTTATGGATGTATATATTTTCCTTAACTGTTTGTTCCAAGTGCTTCTCTAAATTATTCAAAAGTTTAGTTTATCTACCAATTATCTGATTCTCTAGCAAAGTATGAGCTTTAATTATTGATTTTTCAATTTCAATTTTTTATGTTCCTAAAGTCATTTCTTGTAAGAGTCTCTAAATTAATTTTATTTTTTCCCACACGTTCATTATTTTCAGTCATTACAACTCTCTTGAAAAATTCCAGATTTCTCATTATCTGTTATATTAAACTTTTTATTAGTTATTACAAGATTACCCAGACTAATTTTGTTAGTCGGTGCTAATGTAATATTCACTTTTTTTTTAATTTCCTACTTGTTTCTCGATGGTAATTAATTTTCCTGAATCCTTCCTGGGAATCGGATTGAAGGGTATTTGTTAAATCTTAGATTTAATGTTTATGTTTATTTATGTTTGGTGGACATGTCATTGTTTACGCGCATTCGCCATTGCTACACAGTAGGGAATTCGAATGTATTTTTTTTTGTTTTTATTGTTTAGTTGTTTACATTCGAATTCCCATCTGTTTACTTTTGGTTACATTTATTTGCATCAGATCAACCTTATTGTCTATTGTTTATTGATTTAATGAAAACTGTCGGTCTGATTGCTAGTTTATCGTATTAGTAATTTATTTTACGCAAGTCTCGTCCAGTACGGTCGAGACAAGTTTTTCTATAGTTCTGTATAGACACTCCACGAGCTAGGTCGAGCTCTTGACGTTCCGTTTTGACGCTCGACGAGGAAGGTCAAGCTATCTCCACGTTTTAGAAAGTCGAGTCCTGCTTCGGCTACTTACAGGTCGCTCCTGTTCTCAATTAGAGCAGGCAGCTTCAAGATATATAATGTTTTACGTTCTACAAGGTTGAGTCCTGCTTCAGCTACGATCAGGCAGCTCCTGTTCTCTATTAGAGCATGTTGCTTCGTAATAAAGTTATTTTTCAAGATACAATTAAAACTTCATTACTTCATGATAAAGTACAGTTCTGTTCTCAAAACGAGCAGATCTTTAATGTTACGTCATATGTTTGTAGGAAGTTTTAGTTTAATTTATGTACCTGTTGTCATAGAGCAGGTCCTATCAAGTTCTCTAAAAATACAAGTTAAAATTCTGTCCATATTCAAAGCAGTCATAAATTCAAGTTTAAGTACAGTTCTGCTTGTCTACGTGACTTATTGATCATTAAACAAGAAGCAATAGTGAAGAGAATTGTATTGGAGCAGCCACCAGACTTCAACTTTGGCTATGCAAATTGGCAATCACAGTGACCACTACAATAGGACATCACCTTCCTTTAGAAGTTGAACAGACCGGGGAAAAATTTTAAATGTGTTGAATACAACAAATTTTTTGGGAGCTCGTCAGGGATTTTACTGTCTATGGGGTACGTTGTTACGTGTAATATATTTTTGTGCTTGAATATAGAGTTTTAAGCTCGTTTTGCATTAACTGTGGATATTGTGTTTACCAAGTTAATGCGTTCCCAAAGTATATTATGTATATCTGGACAAAAAAATCGCATCAAGAATATACCTGGTTGCTACTGTGTCACTGAAGCTGCTTTACGTTGCGCTACAATTAAAGCCAGCATTCCTTTTTACCTCCCTTTAAAGTTCAACATAGCATCTCAAAATGTTCGACACTGAAGAAAAAACGACGCCCATACTAGCGCTACTTCTGCGGCTATAATTGCTTCAGAATTTAAGAATCATATATCAAAAAGGGCTCTACGTAAGGCAAAATTAACGAGATTCGTACTATTCGTTAATTCTATTGATGAACCATTTTTATTGACTAGTTAACAGTACGTTTAACTCACATAGAACATACATTAAGCGAATTCGAGGACGTTCAAAATAAGATAGATTATTTGGAATACGATCCTGATTCAGATAAGGAATGGTTGGATTTTGAAAACAAGTACTTTCAAATTATTGCTAAAGCTAAAAAACGTATCTCTAATAATTCGTTCGAAACTCAAATTCCAATTCGGATCATTATTCAACAAGGTAGTGATATACCTACGAGGAATACTTTGTGTAATATTCACTTACCTTCATTTGATGGTAATTATGAAGATTGGATTCCATTTAAGGAGATTTATGTCTCGAAGGTTCATTCTGATAATGCTTTGCGTACTACTCAAAAGTTGCATTAGTTGCGTACTAGCTTCAATGGGTCAGCATATAAATTGATCGAATCGTTGTCTATCACGGAAGACAACCATATTGTGGCATGAGAATTATTAAACAAAGATTCGGGAACTAAAATGTTCTCACCATCTAACTGTTGGGTTCTATAATTGAGTATCCTAAGCTCAATTTCGGATCTGCCTTAAAATTACGGCAAATGGTAGGTCGATTTGTAAGCCAGACTCATAGTTTAAAATCTTAGGGATTTCCCATCGAAGCATGGAGTGTATTCCTGGCCTATCTGACGTTAATTAAATTAGACACGTCTACTCATAGAGATTGGGAATTAAAGTCCCAATCTAATGCTCTGTCCACATTTCAAGAATTTATACAATTCTTGGAACTAAGATGCCAAACTCTTGACGTAATGACTGAAGAACAAAGGGCTGATTCTATATATAGTAAAGGTTCAACAAAGGGCAAAGTATCACAACTCAAAACGTCTCATTCTAACGCAAGACTATTGTGTGAGTTCTGTACTAAGAACCAAAAGTTCTTTGTGTGTGATACGTTTAAGGATATTGACCAGTAAGTAAAGTTTAATTTTGTCAAACAAAATAATCTGTATACTGTTTGACTAAAGGTCACTATAGCAAGTTCTGTAAGAGTAGTAAGAATATTTGTAGGAAATATCAGAAGGAGACATCATACGTTATTGCACAACGATCATTCTGTACGTAAAAATCGTAATCCTAGCCAGAATAACAATGATGAACAAGTTGCTGATCAATCTAATGGAGGTGTAGAAGCATTATCAAGTAAAACTTTTGGTTTAGCTAAACAATCTATAATTACAACAGTTCAGTTTTTAGTATGTCCGTCGCCGTGGCGTAGTCGGTAGAGTACCTACCTTCCACTCGATTCCTGGTGGTGTGGGGGATTTCAAATCTCCACCTTGTGTCTGGGTGTGTGTGTGTCCTGTCCTTGTGTCTATGTGAGAATTAAAGAAAGTTAACAGGTAAAACAAACGAAAATATAGGTAAAACAATAAGGAAAACCAGTATAAACAAGAAAAAAGTATCCAATGGTGATAACAAATATATATATATATATATATGTTGTCGCGGGATACTTGATCACGGCTCGGCTGTTTCATTTATCACTACTAAGCTAGCCAAACAATTAAGGCTAAACGTGAAAAATACTGCAGTAAGCCTCGAAGCTATAAACAATAAAACACCAAAGGTTCTTAAGCTAGGTGATATTACCCTGAAGGATAATGTTGGCAATATTTACAAAGGGAAAATTAACTGCATGGTTATTGATGTTATTACATCCAATTTATCTTCAGTCTAACTCAAGGTGGATAGATTTCTTTTCCCTTCAGACGTGAAGTTTTCTGATGATTCAGTTGAAACTCCTGCGCCAATTGATATATTGACTGGAGCGGATATTGCTTCGGATGTTACTCATGGAGCTACCCTTGCTGTTTCGAAAGATAAAGATTCCTCTCTAGTGTTAAGAAGTACATCTTTAGGATGGATCTTTACGGGAGATGTATATAATGATAATATACAAGCTAATATCGCTCAATGCAATTTAGAAGTATCTCATAATCTAGATGCATAATGGCGTCATGTTCCAGCAGACTATGTTAGTAGAGGTTTATATCCTCAGCAACGTTTCCACATTCATAATGGTGGAATGGGCCTTCATTCTCTGAATGAAGTATCTTGGCCTATACAGAATGTTGACTTTAACGAGGAAACACAGGCTAATGTCACCGTCATGGTCAATGTTAAGTATAATGATTATCTTAAAATATATTATTCCTTTACTAAGCTTGTCAATGTAACAGCTTGCTGCTTAAGATTTCTTAAGGGTTAAACTCGTACTAGCACATTACAGCTTACTGTCCAAGAAATTCAAGAGGCCGAAATTAAGATAATACATCTTTTAGAAGCTCAAGAATTTCGCAACGAAATTGCATCATTAAATGGTAATAACTGCGTGTCTAAAACTAGTAAGCTTTTGTGTTTACGTCCATTCATTCATGATGGTTTGATAAGAGTGAGTGGTCGACTACAGCCGTCCCAATTGGAATTTAATGCCAAGCATACTATTATATTGCCTGCTAAGCATTATGTTACTAATCTTATCAAGCATTATCATTTGAAAAAATCTTCATTTGGGTCTTCAAGCTTTACTTTATACTCTTCGTCAATGTTATTGGCCTTTAAATGGTCTTCGTACCGTTAAGTCGGCAATAAGAGAATGCAAATTATGGATAGCGCCGATGAACGTCGATGCACAATAGAATATATTATTTTCTTTCCTCATTTATTTATTAGAAGAATGTTTTAATTTATGTTTTTGTGTGTGTTGTGTATACATTAAAGCCATAAACCTCAAATATAAAATTAAATATGATACTACATTACAGGTGAAATGCTATTCTAACATTCTGTTTTAAAAAAGTAGAATGGGAATCGAACCCGTGAGGTTACGAATGCAAATGTGTTAAACCTCTCGACCACGGAAACACACTTAGCCAAGCTCTCTATTCCATGTCGCTTAAGTGTGCACTGCGTTAACTAGAAAACATCCCAGTACAATTACTGAAAAGTCTTGATGTGAATACAGCTTGTCCGAGCGCTCACGAAGTTCTCCGATCGGTTGATAGAATCTGCGGATGATTTATTTTTTATCTAATGGTGTACATGTTAAGCATGCTTATTGCTTTTATAATGTTACTGTAGAATTTGCCGGCCCTGTATACATACTAAAACGGGATTGCCTAGATCGAAGACATTACTTAAAGGTTACAATGCTATTTTGGTATGCTTAAACTCTAAATGCACTCATTTGGAGTTGTCAAATAACATGTTGGTAATGAGAATAAGGTCAGAGTTGTTGACTTAAAAACAGCCTCTGGGATTGTTTCAGGAAGTGTTCACAATATTTGTAAATTGGTTTCTTCCTGAAATTGTTTCCCGCCCCCAATATGTTAAATTTTATATTTAATGTTTATGTCTATTTATGTTTGACGGAGATGCCATTACTACGCTGTAGAGAATTTGAATGTAATTTTCCGTTTTTTTTTTTGTTTAGTTGTTTACATTCGAACTCGCATCTCTTTACTTTTGGTTACATTTGTTTGCATCAAACCAACCTTATTTTCTATTGTTTATTGATGTATGAATGCTGTCGGTCTGATTGCTAGTTTGTTGTGTTAGTTATTTATTTACGCAAGTAAGTTCTCTTGTGTCTCGCCAGTTCGGTCGAGATAAGTTCTACTATAGACGCTGTACGAGCTAGATCGAGCTCTTGAAGTTCCGTTTAGACGCTCGACGAGGAAGGTCGAGCTATTTATACGTTCTACTAGATTGAGTCCTGCTTCGGCTACGAAGCAGGCCGCTCCTGTTCTCAATTAGTGTAGACAGCTTCAAGATAGATAAAACTTTTACGTTCTAAAATTTGAGTCCTGTCCTCGCTATGATCAGGCCGCTCTTGTTTTCTATGAGAGCAGGTCGTTTCACCATAGTTATTTTTCAAGATACAATTAAAACTTCATTACGTGAAGATAAAGTACAGTTCTGGTATCATAATGAGCATATTTTTAATATTACGTGAAGTGTTAGTAAGATGTTTAAGTTTAATTTCTATACCTGTTGTCGTAGAGCAGATTCTATCAAGTTGTCTGAAAATACAAGTTACGATTCTGCTTATATTCAAAGCAGACCATAAATTCAAGGTTAAGTACAGTTTTGGTAGTCTACGTGACTTACTGATTATTACACAATAAGCAATATGAAGAGACTTCTATTGGAGCAGCCGCCAGACTTGAACTTTGGCTGTGCGAATTGGCAATCACAGTGACCACTACAACGGGACATCGTATCCCATTACAAATTGGACAGGTCGGTAAGTTTTAAAATGTGTTAAATACAACAGTGGAGTATTCTTTAAGCCATTATTTCTTTGAATTTCTTTAATTTATTTATTATTATATTCTTTCCAAAACCAATTAAACATGCTACCTTTAAAATGTAATTTATTATTTCCTGAAATTATCTTCACTCGTTGGAATGTTCGTTAATCTGTATATTACTGTCGAATGTTGCGTGTTTATGTGCAATATGATTACAACTTAAAGATTTAATGTAATTATCGGTATGGTATCACTCCCCTGGATATTGAATTCAATTTTTTTTTCACTGTTTATTCCTAATTATATTTAGGTTCAAGAACTGGATTTTTCTCCTATTCAGTAGTAACGTTCACAGATTCATCTTGAAATTTAAGTAACGTTAATGCATCCTCAATATATTTGGAATTTATTACTGAGAAAATTTCATCAACACACCTAGGCCAACATTTAAACATCTATAAGTACGAATTGGTGATGTGACATTCGAGTTAACCTATAAAAAATTTAGCCACAAATAGGGAAAGGGATTGCCCTTTGCCTTACCTGAAAACTGTTTATAAAATTTTCCATTTAAAGTGAAAAAGAATTATTGATACAAAGTTTTGTTGACTTATGTACTGTTCTATTTGTTCTGTTCTTAATAGTAAGGAAATGAGTCATTCTTTAACATATTTTACATGATTTCAATTGGGATATACTAAACCAAAAGAAAACAATCTATTAATAGGTTTTAGTGATGTCTTACTAAATTATTTCACTAATAATTTTCAGGATTTCACAATTTTTGTATTTTTATCAGATCAGAACTAATAGAAATATATAATGATTGAAAATGCATCGTAGGGAATAAAGACTCATTGTACATGTATATTCTAAAAGACAGCAAAATCTCCATAAATCATTTTCAGAGCTACATTGATATTCATGATGTAAGAGGAATAAACATAATCAGAGATCTAAAAAATCTATCTCAGTAAAATGATATACTGTTGCGGTGGATTCCATCATATGTGGTTGTTCAGAGTAAGGATATAGCAGACAGGCTGGCAAAAGGAGGAGCAAAAATACAAGATCACAAACAGAAAACTTAACCTTCACACTGATAAATTCAAATTTAAAACAAAGACAAACAAATTATGAAACTACCTACAACAACGTAACTTGCATAAAGCAAAGAACACTCGAGACCCCATCACATTGCAAAGAAAAGAACACACAGCTATAGCAATACTTTGAACAGGATACTTTGGAATACCTTAAAATAAAAGATGACAATAAGACATTCACAATCTGCCCAAAATGTAAAAAAAGAAGCAAAACTACTACATATAACCCATGACATCAAGAGCTCAGAAACGGATCTTCAGATGATTCAACCTACAGATATAATAAGAAGACTTTAAAAGCAATAACCCCTTGGAAATGCTTTAGAAGAACCTGAAGTAAGAAACAACATGCAAAAATGTCATAATTTTTCACACAATACATTCACAGAGTCACTAACCTATGAAAATGTCCCACAGTGTTTCGAACAATTATTACTGACAATAAATTTATTAAACTACCTAGCAAACACGTATCACAATGTAAAGCACAAATAATTATTACAGATAATAAATTATTAAAGTAATATGTTAACACATCTCACAATATTCTGTACAGTTAATTATTGTTGGCATTAAAATATTGAACTTACTTGAGAATACGTCTCATTTAATGTAATGCATAAAATTAATTAATTATTGCTTGTAGTAAAATAATAAACTGTGAACTCGTCACACAATATTTTGCACAATTAATTATTACTGACATTAAACTAGTAAAATAGCCTGTAAACATGTCTCAAAATGAATCGCATAATTATTTATTACTGACGTTAAGAAATTGTGAACTCAACTCACAATGTTCCAGACAAAAATCCATTACTGGTATTAAACTGTTAAACTAAATTGTGAATATAACTCACAATTATTCCCATAATTATTTGTTTCTGTAAACATTAAAAAAACTGTTAAATAGCTAATAAACTAACCTGTGAATATTTCTTCAAATATTTCGCAAAAATTAATTATTATTACAAGCATTACACAAATTAATTAACGTGTGAACAAGTGTCGAAGTTAAAAGCACAATTAATTATTACTGAATTAGAACTCTCAATATGTGAGCACGTCTCACACAAAATGTCGCATACTTAATAATCATTGACATACACCTATTCAATTGTCCTGAGAACCATATTACAATGAATCTAACTAACTCACTGGCTATATCGAACCAGCAAGTTCGTGGCCATGAGCTCTCCATACATCCCTATTCTGAGCTAATGTTTTCCAATTTTCCCTTGTATAATCTCTTTACCTCAAATCATGGTTAATGTTACTCTCTACCTCATTCCTGGTCTACTAACTGAAATTCTCCTCTTGGTTAATTAGAAGAAGCTTTCATGCATCTATTTCAATCCTTATTCCCCCATTTTTGTCACACGTTCTGCCATCGCAGTATAAGATACTCAACTGTTCTTATTATATCTAGCTTGCTGTGTAGACATCACAATGAATCATTCAATTAATTAAAATAATAATGTAAATTGCGTACACGTTTCACAATAAATCGCAAAATCATTACCTTTGAACAAATAAATTATCTGTACAAATATCACAGTGTTTCGCAAAGTGTCATTAACGCATTTATAACCAACTTTTTATTGGGCCACACTTTAGTTTTAAGTTTTAATATTAAAGTTAGGACACTCCGCCGCCGATAGGGTAACACATGCTAGACTGGTCGAAGGTGATAAGCCAGACGAAAAAAGTACCTTGGTCGAAAGAGTAACAAATTTTCACCATAAAAATGCAATCGTCAGGAAATGCAAACATGGGTTCCACTGTGGTAAAATTTGTAGGAGGTTAAATAGTCCCGCATTCCGGGAACTAGTTCAGGGAAAACATGCCGAAGGCTCAAACGCAGGGACATGGAATGTTAGGACTTCATATATTAGAGGGGAGCTAGAGGTATTAACTAGGTAATTAGATAAATCATCCTTGTATATAGTCGCTTTACAGGACTTAGATTGCCAGAAGAAGGTAGTCATCAATCACTAAAGGTACGGAGGTGCAGAAAGACCTGAATTTGGAACGAGTTGTTTAGTCCTAAGGAAGACCCAGTCCGCTATCCGAAATATTAAGCTTGTCAGTGATAGGACATCATGCATAATTCTAAAGGGAGAAATGTCATGATTTTGTAATCGTAAATGTACATGCTCCCACAGAAGATAATGATGACAAGATCAAGGATGAGTTCTATGAAGAATTGGAAGGCGAAATAGATAGACTGTCACAATAACATATGAAAATTATTTTAAGAGATTTTCATGGAAAAGTGAGGCGGGAAGATATATTCAAACCATCAATAGGCAAATTCAGTTTTCAAGAAGATGCATGTAGTAACGACATTGGGATCGGATTAGTCACCTTCGCCACAAAAAAAAAATCTTATTGATAAGTTTTGAAATAACAACCGACCGAGAAATGGTAAACTGGGCATGAAAGATATGGTAGTTTCTAAATACAACATTTTCAGGTAGGTGACGTTTCCGTGTATAAATAATGTTAGCTATCAGTATTAATATACTAGTTTCATATAATGATATCTAATGACAAGGACAACAATGGTAGTAAGTTATATACAGGGTGATTCAAATGTATTTTGACATATTCCTCATATCGTTAATTTATGTGTTTTTGTTATATGTAATTGGAAACTGTAGGGGACACGCCGTAGCATAGTGGTTAAAGCACTGAGCTACAAGCCGGAGGGTCGAGGGTTCAAGTCCCGTTGGGGTCAGGATTTTTAAACTGACCCAAACCATCTGGCGGCACTATGGCCCTGGGGTCGACTCAGCCTCTAACGGAAATGAGTACCAGACGCTTGTTCTGGGGGTAAAGGCGGCCGTCACGCAGGGCTGACAACCCGGCTGACATAAAGTGCCGATTGTCTAGAAAAAGTAGAAGCCTTAACCGCCTACTACCCTAAGGGCCTGCGGGTCTGTTGTGGGATCACTTTACTTAATTGGAAACTGTGCTAACAATAGAGGAAATATTAGCTGTCGTGTTGGCTCTAAATGAGTATTAACGTACGGCAGGTCCAAGAAGATTTCACTAGAAAGTTAAGAAAACCAGGTCCTAGCTGCAAGCGATTAGAGATCTGGTACTGAAAATCAAACGGACGGGAACTGATGCTGATGAGGAACGTAGAAGGAGGCCGACAACGACACCAGAAGACGTGTAAACTATACCCCGCCAGATGCCATCTCACGAAGTCCCAGTGCATCAACAGAAGACTCAGCAGAGAGTTAGGTATGTCCCAAAGCACTCTATGACGTACCTTGCGCTTCAAACTGAATAAACTCCCTTATCACATCCAGATAATGCATAAGACTATCTAGCTCGATAAGCTATATGTGATGACCTGTTAAATGCCATTGAAAATGAAGACCTCGTGGAACATGAATTGTTCAGTGATGAGGCAACACCAGCGCTCATAGAGTATCGACCAGAGTAGTCATACTTTTGCGAATTTGTCAGTTTTATCAATATTGTCATTGTCACATACATGAAAGTACTGCAAATGTTCAAGTCTATTTCTAGCCATTGATTTAATAACAACCGCATTTTATGTGTCAGTTGCGATTTCCCAGTATATTCGTCTACTGAAACCATACAATAACCACTCAAAAATAATAATACCAAGAATAAACGAATTCCCTCTTTTGTGATACAAAATTCAGTTGTCTCTTATGCATGCGTAATTTATTTTAATCTCTACGAATAAGTAAGAATAAATCATGAGAGAAGATTTTAGAAACTTCCACAAGTGTCGTATTTGTTTATAAAAACTCAAGGTTGCTTCACAGTATTGAAGATTGGACAGGTTGAAATATCACAATTCTCCCACTTCCTTTCATTACAATGTTCTTAACTCGTTTTCTTACCGAACGAATGTCGTTAGCTCTAGAAGTACTAGGTGATTTAGTACCTGTATTAGAAGTGGACCTCATTCTAGTGTAAAGTTCGAC
Source organism: Diploptera punctata (assembly GCA_030220185.1). Taxonomy (NCBI): domain Eukaryota; kingdom Metazoa; phylum Arthropoda; class Insecta; order Blattodea; family Blaberidae; genus Diploptera; species Diploptera punctata. The sequence goes on along the minus strand of JASPKZ010000464.1, from coordinate 218,598 downwards.
TGTATCTCTCGTTTGATTTCCAGACAATTTATATACATTCCCTACCGGACAATTTTAATTATCACTTTCATCATCAATATGTAAAGCATTATCAGGAGGACTTATGGCGATATCTGCTTCAATAATGTCATTATCTTCTTGTTAAATGCTGATAATTGCATCCACAGTAAGTAAACATAAAATAAGTAAAAATAAAGAAGTAAGAAGTAAAAATAAAACGACAAACCACTACCCACCCATGCTCAGTGCCCTATACTGGTGAAAAGAAATATAACTCACCTTAGCAAGAAAATAAAAATAATAATTGAATCTTTATTGTGATTAATGCATAGATCTATTACATTGGTTTACATGTAAATTATTTTCTGCTGAGTTAGATATTTTAACAGATCTTATCACATTAGAAGTCACTGATTTTAAATATCTACTTATAAATTCTCTATCGCGTCACAATTTTTCACAAATCACAGGTATAATAATAAGAAAAAGTCTTAGGTAGATCATCGGTTGATTAATGTCTTTGACATCGTCCGATTCCTAATAGCCAGTTTTGTCGGTCCATCCAATCTCCTAGTTGTAGATGTTTCTCCTTCGTATATAAACATATTCCCTGACTCCAGGAGGTTTTAGGTCTTCCTCTGCTTCGTCTTCCCTCAGGTTTCCATTTCAAAACAGATTTTGGTAGTCGATCCTCTTCCATTCGTTGGACATGTCCGTACCATCTTAATTGCTGAGTTTTAATATAATTTAAAATAGTGTCTTCAATCTTCATTTTCTCCCTTATAACATAGTTCCTAATTTTTTCTCTTCTTGAAATTCTTGCGGCCCTTCGAATAAAATCCATTCCTGTTGCCAAAATGTACTTACTTGTTTTTGTTGTTAATGGCCTAAGTTCGGCTCCGTAAGTAATGATGCTTTTAACAATTGTATGATATGTATTAATTTTATTTTTAGTACTTATATTTTTATCCCACAATATTTCATTGAGGCAAGCAATTGCAAATTTTCCTTTATTATTTCTATTTCTTATTTCCTCTTCAAAACTCCAATTTTTATTTATTTTAATTCCTAAATGTGTGATCTCACTACAAGATTTTATTGTTTCTCCAGTCTCCAAAATTAAATTTTGTTCTGGTTCACCAATTGATAATTATTTTTCATATTCAAAATTAATCCCCATTTTTCATATTCTTCTATTAATTTTCTAGTCATATTCTAAATCTTCATAATCTTGTGCAATTAACAATTGATCATCTGCAAAATGTAAGTTTATAAAGTTTTGTTGTTTGAAATAGGAATTCCCATGAATAAATGAATGAATCTAGCCACTATGTTCCATGAAGGGCTAGGGCCTCCTACAAGAGGGGGGCTCAATTTTAAAGTTTTAAGTGGTTCACGTGGTGAGCTAATTCACGTGAACATTATGTTTATAGAGTCTTTAACTTGTGCACTTCACTGTAGTTTATTAAGAAATTTAGTCCACTTTTAGATTGTTCGCTAGTTGTTTCCACTTGTTCCTGTTGCGGGCTGTGGTACACCAATGTCCTCCCAACATCAGTTTGAACGTGTCTGCCCATCTTCTTCTTGGCCGACCTTGTGTCCGTCTTCCAATGTAGAGGTCCCACATGGTGGTTACCCGCGCCCATCTGCCTTGTTGTTGTCCTGTTACATGACCGCCCCATGTCCACTTTGTTTGGAGGGCTTTTTGAGTATTTGAAGTTGTAATTTTCTATAGCGCCCTGTTGGAAATCTTATCCCGGAGTGAGACACCCACTATCTTCCTCCCCATCTTCCATTGGCAGATTTCAATGCTCCTCCTTTGCCTCTCTGTTAGGGCCCAGGTTTCGCAGCCATATGTTAAGACCGAGAATACGCTTGAGTTGAGGGCTTCTAATCTTATTCTGGGTTTAGGGACTTGTCTAGAAATATGAATTTCGGCGCCCAAAAGGCTTTCCAAGATTGTGTGATCCTCCTTTGTACTTCTTTCTCTGTTCCTTGGTGTAGTGAGACAGTCTGTCCAAAGTAAATATAGCCCTTCACATATTCTATGTCTTTTGCATGTATCGAGATTGGTGTTGGCTTCCTGTTCGTCATTACTTTTGTTTTGTTGTAGTTTATTTCAAGCCCGATCTGATTGCTCCGGTCGTTCAGTTCTGTTAGCATTTGTTGCAATTCGTTTGGAGACCTGGCGAATAGTGCGACATCATCCGCAAATCGTAGGTTGGTTAGCCTTCTGCCATTTATTATGATGCCATATTTATTGTCCCATATAAGCTTCTTGAATACTTCCTCTAGTACACTTGTGAATAATTTTGGTGAAATTGGGTCGCCTTGTTTAACTCCTCTGCCTACTCGGAAGATCTCTCCCTCTCGTACCGTGTTCACTTTTCCTTTGCTCTGGGAATACAAATTGTCTATAATTTAGATATACTTTAATTCTATTCCTTGTTTCTCTAGAGCTTGCAGTACAATTGAATGCTCGACAGATTCAAATGCCTTGGTGTAATCGACAAAAGCTATGTACAGTGACAGGTTAAATTCATTGAACTTCTCCATGATCTGATTTACTGCCTGGAGGTGGTCTGCTGTACTGAAACTTGATCTCAAGCCTGCTTCCTGCTAGGACTGCTAATGAAAGCAATAATAATAAAGCAGTGATTCCTACCGCTCATACAAATAAAGGGATACGCTCTGGTTTTATGCTGATAGGTTTATATTAATGGTTCGTTGGGCTGGTTTTCGTCCAGAGATTTTGTGAGCCTTCTTGTTATTACCTTTGAAAATAATTTGTATAGGTTGGACATGAGGCTTATAGGCCTATAGTTGTTTAATTCATCTTTGGGTCCTTTTTTATGCAGCAGTACGATTGTGCTTGTTGTCCATTGTTAGGTATGCTTTCGTCCTCTAGAATTTTATTAAATAATGTGGTGATTGGGCGTACTAGTAACTCTTCCCCGTATTTCAGGTACTCCTCCCATATTCCGTCCTCTTCTGGGGTTTTTCTGTACTTTAGCTCTTTAATCGCTGTTCTAACCTCGCTTTGGAGTATGGGCGGAATCGTGTTGGTATCATCTTGTGTTTTCTCCGGTAGCGTGCTTGTGGAATTCTGCTTGTGTATAGATGTTTGTAGTAGTTTGTTGCTTCTGCTATGATATCTGGTCTCGCTGACGCGCGTTCTCCGGAGGTTTTCGTGGTTCCCAGCATCCACTGTTTACCCCTTGTTACGTTTCGTCTCACTTTCCTGATCGATTCAGTGTTTTCGAGGATTTGCCTCGTCATGGTTGTGCAGTGTTCTCGGATGTCTGATCGTATAGCTCTTTTCGTTAGTTTGTCTATTTCCCTGTATTTTGCTTGCTCCTCTGAGGAGCAAACCCCTTTGTCGAAGTCTCTCTCTCTCGTTTATGAGTGCGATTGTTGTTTCTTGTAGTTTGTGTATAGACCGTTTTGTGTTTTCATTTCTGGTCGCTTTATTGCTGGCAAGAAGTATGCCTTGTTCTATGGTCTTGTACAATTCCATGGAGTCCCATTCTGAATTAATTGGCTTCTTTAGCATTTGTTCATGTAGTTGTGTGAGGAACGTTTCTTTGTCCAGTGCTTCTATCGGCGGTCTCGCAGGTTTAGACTGGTAGGGATTTCCTCTGGGTGTTTTCAGCACTGCACTGACCATCCTGCGGTCGGTGTCGAATTTTAGTTTCTGCACCACGTTTATGTCTTTAGTTACTATCAGGGTGTTACCTAGAATGAAGTCCATTTCGTTTAATGTTTTTCTGTCTAGGGATCGCCATGTCCATCTTTTCTGTGGCTGTTTCTTGAAGTAAGTATTTAATACCTTCAGTTCTTGTGCTTGCGCAAATTTTATTAGCCTGGTTCCCCTCTCATTCCTCGTACAATATCCGTGTGTGCCTATTGTTTCTTCTTCTCCAGTGTCTCTCCAGCCAATGTTACTATTAAAGTCGCCCACCACAATAATTTTTGGTGATCTGTACTTATATATTGTGGTCTCTAGTAGGTCATAAAAATCCTCTGTCTCTTTATCGCTGTTGGCTGATGTTGGGGCGTAGGCTTGTATAATCGTAATTTTATGTCTTTTTCCTTGATAACCAACGCTGCAATGCTTTCTGACACTCCCACTATGTCATATATTAGGTGCTTTGCTTGTTTTCTTATTATAAAGCCCACTCCCTTTTGACCCGGTGTTGTTCCCAGGTGGTACCATATGTCTCCATTTGTCCTCTCTATTATGTCTTCTCCCGATTTTCTTACTTCGCTCAGACCTAGTATATCAAATTTGATTTCCTGGAGTGCATGTTCGAGTTCTATCTCTCTTTCATATGTACCAAGTGTTCTAGTGTTTAAGGTAGCAATAGTTATTTCGTGGTTTCCTGGTGCTAGCGGATGTTGTGTGACGGCGTGATTGTTTAACTCCCTGTTTAGGCCTGTGTCCATACTGTTGATTGTTATGGCTTGTGTGTCCTTGGGTCTGTGGGTACGTTCGGGTGTTGATGGTGACTTTATGGGTGTGTTGTTTGAAGCATCGCATTCCAGTTTACCCAGTGGTCATTTATCATGATCTTTTGATACCCGACTTTTACAATATTGCCCTTTTCCCTATCTTCTTTTGCTTTCTTCCGTAATTGGCTCTGTATTTGTCTTTCCTGGTACGTCATATCATCGTCAATGTAGGTTTCCTCTGCGGCTAATTTGTGCTTGTTCCTCATTATGCTTATTTTATCTTCCATGCAGGCGAGCTCGACCCTGACAAGGACCCCTGCCCAGGAAATCCTTGCGTAGGTATGTGAGTTGTGTGTGTGGTTTTTGAAACTCGACTTTAGCTAGAATATCCTTTACTTTATGGGACAGTTCTTCGATGTTCTAGGTCTGTTTTTTATTATTATATTGTGTCTTCTTTCTCCCCTTTGTCTCGTCTCCTCCGCTTCTTCTAGAGCCTTTAATTTTCTTTCCATATTTTTAGTCTTCTCTTCTAAGATGTTGTCTAAATTGTGTAATATTTTCCACTTTGTTTCTGTTTTAAAGTCTTCATTTCGTTTTCTTAGATCGTTCAGTTCTGTTAAGATATTGCTAAACATAGTTTGTATGGTTTGCTTCTCGCTGGTGTGTTCCTCGATATCGCTTAGTTGGTTAATTTTTCGTTGTGTTGGTTTATTTTTCCTTTTTTTTCCCCGCCATTTTGAGGATGGGTCTGGTTGGTTTCTTTAGTGGGTTGTTCTTTGGTCCGCTTGTCGATGGTGGTTTATTGGCCGTCTCCCTAGTGGGTAACCACCCACTGTCTTTTGTTATGTCGATGTTTAGGGAGGGGTAGACTAGTGCCACTTGCTAATAGTTTCGCTCTACTCCGCTCAAGTCGCTCGCGTTCTCCTCCCTGGTTGTGTCGCCGTCTGGCGGGTTCCTTCCAAACTTTGTGTGTATGGTGCGTCACGTCCCTTGCGTCACTTCCGGTGTCTGGAGCGCCACTGCAGCCTTCTTTGTTGGTGTTGTTTGATTTATTTCGTATAACCTCACTTAAATTAAGACATTCGTAATTCTCCACTTTAAATGTTGGTATCTTATTGGAATTATCTACTAACATTCATGGGCTATCCTTATTCCTCCGCTTACCTGATTTGTGGGCCACAATCTGGTAAGTTACCTCTCGTCGTTTACTTTCGTCCTGTTGATGCACTACGTCAATTCTTCCTTCACCGTTCAGTCGGCCATCTTCTACTTCCTATCCCATGCTTCAACATTTTCTCCTCCAATGCTTTAATATTTCATGTACATATATTTTAAACAGAGTCGGTGATAGACAACAACCTTGACGAAGACCTTAATTTATCGAAAAACCAGGTGACAATTTACTGCCAATTTTAATTTTAGACATGCAATTGTCATATAAATTATGTGTAGCTTCAATTATTATAGTCTTAATTCCCATACGTCTTAAAGCAATTCATAGTTTCTCTATAGGGACATTGTCGTATGCTTTCTCTAGATCTGCAAATAGTAGGTGCAAAGGTTGTCCATATTGCATTTTCCTTTCTACTGCCTGAATAATTCAAAATAAATTGTTGGTTGTGGAACGACCTGCTCTAAATCCTGACTGTTCTTCTAATTCCATATCACTATAGTTTTTTTTCCAAATAATATTTTAGTGTACGTCCATAGAGTCAACTTATAGTACTTGTTACTGTTAAACCTCTATAATTTTCACATTGGTATGTTTTTCTTTTTTATGGATTGTCGAAATGTATCCTAGTTTCCATTCTTCTGGAACTTTTTCACCATTCATAAATTTTGTAAATAATTTTCTCAGTCGTTCAAATAAATGGTCGGATCCATGTTTTAATGGGTCCGCTGGTATTCCTCCTGGACCACTAGCTCTTTTATTTTTTAATGATTGAATATTCATTTTAATATCCTCTATGTCCAATTGTATATGTTCACCTTCAATTATTTCTGGAATATTTTGAACGTTATCTAAATTAAATAAGTCTTACTTCCTGAAATTCAAGCTGCATGACAAAAGTCTTAGTCTGATAGAAAGTGATTCATGTAACAATGAAAAAAATTAAATATTACAGTGCAGAGGCAGTTCAGAATTATCCTAGTTACTAAGGAACTTTCGCTTCTTTGATTTTTCTGGAGTTGCTGGAAACGGATATCACACTGTAAACATCAGCAGTGGTCGGCTATTGTATTAACGTTCCACCTGCCTTGATATGTGTTTCATGGTCAAAATATCTTTGAGGAAGCGCTCGCCCTGTTCTTCGCTTACCTCACCAAGATTTGAGGGAAATGTGTTCGTATGGCTATGGAGAAAATACAGTTTTACACTCATAAATGCTCGCAACCGCTGGTATGTTGACAGCATAATTTCAACTGTTTCATAATTGTCTACCTTGAAGTTGCGAAGAAAGTTCTTTATAACAATAGAAAATGCACACCAAGCATTCTTCTCTATAGACTTCAAGGTTCTTAAGAATCCTTCATCTTTCATCTTATTGTAAGCCCATGTTTCCCTTAACAGAGATTAAGGCGCTCCCCCCTTACAGGGAAGAATTTGACCATACTAATTTAGTTACACTTTTTTTCGTGTAGATATCATTTGAGTGGTCCGTGGTCAGCGTTCCGCCTCATACTGACATCTAGGAAACCATCTTTCATACAAGGTCTTATTTGAGGAACATAAAAATACCAGCTTTCAGCTTCTCATGTGTCAATGCAGGGAATTTTGTGCACTGTAGTTGAAGTAAGTACTGTCTGCATCCATGGTCATTAAAAACTGTTTCATTAGACCAAACTTTATGTGCAGTGGGAGTAATAACATTTTCTTGGAATGAAGAAGCGGTTCATACTTCATACTGTTGTCACCAACTTGGAACAGGACCCTTGCAGGCCAGTCTTTTATTTCTAATGTTCTTTCCTGGTATAATTCGTGAAATAACCCTATAAGTAAAATTCCGCAGACAAATGTAGCGTGGGTACTTCGTATAACCTGCTGCTTGTTGACCCAATAGATCGCCACACACAGTCCAGAAATTATCATAAGTAATGCCACGAAGTGAGTCGTGAATTTATCGATAATTTGGAAATCAAGAGTGGCATTTTTTAGGACTATTTAACGAATAAAATTAAGCTGTTTACTCACAAATCATTATTTAAATAAAGTTATTTAAAAATATTTATGTATTTAATGTAAACGGCGATGTTTGAAAACAAATCATAAACGATTGGTACGCTTCATTTGCGTCTTTTGTTCGTCACTGCAACCAGATCTTATTATTTATTGCCAAAGGAACGTAGTATTGTAAGAATGCAGTCTAGTGGAGAAAAAATGAAACACATCAAACTGTATATTAATTCATTTCTGATATCTTATGGAGTCGGCAGCGGTGGACTAGTGGTTATGCTCCTTGCCTCTGGTCCGAGGGTCGCGGGTTCAAACCCGGCCGGGGTCGATGGATTTTTTAGGACGAAAAAATCCAAGGAGGAAGTACTCCGGGAGGAACTTTAAGCCGTGGGTCCCGAGTCTGAATATTTTCAGGCTCGTGAAAAATCCTTAAGCCCGAATGAAAAGACCTCTAAGAAAAATTTACCGAATTTTCCCGTCCTAGTACTACCTTGGTTTCCTAGATGTCAGTATGAGGCGGAACGCTAACCACGGACCACTCGAAATGACATCATACGAAAACAAGTGTAACTAAATTAATTAGTGGTTCAAATTCTTCCCTGTCGGGGGAGAGCGCCTAAATCTCTGTAAATACAGGCTTACAATTACAAAATATCCTATGATGTAAATTAAACTTTTCAGGGAAAAAATACATTTAAGAAAGTGAAAAGAGTAGTTTTTTTTTTTTTGGTATAATCAGTTGCTACAAATGTTTTTATATTAACTCCCGCTTGCGCTGTGTGTTGATATTCATGCACTATATACACAATCTGGTAGCCATATTTCTTAGAGGGTCAGTCATTGCAAAATAATGCTATGACCTATTCAGAATGTTAAAACGAGGTGCTTTCTTTATTATGATAAACTTTAGTTGGTAAATTCTAGGCGAAACACGACTGTGATTGGTTGTAAATCAAAAATCATTGTAACGTGACTGGTCATTGACTCCCATTTGGGGCCTGAGTTAAATAGTCATAAGTAATGCCACGAGTGATTTCCAAGTTATCGATAAATTCACGACTCGCGAAGTGAGGAGTGAATTTATCTAGAGAACTTGGAAATCAAGAGTGGCATTTGTTAGGACTATTTAACGAATAAAATTAAGCTGTTTACTCACAAATCATTATTTAACTATAGTTATTGTAAAATATTGATATGTTTAATGTAAACGAGATGTTTGAAAACAAATGAGAAACGATAGGTACGCTTCATCTGCTTCTTTTGTTTATCACTGCAACCAGATCATACTATTTATTGCCAAAGGAACGCAATATTGTAAGAATGCTCTCTAGTGGAGAAAAAATGAAACACATCAAACTGTATATTAATTCATTTATGATGTCGTATGATGTAAATAAGACAATTATATTTTTCTGGATTATTACTTGGGAAAAAATACATTTAAGAAAGTGCAAACAGTGGTTTCATTTTGTTGGTGGTATAATAAATTGCTACAAATGTTTTATACTAACTCCTGCAAACGCTATGTGTTGACATCTGTGCACTATATATACAATCTGGTAGCCGTATTCCTTATAGGCTCAGTCAATGCAAAATAATGGTCAGACCTGTTCAGAATATTAAAAAGGAAGAGCTTTCTTTAATATGGTAAATATAACACTGATAAATATTTCGTCAAACACGACTCTGATTGGTTGTAAAACAGAAATCATTGAAATGTGATTGGTCATTGACTCCCATTTGCGGCATGAGTTAAATAGTCACTGTATTTTATCTTGCGGAGAAGTAAAGCCATAATTTCCTAGGTTTCTTTGAGTGTTATTGAGTGACAAATTGGAATCGATGCTAATTTATTACCATTATTCAGCATACAAATTTCAGACTTCTCTTCAAGCTGTCAATGTACAGTCTTCATTCCTCTGAAACATATTTACATCACATAGCTTCAATTTATCCTTTTACATCGATGCAGTATACAAGCTGCGCATTCATTTCAAAATACGTTAATAAGCCCTTTTATATGTTTCGATACATTTAGGTGGTACCGGGGCCTAACATGTTTTCTCCTTTAATCCAGAACCAAGTAATTCTGTTGACGATTTTGGCAGATCAAGGTCTCGCACAAGATCGTTTAACTGAGCTTGAGTGAAAGGTCTGAACATATTCTGTTCCTCTTCAGAGGCACAACATTTTAATCACCACCGTCTTGTGTTGATGGGATACTAGTGTCCTCGTCACTGAAACTTACAAATGTGGTGAAAATAGGGATCGGAACGTCATTGCTATGTGTTTTAGGTCTTATAGGTGGCCGCAGGTTAGGACACTCAAGTGTATGTTTACACTTCATGTTAAAGCGAGATACGTTAACCGTACAAAAGTACAAGTCTTCCAATTGATGTGGCTGCACTTGCCATGTTATTGGAACTCCAGAACTAAGAGTCTTCTTCTCTCCCTTAGTCCAATCTCTGAATTTCTCAACACATGTCTTGGAGATTTTATGTGGCGCCCACCTTTTGACCTGGTTCCCAATCTTAATACTAAAATATGCAGGATAATCTTTTTAACAATGTCTGATATATTTGTCCTTTTTTTGGCAGTGTATAGCTACCACAGATATAAGCAGAATTTTTCTGGATCGTTTTTACACTTCTGATAAACGACGGACATTTTCGCAGGAATATGAAAATAAAAAACATACAAATTATATATGTGGAAAAATTGTGCACGAACTTGCAAAATGATTATGATTTTTTTAATTTTCCACTCACGAGTTAATTAAGATTCATTCTTAATTTCCAGTCAGGAAAATTGATGTAGCCCATTGTTATGAGTATTTATTGTAAGATTGACCTAACCATTCACTGTAACGATAAACAATACTTATGATATGCCATCTCAACAAAATATACTGCACATTTGATAGAGCTCCACATACACCCTGAATAAAAACTCTTATAAATAACTGATTGTTGAGATTTTATATAACCTAAAAGAAGTGATGAAAAAATACAAACAGCTACAATAAACAAATTCAAATCAAAACCGTCCCATAAATGGTGCAGTGGGCACGAATTGGTTAAAACGATAAAACTAATCTTTGAGTTCGGCTCAGAATGTTTCAGAGAAATAATTATAAGTGACATCAAACGATTGAACTATTCTTTGAACACCTCCTACAATATTTCGCCCAATTAATTATTACTAATATTAAAATTATTAACCTGTCCCGTGTTCATGTCTCAATATTTTACTGGTGTTAAAACACTTTAATATATTCTGTGAATATGTCCCACAATTTTTGCAAAATTCATCGTCACTGATATTATGACTATTTAACCAACCTATGAACATGTCTCTGATGTTACGCAATACTACTATTTACTTACTTAAAATAAACTAACTTAGATATCACAATATGTTACACAATTATTAACTAATTTACCGACACTATCAAACCTGCGGGTTCATGGCACGTGACATCATTTCTCCATACATTCCTATCCTGAAATAATATTTTCCAATCATCCCCTGCATTATCTACTTAACTCATATCAGAGTTAATATTATGATTAAACATACTATTTGGTCTTCCTACTGGGTGTTTCTCTATTGAATTTTCAACAAGGAGTTTTAATGTCCTCCTGCTAGTCTTGACCATCGTAGTTTACGAGATTTACTATTCGTTAATCTGGTTTCCCGTTAACATAATGTAGCTCAGAGTTATCTAGCCTTCTCCATTTGCCAGTCTTTTCATCTCTGCTTAGTAAAAATGTTTTTAAGAATGTTATTCTCTATTATTCAACTTAAAGTATCGAGTCCTTGTTTCGCATCCTTATATTGTAACTTCTCAGTTACAATAGCAGAATTATACGTATATATATATATATATATATATATATATATATATATATATGTAGTCAGGAATCCGGAAGCTTTGCATTATACTACAGGGGTGCAGAAAGACCTGCATTTGGAACGGGTTTTTTAGTCAGAAGGAGGATCATATTCGCTATCCGAGATACTAAGTTAGTTAGTGATAGGATATCAACTCATAATTCTAAAAGGTAAACGACGCGATTTTATAACTGTAAATGTACATGCCCCCACAGAAGATAAAGATGACAAGATAAAGGATGAGTTATATGAAGAATTATAATGCTTATTTGATAGCCTTTCACGATATCATATGAAAATTGTCTTAGGAGATTTTAATGCAAAAGTGGGGCAGGAAGATATATTCAAACAAACAATAGGCAAATTCAGTCTTCATGAAGATAGTAATGACAACGGGGTTAGATTAGTCACATTTGCCACATCGAAGAATCTCATTGTCAAGAGCACAACATTTCAGTATAAGGATATTCATAAATATACCTGGACGTCCCCAGATGGAGAAACTCAGAACCAGACAGATCATGTATTCGTGGATGAACGCTGGCACAGTAGCATCATCGATGCTAGATCAGTTAGAGGGACAGACTGCAATTCGGATCATCATCTGGTCAGAGTGAAAATCAGACAACGGCTATCGCTTATGAGAGGAACAAACGCTAAAGATGATTCTGTAAAATTTGAATTAAAAAAACTGAAAATTGATAAAATGCGGCAAGAATACCAAATCAAAATTGCTAATAGATTTGAAGTACTGGAATCTTCAGATGGCAATGTGGTAAACGAAGATGAAACTGATATAAATAAAGAATGGGAGGCTATAAGAGATACTATTAAATTGTCAGCATGAGAAAGTATTGGTTGTTTAAAAAAGAGGTAAAACAAGAAATGGTTTGATGAGGAATGTGCCGACATTGTAAAGAAAAGAAAGCTAGCAAAATGAAATTGTTACAGGAGCCAAATGAGGTAATTTTGGAGCAATAGGGTAGTATTAGACGGGGAACAACCAAGTTACTAAATTGTAAAAAGAGGGAATATTTGAGAGAGAAGATTAATGATCTTCAAATGAACGCAAAAAATAGGAACATTAGAGATTTATATCATGGAATTAGTATAGAGAAGAAATGGTTTCAGTCTAGAACAAACATAATTCGGAATGAAAATGGGGATATGATTGCAGATTCCAAGAGTTTACTAAGTAGATGGAAAAGATACTTTAATCAGCTATTAAATGTACATACAGAACAGGACATTAAGGAGGATAATTTGCAGACAGCAGAAATGCTAGTCGCAGAACCAAATGCATTAGAGGTTGAAGTGACGATTGAAAAATTGAAGATGTATAAAGCATCAGGTTCAGATGAGATCTCTGCAGAACTGATAAAATCCGGGGGAGAAGTTCAGGTGAGATCCCAGCAGAACTGATAAAATCAGGGGGAGAAAAATTGATGGACAATATACGCTGGTCGCTTAATATGATTTGGGAAAAAGAAGATCTTCCAGATGAATGGAAGGAGTCAATTATCGTACCAATTTATAAGAAAGGAGATAAAATGATTGCAACAACTTTCAACTTCATACAAAATTCTTAAAAATATATTATTAAGCAGACTTACTCCCTATATTGATGACATTCTAGGAGATCATCAATGTGCATTTAGAAGAAGCAGGTCTACAACAGATCAGATTTTTTGTATAAGACAGATTTTAGAAAATATATGCGATTATAATGGTACTGTACATCAACTACATGTAGACTTCAAAAAAGCATATGATTCAATTAAGAGGGAGAAATTATAATAGTATCCTGCTGGAGTTCGGAATTCCTAAAAAGTTAGTGAGACTTATACGAATGTGTCTAAATGGCACAAAGAGTAGGGTGCATGCAGGCAAATAATTTTCGGACACTTTTGATATCCAGAATGGGTTAAATTAAGGAGATGCATTATCTCCTCTAATATTTAATTTTGTACTAGAGCATGCCATTAAATATTTAGAGGATAAGGAAAGCTTACAACTCAATGGTATTAATAAGCTGTTAATGTATGCTGATGATGTAGTATTATCGGCCGATAACGAGACGATACTATAGGACAACACGCACACACTATTGAGTAACACTAAAAAATTAGGACTGGAAGTAAATATCAATAAAAGTAAATATATGGTAACACGTAGAAATTCATTATATAATGGAGATGGATAGCTAATGACAAATGAGGAAAATTTGAGGAAGTGGCTGAATTCAAATACCTAGGAGCAATAATCACAAATAGGAATGAGGTGCACAAAGAAATTAAACATAGGCTCATTTCTGGAAATGCGTGGTATTATACTTTGCAGAGACTCTTGATGTCCCAACTCCTTTCAAAAAACGTTAAACTGAAAATATATAAAACTATTATTCTACCAGTTATATTATATGGGTGCGAAGCATGGACTCTTAGTTTAAGGGAGGAAATGAGATTACAAGTTCTTGAGAATAAAGTACTTAGGAAAATTTTTGGACCAAAGAGAGATGAACAGACAGGTGAATGGAGAAGACTACATAACAATGAACTACATGATGTTTATAGGAAGCCAGATATAATAAGAACAGTTAAGTCTCGTAGACTGCGATGGGCAGAACATGTTGCACGTAGGCCTATGGGGAATGAAAAACTTGCATGGATGCTTCTTGTAGGAAAGCCAGAGGGAAAACGCTCAGTTGGTAGACTAAGAATGAGGTGGGAGAATAACATTAACTATGATTTGAGGGAAGTAGATTATAGAGGGAATGATTGGAGAGCATTAGTCAGGATAGGGATGTATGGAGAGCCTATGTCCGCGCGGCCATGAACCTATGGGTTCGATAGTGCCAGTGAGTAAGTATATATATGTGGTGAGTTTTTTTTTTTTTTTTTTGAGAAGTAGGGATAACAAGAGTCCTTGTAATTCATAATAGCATGCATTTCCAAATTTTAGTTTGTATTTAATTTCTTTATCCACCTCATTTGTGTTTGTAAATATTGTTTCTGGTATTTGAATTCAGCCAATATTTACAAATTTCCCTCATTTCGTATTAATTGTCCACTTCCATTACATGATGTATTTCTAAGTGTGAACATACATCTAGTTTTATTGGCAGTTATTTCCAGACCCAATTTCTTAGTCTTACTCAACAGAGTGTGCGTATTCGCCCTTATTATATTCTCGCTATCGCCTAATATTACTTCATTAGTGTAAACCAATAGATTATTAACACCATTTAGTTGTAGCCCTTCTTCATCTTTTAAAGATTTGATCACGTGTTCCATTACAAAATTGTGTAGTACAAGATATATTGCATCGCATTGCTTTAACTCTTTGTTAATTTCAATAGTATTTAAACCTTTCCCCTTCATGCATCGTACTCTATTTCTAATTTAGAAATATTCTACTTAGTCTAAGTAGCCTTTAGTAATTCGGAACTCCAGGAATCGATTATATACCTTATCCCTCTTAATTGAGACTTATGTCGTTTTGAAGTATACATATAGATGAAGCATTGAGTCATTCAATTTATTTTCTAAAAACTCTCTTGTACTGAACATATGATCTAGTATAGACCCATTTCTTATAATCCATATTGATGATCGCTTATTATGACACCAATAAAGGGTGTAAGTCTGGATACAAATGTATTGGTTGCACTTTTGTGCGATGTTCAAAGTAATGAGACGCCCCTCTAGTAGTAAAATTCAGTTTTATCTCATTTCCTATAGATTAATGCGATTCTTTCTATTTATTTGTAAGAGCTTATGTTTGCCAAATCATATTAAGTTAGTAATGATTATTGTTCACTTAATTTTCTCCCTTATATTTTATCAGTGGGGGCACGCCGTAGCGTAGTGGTTAAGGCACTGAGCTACAAGCTGGAGGGTGGAGGGTTCAAGTCCCATTGGGGGTCAGGATTTTTAAACTGACCCAAACCCTCTGGCGGCACTATGGCCCTGGGGTCGACTCAGCCTCTAACGGAAATGAGTACCAGACGCTTGTTCTGGGGTAAAGGCGGCCGTCACGCAGGGCTGACAACCCGGCTGACATAAAGTGCCGATTGTCTAGAAAAAGTGGGAGCCTTAACCTCCTACTACCCCAAGGGCCTCCGGGTCTGTTGTGGGATTACTTTACTTTTTTTTATATTTTATCAGTTCTACATAGATCCCTTCTGAATTTGATTTTTTAAATAAATGTTTAATTTTTCTATCAGCATTTGGACCTCTAATTCACTTGGTTCTATGACTAATATTTCTGTTGTCTGTATATCATACTCTTCAATATCCTCTTTACATGTATGTTAAAACGCAATTGAAGTAATGTATATATTAATAATCTCCAGCAATCTGCAAGCATATCCCCATTTTTCATTCCTAATTATGTTTGATCTAACCAGAAACCCCTTTCTCTGTATCCTATATACCTGATATATTTTCCTGTTTCAATTGTTTGTATTAATTGTAGGTCTTCAATCTTCTGATTCAAATATGCCCTCTTTTCACTCTTTAATATCCTTGTATCTTCCCGTATTATATTACCCAGTTGTTCTAAATTTACCTCATTTGGGTGCTGTAACAAATTGATTTTTGCTAGCTTTCTTTTCTATACACTGTCGACGATTCCTCTCAAAAGCATTTATTGGCGTGCATATGTTTTTAAATAACCTACGCTTCCCAATGCTGACAATTAATAGTACCTTTTTTAGTAAAGTAAAGTGATCCCACAACAGGCCCGGAGGCCCTTGGGGTAGTAGGAGGTTAAGGCTCCCACTTTTTCTAGACAATCGGCACTTTATGTCAGCCGGGATGTCAGCCCTGCGTGACGGCCGCCTTTACCCCCAGAACAAGCGTCTGGTACTCATTTAAGTTAGAGGCTGAGTCGACCCCAGGGCCATAGTGCCGCCAGAGGGTTTGGGTCAGTTTAAAAATCCTGACCCCAACGGGACTTGAACCCTGGACCCTCCGGCTTGTAGCTCAGTGCCTTAACCACTACGCTACGGCGTGCCCCCCCTAGTCTCCCGTTATTTATTTATATCAATGTCGTATTTCCATTTGTAAGTTTCAGTATTTCAAATCTGTTAGAAATTCTGTTTCGGCACTCTTGCTACTCTTCAGCAGTTCTCAAGTTTTTTATTCAGATTTTCAGAATCATATTCAGCGCTTGTTCGTCTCCTAAGCGATAATCGTTCTCTAGTTTTCATACTAACCATATGATGATCCGAAATATAGTCTGTCCCACTAATTGATCTGATACCGATGATGCAACTCTGTCGACGTTTATACATTAATACATGGGTTATCGTATTCCGAGTTTCACCATCTGGAGACGTCTAAGTTCGTTAACAAATATCCTCATGCTTGGAATGTTGTGCTCTTAACAACTATATTGTTTGATGTGGAAAATGTGACTAATGTAACCTCCTTGTCGTTACTGTCCTCATGAAGACTGAATTTGCCAATTGTTGACCTGAAAATATATTCACATCTCACTTTTGCATTAAAATCGACTAAAGAAATTTTCATATGGCATCATAAAATTCTATTAAATACGCATTCTAATTCTTCAGAGAACTCATTCTTAATCTTGTCATTCTTATCTTCTGTGGGACCATGTACATTTACTATTACAAAATCATGTCACATGCCTTAGAATTATGTATCATATCCTATCGTTGACGAAATTAGTATCTCGAAAAGCGGAGAGATCCTCCTTGTGAATAAAAAATCCATTCCTTTTTCAGGTTTGACTGCACCCCAAAATATAATGCAAAATCGTCCTGATTCCTTACTACCTTTCCCTGGCCATCCAACGTGCTGTACAGCGGCTATATCCAAGGGTTGTTTATCTAATTCCCGCGTTAGTTTTTATAGTGCCCACTACTATAGGCCTATAATGTCCTAGATATGTCACATTCATAGGAACATTCATAGGAAGCTTAAAACCCATAAAAAATAATAAATAATTTAAAGACAAAAGTAAGAAACTTTTTCACGCTAAATATATCAACTTGTCATACCGATAGGTCCCTCTGTTTGAGCCTTTTGCTAAAAAATTCCCTAAAGTAGTCCTAGTCCGGAGAACCGAATGCGGGACTATTTTACTTCCGCTAAATGTTACCTCAATGGAACCCTTGTCCGTTTTTCTTGACGATCGTAGTTTTACGGTGAAAGATCGTCACCCTTTCTACCAAAGTCTTTTTCGTCTGACTTATGGCCTTCGAACTATCCGGCATGGTTTCACACGAATTTTTGCGACATTAATTCTATTCTCTAATCTGTGAACACGTCCCATAATTTCTGACAATAAAACTACTGTCCTTACATGTCAACATAGTTCACAAAATTAATTATTACTGACCATAAATCTATTAACCTAATCTGTGATCATGTCTCCCAATATTACTGACTCTAAAACTAGTTAATCAACCTGAGAACACATCTAAGATTATTACGAAGAATTAATTTTACTGACAAAAAACTAATACACTAACTGGAGAACACGTGTCACAATATTTCACAAGATTGTTACTGGCTTTAACACCATTATCTGACTTATGAACACATCTTCACAATTATTCATTACTGTCATTAAAATTATTAAACTACTCTGTGAACGCGTCTCACAACTTTATCAACTCTTCTCACATTGTTTTGCACAACTAATTTTTAATTAATTTAAACTGGTAAACTAACTTGAAAATTCATTCGCCATTCTTCGCTAATAAAGAAATTGCAATTTCAAATAATTCAGGAGAAATTAATTCACATGCATTGGAACATCATAATGGCCAACTCCTCCAATTAGTCTGCAGTTCATAAAATCTTCGAAAGCATAAAAATACGGAGTCCGTTGGTCGTTTACATTTGCCTTAATAAATTTATAAATTTACAAACTCAGTAAATTGATTTCCTTTTGATATGAATGAGAACTGAATTTATCGAAAAAATTGAAATGAAACCACCAATACTGATATTGGATTCTCTATTCTACATCCGGCTAAGGAAAGAACCATTCGTTGTAAATGCAACATGAATTACTCAAATAATAATCTGACCCTCAAATGAGCTCCTGACATTCCGAATAATAGCATATTGTTTGTTTCTAATTACCTTACAATGATACATTTTTGTTAATGTTACAATTCACTTTATGTGTTAATGCATTTTGTCTCATTTATCTTGTGCACGTATAATAACTGTTATGTTTATATTCATACTGAATTTTTTTAATACTTTCAGAACCAGACACTAATATAATTTATGGATATTTGTATATAGTAAATGCACCCTTGTTCAAGATAAAATTGGCTTCATAACTTTAAAAATAATAATATAATAAACGCGCACAATCTATGCAGAAGATATAAGCCTATAAGTTTCATAAGATTTTTCTCATTACTTTGTTTCACATTGTTTGTCAAATGAAAATGATAACTTTTAAAATAGTGCGTAATAATTTAATTCATGTACTTTATATTGAGAAGAGTTAAAAATGTGTTATAATCTTTTTCTCAATTAACAAATAACGTACTTCCACAGTGATAATTCTTCTCAAATGAGCTGGATATCACATAAAAATCACTGACAATCGGGAATTATGAACGAAAAGCTGTATAAATGTATAAAATCAAGTTCATTAACCAAAAGCAAAGTTTCTTAACCCAACGACCTCTTATTTAAATGCCTGCTAACTTTCCCCTCCACTCAGATTTAAATGGCCACAGAAGACAGGAGGTGCCATGCTCTACATGCTAACACAAAAATGCTCATAGAATGGAATTTAATAAATATTTTTCTATAGAAATTTTAGTGAAGGCTCCTGAATAATTGTGCTTGCCTAAAGCAATATTTTGGTAAATCTAAAAAAATTCCGGGATATGAAGTGGAACTTCACACTTTTTGCACCGAAATGTAGTTTTACTTCTTTCGTTCACACGTTAGTAGGGTTTCTTTTATTGTATGTGCTGGGAATGGAAAGTGAGCCCAGTTCCTCGCCTGTAACCTGACAGGGGTTGTACTTGATGATGTGTGACCTCTCACATTGTAGGATGGCAGCTGAATTGTCTTCAATAACTGCTTGGCGACAGCTATTCTGAAGGTCGAATATGCTGTCTTGCGATCTATGAAATTATGGTAGATCACAAAAGAGTTAAACATAAATATGTCCAGCAAATAGAAAAATAATTTTCTGTATCCTTTTACAGTGCAACGCATTATAGGGGAAAGGGCAATGATCTGGTCTTGCAAGTCAACGACTTGCATCCCTGTACTTCAGGAAGAGTCTTGATATTTTTTTATTTCTTCCCTAGGTCTTTGCCCTTTTTCCCTCCTCAGTTTTCCTGTCGGCGCTCTGTCAAATGTTTCGAGGACAAAACTCTCTAATAAACACTGAATCCCGTCACAATCATCACCACACACTCTCTTAGACGCCATTTCAAAGACTTAGCACTACAAATTTCTTCTATATATTTCCAACAAACAGAGAGCTTATAATGATGATCTTGATGAAGATTTTCGGGCTGTCGGCCGTGGTCTGAGGCTTGTAGTTCCCCGACGTTTTGCCAGAGACTGCACCTGGCATCCTCAAGGGTTGTCTTGAGACTGACAATTCTGTCTGTCCTATTTATACGTTCACCGCGATGTGTTCGTAAGTTGTATCTGCCTTCTGATTGGTCAGCGTTATGGACTTCCATTGCTCCAATGAGATTGCTGTTTGAAGGTCTAGTCGACTGTACGTTGTATCTGCCTTCTGATTGGTCAGCGGTAGGAACCTCCATTGTTCCACTGAGATTGCTGTTTGATATACTAGTCAACTCTACTTGTAGAGGTTTACATTTCGCGTTTTTTAGAACCGGTATCCATACTTTGTTCACTTTTAATGATTCTTCTTTTCTATAGAAACTGTTTTTATGTTTGAATATTTCGATGGCTTCTCGTTGTAGACGGGTAAAATAGTGTGTGCAGTTAGATAATATGTCTGTATTCTGGTACTGTACTCTGTGGCCATCAAGTAAAGAGTGTTCTGCTACTGCCGACTTATCCATTTGTTTAAGACGACTGCACCTTTCATGCCATAGAGTACAGTACCAGAATACAGACATATTATCTAACTGCACACACTATTTTACCCGTCTACAACGAGAAGCCATCGAAATATTCAAACATAAAAACAGTTTCAACAGAAAAGAAGAATCATTAAAAGTGAACAAAGTATGGATACCGCTTCTAAAAAACGCAAAATGTAAACCTCTACAAGTACAGTTGACTAGTCTATTAAACAGCAATCTCAGTGGAACAATGGAGGTCCCTACCGCTGACCAATCAGAAGGCAGATACAACGTACAGTCGACTAGACCTTCAAACAGCAATCTCATTGGAGCAATGGAAGTCCATAACGCTGACCAATCAGAAGGCAGATACAACTTACGAACACATCGCGGTGAACGTATAAATAGGACAGACAGCGGACAGAATTGCCAGTCTCAAGACAACCCTTGAGGATGCCAGCGCAATCTCTGGCGAAACGTCGAGGAAATACAAGCCTCACGACCACGACCTACAGCCCGAAAATCTTCATCAAGATCATCATAGTAACTCCGGCCGTGAAAGTCTACGTAATGATAATTAGTCACCTCTACGGGGAGGAAATACACAGATACATACGACGATTTGAGAAACTGCGCAAGAATAAGGCGCGACTGCTCTCGTCCCTTACATTTATTCTACGTCACAGAGATAAAAAGACGATCCCTAAATTCATCGGAATAAAAAGAACATTAATATCTGCACAAGCGCAAAGGATTTACCAGCGCACTGAGATGGTATTATTAAGAGAACGCATTCACACAACTCGCAAGAACCTCGTCATCACAGACACCGAACTTCTAGACATTCATCTTCTACTCAGCAACAGACTATCAGAAAAGACTGGAACAAAATAGTTGAGATCACCTATCAGTCCATGGTATCAACGTGGGACCAATCCACCTTTACACAAAAGAAAATATTCGAGTCTACGGCCAGACAAAAGCCCATCACAAAATTAGACACCACACGCACCGTAGTAAATATCAGCAACCGTCAACGTTCAGAGGCAGAAACTTCACTTCTTACTAAAGGGGGCAATTTCGCAGTTACACCTTCAGCTATACCTGTCGAAGAAATAATTTCTAATGTCGAATCTGCTATAGGAGTGTTACCAGTGAAAAAGGCCGAAATAATCCGCAACGAAGTCTCTCGCATTCTAAGATATGCTCCGAAACCTAAACTCAATCTCTCTACCGAAGAAAGGAAGGTTATTAAAACCTTAAAAACGGATAAAACAATTATTATTCTACCGGCGGACAAAGGAAATTCTACAGTTATTATCGACACAGATGAATACAACCGAAAAATCACCGAGTTACTGTATCCTGGTAACCTAAAATTCATAAGGCAAATACACTTTTAAGACCGATCATCAGCCAAATAGGATCACCTACTTACAACCTGGCTAGACATCTCTCTAGATTATTGAAACCGCATACTAACAACATTGACACTTATGTCAAGGACTCAATGCACTTCTTAGAAAACTGAAAGAGATAACATTGCAACCGGACTATATAATTTTTAGTTTCGACGTGGTCTCACTATTCACCAAAGTTCCAATAAATGAGACTATTCAGCTCATTGCTGCCGAGTTTCCTCAAGACATCACAAAACTTTTCGAACGTTGCTTAACCACCAGCTATTTCCTATTCAACAATGACTTCTACGAGCAAACAGATGGAGTAGCTATGGGCAGTCCCTTGGGCCCAGTAGTTGCAAATTTCTTCATGGAAAACGTTGAGCAAACATGCTTAGATACGACACCTATCAAACCCAAAATGTGGCTTTGCTATGTAGACGACACCTTTGTAATCTGGAATCAAGGGGAAGAGAAAGTAGACGAATTTCTGACACACATCAACAACATAAACCCCAGTATACAGTTCACCATAGAAAAAGAAACAGATAACAGCATAGCATTCCTAGACATCCTGATCAAAAGGGAAGAATACAGCAACATTTATCACACTATCTACAGGAAGCCTACCCACACGGAGAGGTATCTTCATAAAACCTCAAATCATCACCCTAAACAAAAATTTGGAACCGTCAAATCATTGACAGATCGAGCCAAAAAACTTTGTCATCATGACTTACTAAAAACGGAACTTCAACACCTCCAGACGGTATTCACAACCAATGGATACACCAGGAAAGAAATCAACCGAGCCAAACATTCCAGACGATACAACAGCAACAGCAGCAAGGAATCAGAGGGAAAAACTTCAACCAGGGCATTTTTACCGTTCACCAAGAATGTAACAGACCGCATTGGAAAATTACTAAAGGAAGAAGACATAAAGACAGTATACAGGTTTACCAAGAAAATCAAGAACCTTCTCAGACCTATAAAGGATCAACTCCATCCTCATTAGACAGCAGGAATATACAGGATACCATTGCAGTTGTGGAAAAGTGTATATAGGCACCACTAAACACAGCATCCCAACCAGACTTAAGGAGCATGAAAGATACAGTCGTCTTAAACAAATGGAATAACGGGGAAGAGAAATTAGACGAATTTCTGACACACATCAGTAGCAGAACACTCTTTACTTGATGGCAACAGAGTACAGTACCAGAATACAGACATATTATCTAACTGCACACACTATTTTACCCGTCTACAACGAGAAGCTATCGAAATATTCAAATATAAAAACAGTTTCAATAGAAAAGAAGAATCATTAAAAGTCAACAAAGTATGGATACCGGTTTTAAAAAACGCAAAATGTAAACCTCTACAAGTACAGTTGACTAGTCTATCAAACAGCAATCTCAGTGGAACAATGGAGGTCCCTACCGCGGACCAATCAGAAGGCAGGTACAACGTACAGTCTCCTAGAGTGAATATTTAAGTGTTTAAATGGTACCGACCGTGTGAAGGTCTTGACCCAAAAATTTGAGTGCTTGTAATGAATTTTATTTAATTTTGTTTTATGACAAAATAGAGTATTCCTCTCTCTGCGTTTATCTTGATGTGGCTTGTTTATAGAGTATTGAATTATTTGTTTAAGTGTCTATTTGTTTGTGTTAGTTACTTTTTGACGACGAGGAATATTCAAACTCGAATAGAAAGCATAAGTAGATCGGTCTTAAATCCTTGATGTGTTCTTTAGTGTATTATGTAATTAAAGTGTAATGTGCATGGGTGTTCTATATTGTAATGTAGTGTGAATTTGTGTATTACCAATGTCGTGTACTAGTCTGTTGCTGTGTGTTACAATTGTGTCTTTCTGTTTGCGTGCTAGGTGTTTAATGTCATCTATTATGTAGGAGATTTCTGTGATGTCGTGTAATAGTGGAATCTGAGTTTGACGGTCTGCATGTATTATGATTCTTAGGGCTTTATTTTGAACTATTTATAGATTTTTAATGTATGAAACGGCTGCGTGTCCCCAGGCTGGACTGGCGTATGTCATGATCGGTCTTATAAGTGCTTTGTATAGATTTATTTTGTGTTTTAATGAAAGTGTGCGTGATGTAAGTACGGGAAAGATGTGAGAAATTCTAGTTTGTGCTTTAGTTTTCAGTTGTTTAATGTGTTGATTGAATGTTAGTTTTTTGTCAAGTATGATTCCTAAATATTTTACTGAGTCCTTGTATTCAATGTTTATGTTGTTTATGTGTAATGTAGGTGGATTTGGTCTTCTTCTTGTGAATGTGATTGCTAGTGTTTTCTGATCATTGAGTCTGATTCTCCATTTGGAGAACCAGTTGCTGATCTTGTTTATGTGTAACTGAATTTTTCTAGTAGTGAGATGAATGTCATTGTGTGTACAATATATAGCTGTGTCGTCTGCATATTGTGCTATTTTAGTGTGTATTGAAGTTGGGAGGTCTGAAGTGTAAATGTTGTAAAGTGTAGGTGCCAGTACAGATCCTTGAGGAACACCAGCTTTGATCGGGTGCCAGTCTGATTTTTGTCTGTTGTAAATAGTTCTGAATGTGCGTTTATTTAGAAAGGAATGAATTAATTTTATATAGCTGTCAGGGATTTTATACTGGATTAGTTTGTGAATTAGACCTGTATGCCAAACGGAATCGAAAGCTTTTTCCATGTCAAAGAAGACTGCAGTTGTGTATTGTCTTTGTAGGAATCCAGTCGTAATGTTAAGTATTTTCTGAAACTTGGTCCCTCCCATATTTAACACAGAACTCCACTTTTTTTATAAATTCCCATTAGCGCCTTAATCATAGTTCCCGATACTCCTAGTTGCCATAATTTCTGCCACAGGGCATTGCTTTCAACAGAGTCAAATGCTTTTTTCAGATCTATAAAAGTACAGTGTAACCTGCCTCGTTTGACACTCAAACATCTGTTAATTACAGTTCTCAGGACAAATAGATTGTCCGCCGTCCTGAAGCCTTCCCTGAACCCGGCTTGGTATCGTGAAATTTTATTATTTTCATTTATCCAATTTTTTAGCCGGTTATATAGCACTGTGCAATAAATTTTTTCAAACACCGGCAGAAGAGAGACACCGCGGTAATTGTCCGGATTGTTAACTCCACCCTTACCCTTGTAAATAGGATGCAGTATTGATGTGGACCATTAATCTGGATAGCTTCCTTTTTCAAAAATTTTGTTAAAAATACCTACTATGTAGCCTGTCCATTTATCAATTTTCAGGGCTTCTTTATAGAACTCGGCTGGTATACCGTATAGACCAGGAGCTTTTCCATTTTTCATGGATCGAATCGCATCCCTCACCTCTAGTTTTGTTATCTCCGAGTCTAGCCAACTAGATGTCTTGGCCAACTAATAATAGCCGCGGTCCCTCCCAATTCCCCCCTCCTGTAAACACCCTTTCGAAATGAAGTACCCAAGTTTCTGGCGAAATTTGATTTACTTTTTACGATATTTAATTCCCCTAATTACTTTCCAAATTTTGGTAACAATCCCGTTCCTTCATAGCCTGATTAATTCTCTCCAAGATTTTTCCCTCCCAATTCTCCCTGGTTCTAGCCGTTATCTCTTTATATCGTCTCCTCATCTCTATTTACACCCGCCGATTGAAGTCGCCACCCTCCTTTCTGAACCTCACTAAAGCCCTCTCCGCTCGTCTTTTTCCTTCCCTACATGCATTATCGTACCAGCCTTCATATCGTTTTTGCCCTGATTTTCCTCTAATCTCCATATTTTTCCCCCCTTCCCACATTAGTAATCTTAATTTTTTCACCTCTACCTCCACATCGCCTAATACCTCCGGTGTCGAAGACTCTAGTTTGTTAAGTAGTTCCTGTGTCTTATCCTCTCTCCAACAGAAACGCCTAACAGTTCTAGTGTCTCCCCTCCTTCCTGTATTCCAGGTCCCCACTTCCTTTCCCTCTTCTTCAAATTCTAATTGGATTTCGATAGGTGAGTGATGCGATTCGATTCTGTCCGCTACTTTAAATAAGATTCTGTGAGCAGAGCATATAATCCACGAGACTTCCTCCAATACCGTTTATGAACGTAAGTTCCCCTTCAATATCTTCCCCGTATTTTCCGTTTAGCATTTGTAGGTTATGAATGTCGCAAAACATCAGAAGTTCTCTCCCATACGTATTAATAACCCTATCCTTACTCACCCGAAATCCATTTCTTAAATCTTCCTCTCCTTCTTCCGTCACTAAAGTTATATTTTCTCTCCCAGTTCTACCATTAAAGTCCCCCCATTATAAGAGTATCTGCCTCCGGGAATTTATGTCCGAGTGCTATCATTGTATCTCCCAGGTCATCAGAAAAGGTAGATATAGCGTGTCGAGACCCAGCCGGGTGACGATATACCGAGAGGATACATAAACAAAGATCTCCGATTTTTACATGAATACACGTGACACCCTGTATTTCAACATGAACATTTTCAACATGTTTAAATGTATTATTTTTCAACATTGTTAATATCCCTCCCGGATATCTTCCACTTTTTTGTTTACTACCACTCCCCTTATTTATACAATTAAATCCATCAAGTTCAATATGGTCTTTGTCCCCCATCCAAGTTTCTATAAATGAAATAAAACTAAAACTTTTAACAAAATCAATAAATCTGTCGGAAGACATTCGTTTTTTTCAAACCTTCAATATTCCACACAGCAATTCTGAGAGGGGGGTTTGTCCTCTATGTTCTTACGGTTTTCTTTACCTGCTCTTGGCGGCCCTTCTGCATTGTGTTTTCAAGCTTTTCCGACATCCTACTTCTCAATTGTTGCGCCGAGATTTGCTCCCTCACACTGCTGTCTTCTGTCCTCTTCTCTGCAGGGTTGTCAGTTCTCTCGCATTCTTCTCGTTCCCGTGTTGGTTTCTTGGGACTCGAACTCTGCCTCTCCGATAGTTTATGATATGTCTTGGTCTCATAATAAAGATATCAAGTATGTGCGGTCTGTGTCCCTGATAACTGAAGTGTGTCGGCTGTAATGGTCCTATTACTTCGTAGTGGTTGTCTAGTGAGTGTTGTAGTAATGTTTTACCTTTTGCATTTGTGAGTCGTGAGTTCCATGTTGGGCTTTTAGCATTAAAGTCTCCTCCAAATATGAATTTATTATTATGCTTCGTAAGTATGTCTAGTTCTGTAGCAGTTAATAAGTTTCTGGGCGGTATGTATATAGCTCCAATAGTAGTTGTCATGTTGTAAGAGTATATGTTTATTGCTGTGAGTTGAATGTTAGTCAGTCCTTGAATATTTGTTGGAGAGTGTTGTATAGTAGATTTAACTACTACTGCTGTGCCGCCTTGTCCGTTGTCATTGTCAGTTCTGTATATGTCATAGTTTGGTATTCTCCAAGTGATGTTTCTTTAGTTTCGTCTCTGAAATTAAGGCAACGACTATGTTCAGTCTAGTTAGTAAGTTGGTGAATTCTAAAGTTTCGTTTCTTATTCCGTTGACATTCCATTCTAATATTAGCAAAGTTTTATTATATTATTAGGTTTTAGGGCCATTTTGGGTTAGAGCAGTGAGAAGAGAAATTATGGTGTTAAGTAACTGTGGATTTTCTAACACTTTTTTAATGAGTGAAATTAGGGCTTCTATTGAATTTGAATTATTATTATTATTGCTGGAGTTTCTCACTGCGTCAGCTATGGTGTTGTTTCTAGTTAGTGGGGGGAAATTTATTCTGTCTATCTTGGGACTTTCTATTGTGGTGTTTTGTGTCGATCTGCTGATGGCACTTGGTCTTAAGTTGAATGGTAATGATCTTGGTGTTCTATTTATGACTTGCTGAGGTGCTGGTGCTTTGACTGGTTGTTGTGGTCTTACTATTGAAGATTGTTGTGGACTAGTTATGTGTTTTTTATAAACTGGGCAATCCATGAAGCTTGCAGTATGTTCTCCTTTACAGTTTGTACATTTTATAGTGTTGTTGGTGCAAGCTGAGAGCCTGTGCGTCCCAGAGCATCGGACACATCTCTCAGTTCTATTACAGAACTGAGCTATGTGTCCAAAGCCCTGGCATCTGTAGCATTGAGTAACTCCAGACAGGCCCACGTATTTTTCCAGTCGTATTTTGATATAGCTTATATGGCTGAGTTTGTCTAGTTTATCGTTAATGTGTTCTGTTCTTTTAAATGTCAGAATCCAGACTGGCAGAGGAGTTTTAATTCTGTTTCCACATTGGAATGTTTGTTTGTGAGCTGTCTGATAGCTATTATTGGATAGTCATGATTCTGCAGACATGAAAGTATGTCACTTGTGGGAAATTCTGTTGGCAGACCTTTCAAGGTTACTTTTAGTGCGGAATTTTCTCCGTTTGCGTGTGTGTAGTACTTGTAGTTGTTAGTTTTCAGTCTTTCTATAACTTGATCATAAGTTTTGTTGCCTCCAGTTTGTATTTTCAAGGTGTTGTTTGTGTATGACATTGATATGGTTTCATAGTTTTTTCCAGCTATTGTTTCGAGTGTTCTTGCATCTGTGACTTTGATATCAGCTATTATTGGCGGAGGTTTGCGAGATCTAGACTTAAGTTTTGTTGTTTCTTCTGTGTCTGCATTTGTGTCACTCAAAGGATTGAATCTATTTTCTGTATTGATATCGACTAGACCTTCAAACAGCAATATCATTGGATCAATGGAAGTCCATAACGCTGACCAATTAGAAGGCAGATACAACTTACGAAACAAATCGCGGTGAACATATAAATAGGACAGAGAGCGGACGTAATTGCCAGTCTCAAGACAACCTTTGAGGATGCCAGGCGCAGTCTCTGGCGAAACGTCGGGGAACTACAAGCCTTACGACCACGGCCTTGCAGGCCGAAAATCTTCATCAAGATCATCATAGCAACTCCGGCCGTGAAAGTCTACGTAATTACATTAGACAGCTTATAATTTCACAAATTCTTACAAAAAAAGCGGGTCGTCGAGAATGCTTTCTCTCAGGAACCTAGCAAAGCTATCACATTAGACATCTACGGGGTAGTTTGGATGTTATTGCAATATATATGAGCTCGTGCACTTGACGTTAATGTCACGTCATTCGAAGACTGGGCCGCACTAGAGCGCGCGTGAACGTCACGTCATACGAGTTGAATGGGTTAATAACCATTTATTTTTCCACAGCATACAATGTAACAGTACCTACAATAAAAATTTCCGTTGTTCTGTTTGTGTTTTGGATGATGGTACGTTATTTGTTAATACAAAAGTAAATATGATAATTTCTTTAACTCGTTTTAAAGAGATTAATTAAAGTACAATAAATAAATCAAGTAGTGCTAAAAAAATATGACGTTACATGTGTCTTTATCTGGAATATAATTAAATAAACCAAATCTCCATAATTATATTACCAACTGCAATTAAAATACTTGCAAAAAAGAACAATTTCAATATTAGTATATGCGTAAATTGCTCACTCCGGATGTATATGTTCATACAGAAACCAAATTATATAAGCATAAAAGTACATTTTATAAGTTACAATAAATAATATCTTACTTGTATCGTAGTATTCCTTTGTAAGAACTGTTCTTGGTGATTATGAAGGAAATACCTAGAGTATAAATGTGCTTATAAATTGTCCGTACTTCGCAATCCACTGCATATTTCTGGGAAGATGAGATAAAATCTGGCATTAACATGGCATATTTATTTCTAAAGCAAACCCAATC
Organism: Diploptera punctata; assembly: GCA_030220185.1. Lineage (NCBI taxonomy): Eukaryota > Metazoa > Arthropoda > Insecta > Blattodea > Blaberidae > Diploptera > Diploptera punctata. The sequence continues at coordinate 188,883 of JASPKZ010000464.1, read as the reverse complement.
GCCAGCTTCTTTTAATGTGTTTGGGAGCGATTTCTTATCACTCAGATATTTGCGGTAAACATGCTGCAGGATAGGGTCTCCGGAAACCTGAAAAAAACATAGAAATAACAACACTGGTCATAAATGGTTTTGTGAAATAAATAATTAAACCATTTCGTATGCATTTCTATTTGCAGATTCCAAAATATGAAGTCAGAAGTTTTTCATCGCCCACTGTTATTCGTAATTTTGAGAAAAAAAAGTTTGTTTATTAGCATTTGTTGTAGAAAATCTACTGATTATAGGCCGAAGAGTGACAGTAGTGTAAAGCAATTGATTTTACGCGTGTGGTGAGCTCACTTCAAAAGGGAAGTATTGTTCTCTAGTTAAAATAGGTTAGGCCTATGTGTGATATATACAAATAGAAAAATAACAAAATATGGCCTCAGGAAATCGCTTGTGCTAAATGCGTAAACCTACTGCCCCTGCTATACTCCCCAATCTCATCGTTATTGTTGCCTTCCCTGTGATAATGTGTGGCGTCTTCGTAAGAACTATCTTTAACACGAACCGATCACCGCTATGCTTGACAAAATAATATAACTGCAATAATTTTCTGAACTTCAGAAAAACTGTTAAACGTCCACCTACAGACTCGCCAATTCAACCGGCGCTTCATGGTATAGGACTTCCTGAGAATAGATTGCTCTAAAAAATGTGAAAGTAGATAATGGAAACAAATATAGGCCTATGTCATTTCTTTAGACCATGTAGTTGTTTTCCGCTTTATGGTAAAACATGTCCCTTATTAGGTGTATAGTAATTTGAATGTTATAACATTGGGTTATAAAATGGAAGCTTATTATGCAAACTGAATATCAGATATAATAAATTAATATATGAAACATTTTCAAAGGGAGAGACAATCCAGTATAAGTAAATTATCTTCGCCAACCACATGTAAGCCTAAGATCTGAACAAATATTATTGCCTGCACTGCATATTATATTAGTTTTATTAAGAATTTTGCGAAAGCAATAGATCTTGATGACATTGAATTTCTATCTATCTATAGTGTTCTGCCCCAGGGCAGGTATTTCACTGATATCATAGTATTTTTATGCTATGCTTTGCAGATTCATTAGGGAGTTATACGTGTGGTAGCTTCCCGTTGCATTCTACATTGGTGAATGGTGATACTGTTAATGATAAAGATGGGATGATTATGGCAGGATGATTTTCTGGGACGGTTGGGCTCTTGGATTCCTGACATTTGCCTTAGAGGTGAGGAAAAACCCCGAGAAAACCTCACCCAGGAGCCTCTCCCGACTGTAAATCGAACCAGGCCCGCTGCATAACAAGGCAGCACGCTACGTCGAGACCACAGATGACACAGTGAATTTGCCTTCTTGGAAATTAAATGTTTCAATAATTCATAGGGATACAATGAAGAAAAAAAATAAAAATATATATATGCGTGAGTATGTCTGTGTGTGTGTGTGTGTGTGTGTGTGTGTGTGTGTGTGTGTGTGTTTGTGTGTGTGTGTGTGTTTTGCACTCCAATAAGCGAACTGAATAAGGATACACAATTTGAGAATCAGTGAACTACAGAGGATTTCACAGTGATATTCAGATCTAGAAGATAATGAGAAATGATATGTCAATAACCCATATAAAACCATTGTTCCTAATGTAAATATAGAAAAGAATTTGTAAATATACTATTTGTAATATATTTGGAGGCAAAACGTTTAATTTTGGTATAAATCTATCCATATAATATTGATTAAACTGTCTAATTATTTGATCATTTCAGTTAATTGTTACACGTGATATGAATAAATTAACGGTTCCTCTAACAGAGTACAATGGCTTGTCGTAAATTTTAAGTAATATTATTACAATTGTGCAATATTACTTTATTATTTGTAAATATTTTACTGCTAAATCATGATATAACCTGTGTGCGCATACTTAATTTTAGTAACTTTCAGGTCACCAGTTCAGGGGCCATTTGAAGTATGATATTTCCATGGGATGTGGCATCCATATAAGCATTGTAAGTATAGATTACGGATAAATATCATATTAAATCATTTTTAATGAATCTACTATAGCCCAGATTAATGTAAATTTATTTAAATTAAAAGAATATTTTAAATTGGTGAATTAGGCAGTTCAAGAGTACAGTGTAAGTGCCCGTTTTTATGATGCCAGTCAAGTCCAATGAGCATTGAGCTCCCCTGCCACGTGATGAGCTGGCGATATATTACTAAACTCCAAAGTAAGCATTGTAGACTCTGATTCGTACGCAGCTTAAGCCATAGTTAGTGTAGAAGTTATTGATACACTTAAAAAATATCAGAAATAAATAATTTAATTATTACTTCACTACGTTAAAAAATACAAAATTATGCACCTTTGCGTTTCACTCTATAAAGTTATAATATAAATGTGATTTACTCTGTTTTATCGTAACAATTAATGAGAAAAAAATATATACGTACAATAAAAAGTAACAAAAAAGGGTATTGATACAATCTGATATTATGGCTGTTTTGAGTTTTTACCCCCCCCCCCCTTCTGTGCTTACTTGCGAGTCCTTTTCATTCCAAGCTGGCTTGAAGACGGCGTGGTATAGACTCCACAAAATTTGAAGTTACTGAAGAAGGTATATTTCTCCATTCTCCTTCCAAAGCGTCTCTCAGATCTTGCTTGTTGGAAACCTCTCTTGAACAAATTCTCCTTTTCAGATCTTCCCATAAATTTGCCGTTCAGCATTTTGAAACTTATTTTTTTGTTTTTTTTTTATATCTGATGTGTGTTCTAAACGGATTTTTTTGTGCTGAATTCGAAAGTGATCTCTATTGTCTCCCATCACGTCAGGTTTTCAAAATATTAATGAATAACTATAAATGAAATTCTAGTTTTGTGAAACGTGATAAATATTACTTTCAACAAGACTTTTGTGTGAAGAGTAGGCCAGAATTTATTTGCCACTAATTACTCATTATATAATAATAATTAATAATTACAAGGACATTCATAACTTTAACTCAATATTACATTTAAAATTTTCCCCTCTTTGAATCCCCGCATGTTGTTCAGAGCAGTCCCTTTTTAACATCCAGCAATAGTCAGCCTTCATGTTAATACTTCACTTCCTAATTTCCATATTTTGTATATCCTGGTGAAATAATTCACCCCCTTCCTCACTAAAATCTCCAAAATTATCAAGGGAATAATTAAGATGGAAATGAACACTCATTATGTTACAACCAATCTGTTTGAAATTTTGTAGCGTCTCTTTCACTATGTTAACATAATTTGGGTCATTTTAATTTCCAAGGAAATTAAAAACAATATTTTTGAAAGCTTGTAGACGATTTCCGGGCTGTTGGCCGTGGTCTTGAGGCTTCTAGTTCCACAACGTTTCGCCAGAGACTACGTCCGGCATCCTCAAGGGTCGTCTTGAGACTGACAATTTTGTCGACTACCTGCTCTATTTATACATTTATCCGCGACGTGTTCTCTGCGCGGTCCATTACTTCGTAAATTGTATCTGCCTTCTGGTTGATTAGCATTAGCGTCTTCCATTACACCAATGAGGTTGCTGCCTGATGTTCTAGTAGACTGTTCTCGTAGGGATTTACATCCGGCTTTTGTTCAGACTGGTATCCATGCTTTGTTGACTTTTAATGATTCTTACTTTCTATTGTAACAATTTTGATGTTTGAATCTTTCAATGGCTTCTCGTTGCAGACGGATAAAATAGTGTGTACAGTTAGATAATATATCTGTGTTGTTGTATTGTACTGTATGGCCTTCAAGTAGAGAATGTTCTGCTACTGCCGATTTTTTCCTCTTGTTTAAGACGGCTGTATCTTTCGTGTTCTTTAAGTCTGGTTGTGATGCTGCGTTTAGTGGTGCCTGTATACACTTGGCCGCAACTGCACGAGATTCTGTATATGCCTGCTGATTGATGAGGATAAATTTGGTCCTTAATCGGTCTGAGGAGGTTTTTGATTTTCCTGGTAGGCTATATACTGTTTTTATGTCTTCTTTCTTTAGCAGTTTCCCAATTCTGTCAGTTTCATTCTTGATGAAAGGTAAGAATGCCCTGGTTGACGTTTTTTCTTCTGATTCCTTGTTGTTGTATCGTCTGGGATGGTTTGTCCTGTTGATTTCTTTGAGGTGTATCCATTGGCCGTGAATACTGTACGAAGATGTTTGATTTCAGTCTTTAATAATTCAGGATGGCAAAGTTTCTTGGCGCGATTTGTCAATGTTTTGATGTTACCTAGGTTCTGTTTGGGTGATGATTGGAGGTTTTATGAATATATATGTCAGTATGCGTAGGTTTTCTATATATGGTGTGATAAATGTGGTCATTTTCTTTTCTTCTGACTGAGATGTCCAGAAAGGCAATGATGTTATCTTTTTATTTTTCTACGGTGAATTCTATATTGGAGTTTATGTTGTTGATGTGCGCCATACAATTCACCGTAGAAAAAGAAAAAGATGATATCATTGCCTTTCTAGACATCTCAATCAGAAGAGAAGAAAATGACAACATTTGTCACACCATATATAGAACACCTACGCATACTTACAGATATGTTCATAAAACCTCCAATCATCACCCAAACAGAACCTTGGTAACATCAAAACATTGAAAAATCGCGCCAAGAAACTTTGCCATCCTGAATTATTAAAGACTCAAATCAAACATCTCCGTACAGTATTCACAGCCAATGGATACACCACAAAGAAATCAACAGAGCAAACCATCCCAGACGAAACAACAACAAGGAATCAGAAGAAAAAACGTCAACCTGGGCATTCTTACCTTTCATCAAGAATTTAACTGACAGAATTGGAAAACTGATAAAGAAAGAAGACATAAAAACAGTATATAGGCCTACCAGGAAAATCAAAAACCTCCTCAGACCGATTAAGGACCAACTTCATCCTCATCAATCAGCAGGCTTATACAGAATCTCGTGCAGTTGCGGCCAAGTGTATATAGGCACCACTAAACGCAGCATCACAACCAGACTTAAAGAACACGAAAGATACAGCCGTCTTAAACAAGTGGAAAAGTCGCCAGCAGCAGAACACTCACTACTTGAAGGCCATACAGTACAATACAACAACACAGATATATTATCTAACTGCACACACTATTTTACCCGTCTGCAACGAGAAGCCATTGAAATATTCAAACATCGAAATAGTTACAATAGAAAGTAAGAATCATTAAAAATCAACAAAGCATGGATACCAGTCTTAACAAAAGCCAGATGTAAATCCCTACGAGAACAATCTACTAGAACATCAGGCAGCAACCTCGTTGGTGCAATGGAAGACCCTAATGCTAACCAACTAGAAGGCAGATACAATTTACGAAGTAACTGACCGCGCAGAGAACACGTCGCGGATAAATGTATAAATAAGCAGGTAGTCGACAAAATTGTCAGTCTCAAGACAACCCCTGAGGATGCCGGACGTAGTCTCTGGCGAAACTTTGGGGACTAGAAGCCTCAAGACCACGGCCAACAGCCCGGAATCGTCTACAAGATCATCATAGTAACTCCGGCCGTGAAAACCTAAGTCAGTATGTTTTTGAAAGCATTCCAGGTATACGTCACTTTTCGACTCATATTATCGATCTGATTGTCCATTATCAGTTTTCGAATTTGTGGGCTAGCGAATACACCAGCTTTATTTTTTTCATAGGATAATAAAGGAAATGTAGCAAAAAGTTACTTAAAGCCCTAACTGTCTTTATTGTTTTCACAAATTGTTTCATTGAACATAATTTTTCATGGAGAGGTGCCAACAATACTTTCGAGGGATCAATAAGAATTTCACCTTCTATATTTTATCGCCCGGTATGAAATTAGTCATACGTGGCCGCTGTTCCCTCTCCCAGTGTATTGACCTAGCTCTTCTATCCCATTCTCATGAGAAACAAGGATATTTTTTTAAACCAGTTTGCTCACCAAGCAATAGTTCAATAATTTTGAAATCTCTACAGACTAGCCATAGATGGTTTTCGTACTGTAACAAAAACTTTACATTTTCATATGCCTCCTTCAAAACAAAAGTGTGGCCACAAGAATGGAAGGATGAATGTTTTCATTATGAAGCAAAACACCTTTAAAACTTTTTTGGGAAGAATCTATGAAGAACCTCCACGCTTGGAATTATAGTTTATGTTATAAAATTTTAAGGCAGCAGGGATGTCCTGGTAATTCACCAATTGTTCTTCTGCAGCAAAAAAAGGGGGGGGGCAAGTTCCTTCTCACGATGCCCGTAACATGAGAATTATGTACCCTCAGCCAATACGTTTTCTATTAACATAGAGCCTAACAGTTCTGCTGATTCCTTAGGTAAATTTAAATCCCTCACTAAATCATTAAGTTAGCTTTGATTAAAACATCTATCATGATCAGAATTACATGATTCATCATCCACTGGAGATTCCGTTTCAGTGCACTGGATGCAGACAGGGTGTAAAGGAATTGGAATATCAAGACCATAGAGAGGGAATGTTAGGATATACAATTTTTTCTTGTTTTTAGCATTATATAGCTTACTGCCATCTTAACTGTACAAAAGTATCAATTGTCTCCATGATTTGTTGGTTCCCTCCAAATCACAGGAATACCAAAGGGCAACGACTTATCTTTTTCCATTTTTCCAACCCCTCAACCTTGCAACACAACTACGACCGAATTTGCGAGGACACCACGATATATCCTGCCCTCTTAAGTAAATGCGAAGATAGTGAATGTAAGTTTTCTCTACAAAAGCTCTTATATTCTCCCTTGGTTTTACTAACGTATATGACCCACAAATATAGCAAAACAGATTTGGATCATACACATACCCACGTTTCGTCACTTCTAAGAAACAAAACTGTTGTATTGTATTCTCGCAGGAAAATTAGAACTCTCACACTTCATGTTTACACGACAACCAACAGCGGAAGACTGATCTCCAATTTGAAAACAACTTTTAAAATGGGATAGGATTATTATCCCAGAGAGGTTTTTTCTTAGCCTGATAAGCTGGATTGCACTTCAATATACACTGGGACCCTCTGTTAGTTATCTAATGCATTGTTCGTTTTAATAGCAATCTCTGAGAGAAAATATTTCCTTCAATAATTCTTTATAGCCTGAGAAAATAAGCATTTCAACTTATTGTTTATAGAAAATATGAATGCAGATTGATAAATATTTCCAAGAATAAAAACGGATATCATAAACCTGTTCATTTTAGGGGGAAAACAAGTTTTTGTACGGAGCGACTGCAGAAGTAGTTAGTAGATTTTATTAAATATACACATAATCTAAAATATAAACTTAATAATAATTATATTATTTCACATTTTAAGTAATAAATTTGAAATTATAAACTGTTGGGTCTTTCTAACATACGATAAGCACACTGTAATATTACTACAGTACGTAAATTACGAAAAATGTTCAAAGCATAACATTTTGAATTGTAAAAATGTCTGACGTGGTCCGCGAAAACGGATTTCATTTTTGCAATCAGTTTGAAATTGTGATTCAGAAACGCTCCGTTGTAAAAAAAAACAAAATCCATGCTGAACGGTGTTATTAATGGGGTTTATGTCCAGTAAGAGTTATAAATCGGAAAAATACTCAGTGGAGGAAATATTTGCCGAACTATGAATGAAATCTTTGAAAACAATTAACATGGCATCCTATATTGCAATTCTATCACTTCCTAATAGTACGTTTTTGACATTCTGCACATTTTATCAGATTTTCACTGTTCACTATTACATGGTGAAGGCCATCCAGTTACACTTCATCTCGTACTCTCCGTCTTGCGATTAGAGGTGGTCGTCCAGGAAAGTAATCTGACTTGTGGATACTGGGTGAGATAAGTCTGAACAATGTAGCGAATGTAAGATATACCACCATCTGTACCCTTCATTGTTAGTCTGTTTAACTGCCAAGTGTTATTCGTGGTAATACTCAGGAGAAAAGAAACAAGAGGTCAGTACTACTTCTTACTTCTGATGTTAATCCTGTATTATATGTTTTGACCCATTCTGTCTACTCCTCCCATGAAATCATTATATTCCACGATGTAGGATGGTTGTTGAATGGAGATGTTCCCCTTTTCAGCAGCACTCCAGCGTTTTGCTTGTCTCATAGGTTCACTTCCTGTGCAGGTAGATGCAAATGTTACAATATTATTATCGTGGTAACGAACTAAATTAAGTCCTGATTTTTTATCTGTTACCTGGTGATAAGAGCCGCGGATGTGCTTCTTCATTACATCAAATAATTTTAGGGGTGCATTTTGAATGCGATTTGCTCTTATGGTCCCTGAGGCATGATGGCCGGCCTTTCTCAATCTACCCAGGAGAGGTAATGAATTAAAAAAAAATGTTCAAGTACAGATATAATATTTTCTTCAGGCGTTTCTGATAGAAGATCTAATACAACAGATCCACCAACAGCAAGTTCGGGAACTGTATTGCCTGTTGCTGGCCATTGATATGTTCCGCTTGAATGAACGATCCGAAACGTACACAAGCACCAAGGCTTGTACCCAAAACTTATAGGTTTGCCCTGGATGTGCTCTTTAGTAGTGTGGCATCCAAAATATGGAATTATTGCTTCGTCTACCCTAAAACAGCATTCTTGCGGAAAGAAGTTCAATCAGCACTCGTTGAGTATCGACCTGAGTGGTCTTATGTTTGCGAATTTGTCAGTTTTATCAAAATTGTAATTGTCACATATATGAAAATACCGTAAACTGTCTTCAAATCTATTTCTAGATATTGCTTTCACAACAGCCGTATTATGTGTATCAGTTGCGGTTTCCCAGTACATTCTCATTCTTGGAACTATACAATAACCACCCAAAAACAACATATTCCCAAGAATATACGAATTTCCTCTTTTGTTATAGAAAATTCATTTGTATCTCTTTTGCGTGCATAATTTACTGTATTCTCTACGATAAGTGAGAATAAATCATCACAGATATTTTCAAAAACTTCCACAGGTGTTACGTTTGTTTTCAAAAACTCAGGTTGGTTCACAGTATGGAAGATTGGACAGGCTGAAATATACCAATTCTTCCACCTCCTTTCAGCTTCAATGCTCTTAACTCGTTTTTTCACCGAGTAAATATAATTAGCGCTAAAAGTACTAGGTGTTCTAATATTTGTTTTACAAATAACACATGTTTCAATCCCTTCACTAGACCTCTTTCTTCTATGAAATTCGGCTGTACCCCTCAGTTGATTTCCAGACAATTTGTTCACTTTCCTAAGGACGGTTTTCATCATCACTATCACCATCACTTTGTAACGCATTTTCAGGAGGGCTTATGAAGATATCTGCATCAATAGTATCATTGTCTCCTTCTATGCTGTGTAAGGAATAAAAATAAAAATATAATCCACTACCTATCCATGGTTAGTGCCCCATTACTGGGGTAAAGTAATGTAACTCACCATAGCAAGAAAATAAATATAACTCATGTTTTATATGATTAGTACCTACATATACTAGAAATATTGTATGAAATATTGACTTTAGCGTTCAGTGTATTTGTAATAGATAATTACAATTTATTATATGCCACCGCGTGGTCTCGAGGTAGTGTGCTGCCTTGTAACGCAGCGGGCCCGGGTATGATCCCCGGTCGGGGCAGTTTTTCTGGGCGAGGTTTTTATCGGGGTTTTTCCTCACCTGTAAGACAAACGTCAAAAAAACTTTAAGGCCCAAACAGTCCCCAAAATCATATGGCCATCATCATCACCGTCATCCTTATCATCATCATCATCATCATCATCCTTCACCAGTGTGGAAAGCAACGGGAAGCTACCACACCTACAATTCCCTAGTAAAGTTGCAAAGCATAACAGCATGAAAATGCTATGATTGCAGTGAAAGACCTGCCATCGGGCAGAATTACTATGGATGGATGGATAAACCATTTCAACGAAAAATACTGCAAGTTTGATGGAGCTCCACATACACACTGAAGAAAAATTGTTTTATATCTGATTGTTGAGATTCAATATAACCTATCAAAAGCGATAAAACCGTTACTGCAGAAAAAATTCAAACAGCTAAGACAAATCAATTCAAATTTAAACCGCCTCATAAATGGATTAATAAGCTGCTAGTTTATGCTGATGATGTAGTAGTATTGAGCGATAGAGAGGAGATAATAAAGGCCAACAAGCACATTCTATTGAGTAACACTAAGAAACTGGGACTAGAAGTAAACATAAATAAATGTAAATATATGTCCACACGTAGAAATGCACTGTATAGCTAAAATGGATAACTAATGACAAATGAGGGAAATTTTGAAGAAGTGACCGTATTTAAATATCTAGGGAAAAGAATTACATTTAACTATGATTTGAGAGAAGTAGATTATACAGGGAATGATTGGAAAGCATTAGCTCAGGATAGGGATCTATGGAGAGCTTATGTCCGCGCGGCCATGTACCTAAGGGTTCGATAGTGCCAGTAAGTAAGTGAGGAAAAATAATTACAAATATGAATGAGATGTACGAAACAATTAAACATATGCTGAATTGTGGAAATGCGTGCTATTGTGTATTACAGGGACTGTTGTCGTCCCAACTTCTTTTATAATGACGTTAAACTGAAAATGAATAAAACTGTCATTCACCCAGTTATATTACATGGATGTGAAACTTGGACTTTAAGGGAGGAAACAAGATTACGAGCATTTGAGAATATAGTTTTTAGAATTTTTAGGCCACAAGGAGAAGAACAGAAAGGTAAATGGAGAAATCTATTTAATATTGAGCTATATTGTATAGTATGAAGCCAGATATAATAAGAGCAGTAAAGTCTCGTAGACTGAGTTGGGCAGGTCATTTGGCACGAATGGGGAATGAAAGAGGTGCGTGGAAGTTTCTTGTAGGAAAACCAGAGGGAAAACGAACAGTTGGTAGACGAAGAATGAGGTGGGAGAATACAATTTTCCATTATTTGAAGGAAGTAGATTATACAGGGGTTGATTTGAAAAAATAGATCAGGATAGGGATTTGTGGAGAGCGTATACCCGCGCGGGCATGAACTTACGGGTTCGATAGAGCCAGGGAGTTAATTAGTTGCTATTATGAAGTTAGATAAACACTAGTCAGAATTTCATTATGTAATTATGTTATTATATTATCACTTGTATATTATTTAGTAATTATAATGAAAAATATTTTAAGAAAAATCAAGACTTGGAACAGAAATTATCACTTTAGGGAACGTTTGAGTTGAATCTGTGCTCCTCGCGAAGATTTCTGCTGAAATTAATTTCTGAAATAAATTCGCTCTTGAACTAAACAAATATTTAAGTAAATTGCCATAAACAGTCAAATTATATGAAATACTTAACATATTTATACAAATTTATAAACATTAAAGAAACAAACTTTAAAGTCATATGATATTATCATCATATGCTAAATTGAGAAATCAAACGAAGATTTCAAAAATATATAAAATAATAACATATGGACATAAATGAGCTCTCTATCGGGAAATTATTATATCTGCACCTGCATTCAAACAAAATTACAGGAGTGGAAGACCAAAAATAAACATCGGTGAAATAGTAATTTCCGCTTGTGTTAGCACATTGTACATCTAAATCGTTGTGTGTAACAAGGAGAATGTTTAACGAATTATTTTATTTAAGAATGGTTCTCTTTACCTACATATTCAAGCAGTCAAGACCAGTTATTTTAAATTTTACCTTACTAAAATAAATTATGTCGGCCGCGGTGGTGTAGTGGTTATGTTCCTTGCCTCGAGTTCCGAGTGTCGCGGGATCGAGACTTCGAGCTATGGATCCCGAGTTTCAAGATTAACCTGCTGCTGAGTGTGAATAAAAGGTCTCTGTGCAAAATTTAACCGAACTTCATCTGTCCAAGTAATACCTTAGGAGCTCACTAAAATATCTCCGCGGAAAATGTAGAGAAATTCGCTCATCATGTTTGTGGACAAAGGGCGGAGCTTAAGAGAGCATGCACTTTACTTTCCAAGTCAGTGAGTCTGAAGACAGTTACTATCGCTCCAAGTTCTCATTCATTTTAATTCCTCTTCTACTATACTTTTTTAACATATTTTCGTTCCCAATTCAGGGCATTATGATTCCATTGCGAAAAATCAACAATTCTTAAAATAATCTTAAAGCTTACCGAAGTTTAGAAATATTGGTAAAACTAATATACTGTTAAGTTTAATTCTAATACAAAATGTTTTGTTTTCATATAGGATTCACACAATAATATAATTAAAACTTGAAGTGTCAAAACTGTTAAGAATTTTTCACTCAACATCTTGAAAATTTGAAACTTCAATTTTGAAAGAAAATTGGCGCGGAAATTAACTAATAATAATATTCTAAGAAAAAAATTAAATCCAATATTTGTAACGAAAGCAGTTAAATATTAAACATTATACATTATGACCATAAATGTTTTAAATTTTTTAATGTGATTCAGAATAAGTTTATATAATAATAAACTCTTGCCTAACCCAGGAACTGAAGAATAAGAAGAAGAATAATAAAAATAATACTAAAAATGATAATGATAATGATAAGAATAATGATGACGATAATAATAATGATAATGATAATAAAGATAATGATAATGATGATAAAGATAATGATAATGATGGTGATAAAAGTAATGATGATGTTAATAATGATGATAATGATGATAATGATGATTATGATGGTATTGATGATAATGATGATGATGATAATGATAATAATAATAATAATGATACTAAAGATAATAATAATGATGTAAATGATGATAATAATAATAATAATAATAATGGTAATAACAATGATAATAATAATTATGATAATAATAATGATGATGATAATGTAGATGATGTAGGTGATCTAGATGATGATAATGATATAAATAATAATAATGATATTGATGATGAAGATGATGATGATGCTGATAATAATAAAGATGATAATAATAATAATAATAATAATAATAATAATAATAATAATAATAATAATAATAATAATAATAATGGTGATAGTAACAATAATGATGGTAATAATGTTAATGATGATAATAATAAAGATAATATTAATGATAATGAAAATAATAATTATGATGATAATGATGATAATAATAAAGATAGTAATGTTACTTATAATATTTATTTTGATGATAATATTACTAATAGTGAAGTGTTCTTAGACCAGGAATTGAACTCGGAATCTTTAGTTTAATACACTTAGCCATCGGAATAACCATTCACGGAAATTAAGAGTTTTATTATTTTTATTTGTATAGTTGCTAAAAATGTAATCACAATCCGTTTTGATGTGACAGACAAATTAAAATTAAGTCACGAAAATTCACAATTTCAAAAAGTTGCAAATTTATCTTTCAAACCAGATAAAAATCGATTAAGATTAAATTTTCAGTTGCTAAAAATTATGTTTAATGTAAATGTCTGTAATGCCTCACAAAAAGAGGTTTTTGGTTTTTATTTTTTTCAATATAGACCCTACTATAAAATGATAATTTCTGTGAAACGCAAAAGTAGATGCGCTGGGTTTTATACTATTTGATATAGATTACGAGAAAATTGTCTTCACTTGTATCGATGTTAGATTTTTAAAATGCTTTTGTATGTATGAAGAAGATTGTGACTCCCCCACCAAAAAAAAAAAAAAAATTGAGAACAATTTTGCATTCTCGAGAATGCAAGACAGTGCCAACTTTCCGATTAGACATATTTCCAGCTTTAAACTCTACAGCGAAGTGAAGTAATGTCACGTGATCTGTTCTCCCTCTAGCACTTCATGCTGTGGCCTCATTGGCCATGCTCTTTTGCCCGCCTATTGCGCAGATGGCTTATTTCGTACAACATTCTTTACAGTTCCCACAGAAACTTTAGATGTCTCATTGAAGTGATATGCTAATCACACATCACTTGCTGACATCTGTAGGTAAACAAGAATAACTAAATTAGCTAGGTTATGGAAATCTCGTGTCTCCATGACGGACATATGAGATCAATACACACATATATATACATTACAAATGCCACCAAGATTTTCACCGGTCTTCACACGTTCACGTTTGAAATATTATTCGAACGCATAAAAAGGAATTACCTACAGGCACACATATTTCGTTTCTTGTAATTTCAAAGTTAAACTTCTGGAATCTACATTAGATCCGAACTCAACTTCCGTAAATCGAATTCCATAAGTGTATCCGTATTATATTTGTGATCCGGCTCTAGTACGCATTTACAAGAATGTAAATTACAATCTAATTTGGAACTCACGTCAACGTTTTCAGTATAAAATAAAATCATGCTATGATGCATTTCTGCAAGAGAATGGATCTACTAGGACCGGGAGAGGACGCCTCTGTTGCTGGCTCATAAAATAACTACAATCGGATTGAAACCTATCATATCTTTGCCGCGTCCTCTTCCACATAAAAGTGTTCTAGCTTTGCTTACAAGGGGTACCATTGACTTCGAATATTCGGATCCTGAATGCTGTAAATGAAAGGAACGACTTGCGACATCTTGCCGACGATGGATCTATGGATTGCCCTGCAGAGTGCTCGTCGATACAGGAGCAAAACTAATATTCGTGCAGCCCATAGTATCTGGAAGTTTGCTTGAGAGGACTCCGCTATGGGTGTTAGAGTTGCGCACTGACAAGGAAAGTACTTGGGCTCGAGCAAACACATGTACACCAAAATCGTGTGAGAGATAGTTTAAAGGTCCCTTATTGCACTAGTGATACTCGCACATCTGCAAAACTCTACAGTCGTCCGTTAGAGGCCTCTGCGTGTGCCATGCCTCATTGCACAGTGACCTGCCAGTACGTCAGTCGAGACCAGTAGGTACGGTGCAGTGTGCCTCTGAAGTTGCGTTTTGTGAAGTTATTTGTGTAGTGAAGCGTCATATGGGTCGGCGATTGGTATTCAATCCTGCTAATGTATAGCGATTGGTTGAGATGAAGTTACGAAGAACTCTTCTTCGTGAAGATGATATTAGCGTAGAAGATTAATTATTCGCATGTTTTCAGGTATATATTGTATTGCAGAAATATGAGCATAAGTTAGAAACTGATACTGTTGTAACACTAACACATGATTATGATGCTAATGATGATAATGACGAACAAGTTGTTGCAAGCGGTAGTGATACGGCAAGTGCAGGAAGAGGCGATGGAAGTAGTGAAAGTGAATTCCAACCCTCTACTGATAAGACGATTAAGTCGCAAGCATCACCACGCCGTTTGATGACAACACACTAGAGGACATATACGATAATTATCACGTAAGAGGTTTCAACACATACGACGAATTTCTGAAAAGATTCCCTAAACTGAAGGCTAAAAGCAATACTAAAAACATACTGGACTACGTGGCTAAGAAACGAGAAGGAAATACAGCTTTCAAAGGAAATCGTAGACTGCAGTTCAAGATCATCAAGGAGCGTGTAATGGCCAAATTCGATGCAACGCCAGAATGCGGTTCCGCCGTTCATTATTGAAATTTACAACATTGGGCATTGAACGTAGCCAGAAATCTTGATGTACTAACTTTACAGCTTCACTAGGATTTATTACTAATTTGAAAGAGAAGTTTAGGATAACATCACGCCGTATCACTAAGCTCCAAGCACGAAAAGATAAGGATGACGAAGAAGAGCTGATTCGAAGAGCTCAAACGTTTGTTGCTTACGTCAATGAACATATAACGACAGAAAATATAGAAATTAGTTCTGTATGTAACTGTGATCAGTGTCAGTTCAACTATGAGCTTTCTTCTGACAGAACGCTATCCATGAAAGGGGAGAGAAACACTGTCTCGATGTTGCAATCAGTTAACAGTGCAATACATAGTTACATTATCAATGTTGTTATATCAACGGAAGGACGATTGGCAGACGTACTCTATATTTGCTTCCAAAGAACCTAGAGGAAAGTTTGGACCCCGTATGTCAAGGGAAATACAAACTCGGTACCCTCCAAATGTCTTCGCCGATGCAAGTGTGAGTGGGAAGGTGACGAAACAATATCTGAAGATGTTTTACCTGTCAGTTTTGAATCCAAATTTGTCGAAAAAGTCATTAGTACTTTGTGACTCCTGGTCTGGACATATGGATGAACATGTAGTATTGGAGGCATCTGGCAGAATAGATGTACATTTAAAATTCATTCCATCTAAAACTACAAAATATGCCCAACCTCTGGATGTGTATTTCTTCAGGCAATATAGAGTATATGCCAAGAAAGAACAGACTTTATAAATTACGTTCCAGTAATATGCAGTCAAAATTGCATGATAGATTCTTTATCATGAATTTGCATTCTGATATTTACAATCAGTTATCTGCGGGAATATATAGAACAATGCTTCGTTACTCGTGGCAGAACGCTGGCTACGATATTGGTGAACCAGTGGACAACTTCAAAAGTGTAATTGACGTGGCGTTCAACACTATATTATAGAATGTGCAAATATGACATGCGATCAACTTGCTTTTCTTCACTGTGCGTTTTGCAGTCATCCATATTACTGTGAACATTTTATTTGTATTGTAAGATGCTTCTGTCACTTTCTAGGTTTTCTTCAAGGCAATCATAAGATATACCACATGTGACACATCATGCTATATGTAGAAACATCGTCGAAATAGGACGGATCTTCAAAAAACAGATTGCTAATTTGGGAAGAGTTTTTGAGAGATTACGACAAGCTCGATTTAAGAAGTGCCAATTATTCCAACAGAAAGTTTTCTATCCAAATGGACATCAAACGTTAAGGAAGCTATGGCCAAATTCTAAGGGTCGTTACGCCAAACCTAGAAGAAATATACATTTTCTATCTAGAACACATTGTACGAATCAATGCAGTAGTTACTAATCTTGTTAAATTGCTGGCAGCATTGAAATGTGCCAGAGCAAGAGATAATCAAGACCTCCGTTGTTTCCTGAGCCTGTAGATGTACTACCTTGAGGTTCGATAAGTGATGTAATCCAACTGGCTGAAGAAAAATGGATTTTCCAGTAGACAGAAGACTTCGAGTTGGCATTCCATAGTCTGAAGGAAGCCGTACTCACTGTAACGGTGATACTATATCCAATTCCGGATGTGAAGTTAATCATAGTCACCGATACCGTTAATGTGGGCATCTCGGATTTCTTCTGCCCAAGACCAAGATTGATTTGACTAGGTTATTGCCTACTTCAGACGAATAGTATCCAAGGATGAGAGGAACTACTGTATCACCCCCGTCAGGAGCTGCAGGCAAACCTAAGCACCTTCAAATATTTTCACAAGTACCTATTTGTTCAGGCGTTCCATCTTAGAATTTAACGCTCGGTGATCATTTGTCTGCTTGGATTCCGTAATCTGGAAGCACAGACTGCTTTACGGATCTAACAAATCCACGAATACAAATTTACATCGGAACTTCGCCACGACAAGGAACACCCCAATGCAGACGCATTATCTCGTAAACCCTGTCTGTACAACTGCAACTACTATACCAAAGATGAGTATTGTGAAGGTACTGTAATTGTGAAAACTGTAACCGCCTAATCTACCCCCTGGTTGGGATAAATATGCCTCGAGAAAGAGCAGGAATACGACATTGAAATCGGCGGATTCTGCGCGATATAGAATAAGGACAACAACCTGCATGGTCAGACATCGGAGAACACAGCACCATCCACAAAAGGTACTGTGCCCAATACGATTCCCTAACTGTCAATAACGGCGTCCTAAAGAGGATATGGTAGTGTGATGATGGAAAGTCAACAACCGAACAGCTGTTTTCTCAGGAAAATAATTCAAGGGTCACTGGAAGAATGACACGCCGATGCTTCTGGAGGACATCTAGGAGTTAATGAAACACTGAAAAAAAGTCGTCAAAACTTCTATTGACTACATAAATGTAGCGACATAGAGAGACGGTGCCACTGATGTGACACCAATGCAGCCAAGGACCTCGAATACGGAGGAGTAGTACAATGTGGAATCGCCATTTGAGAGAATCACCATAGACGTGGTTGATCACTTTCCTAAGACGGACGCTCTGCCTGAACACAGTCGAGGTGCCTTATACAATGTGGTTCGAAATTATCAGAGAGACTGGGACGCCAGGATTCCACATTCCTCCTGGCATCTACTCACGACATCGCCGTAATTACTCCATCCAAGATGATCTTCGCTAGAGAATTGCTGTTGCTGTGCGACCTCCGGTTTCATACTGCACAAGGAGCTAACCAGCTGGCAAACGATTACGTACAGGATTTGTCTGGCCGAAGAAGTTCATCAGCATATTAGAAAGCGCCTAAACCTATTCTGTGAGAGGATGAATGCGCACCAAAATCGTCTATCCGACTCCGCGGAATTCAACGAAGCCGATTCAGTGTGTTTGTACTGCCCAACCCGGACGAAAGGACTATCATAGCTGCAACTTTTCAAGGTCGGTCTATATCGAGTGGCTAAGAGAATCAAAGTTGTGTCTATATAATTCAATGTCAGCCTAAAAGGCAAATAACGGTGGTTCATCTAAATCGATCGGCGGCTTAGAGCGGAGATGATTGGGAAGATAAGCTATGTGATGAATTGTTGGACTAGCTTTTGAATTCCGCAGACGTCGGCTGGAGTTATCGTCTTGTGTAATAGGAAAGATTTCCATTCTGACGACTTAAGGATTGGAATGCCTGCGTAAAGCGTTCCATGTGCATTTAACCTTCCATGACCACAAGGTCCGATTTTTGATAATTCTACTGTCAAAAAAATCTGGACTGGATGCCGAGATGTTCCTACTCCAAAATATAAAAATCATTACGAGGGTGAGAGAAGTCAGTTGTGTCCGAATAGTAGACTAGTGAAGCTGTATCAAGGATGAAGCAAGAAACGTTATGTAAAGCTGTCAGCGAGTTTTAAATAAATCAGTGGTTAATGATAATGAAGCAGGATATATTATAAACAGCTAATTATTTGTCTATGGTAAGCGAAATTCTATGGAACAAAAATGTGAATTCGGAAATGTTTTGTGAACACCTGTTATGTTTATTGAAGAGAAAATACGTTGGATTCTCATGCAACCGCAGGGCACGACAGTATAAAAACATTTTTTGTTATGATCTTCTTCAGTGTTTGAGTAGATAAAATTGATGTAATAATGTTTTAAATTTCTTTCTAATATTTTCGCATTCCTTGACTTCCCTTGTGCTTAGCATATCTAGTGAACAAATGTAATTTATTTATTATAATAACAAGATAATGCTATATAAAAAAATTTAAATGCTGAAAACACACAATATTGTTTCAGTATCTGAATAATTACCTAAGAGGAGTGTGTGTGTATAGATAAATATATATATATATATATATATATATATATATTATAATTAAAAATGTTTAACATTGAGCAATGCAAGCTTAATATGGTGTGATAAGAAAAATAAATGCCTGGACGGGATTCGAACCCGGATCTCTGAGTCTGTACCTCAGCGTGATATCCATTACACTACCAGGCGAATCCAATTCAAACACTTATTTTTCTTATATATGTATTATATTCTCCATTATTACTAGATGTTACGAGAACTGGGTCTTCACTGCCATCTAGTAGCTGACTATAAGAAGTAAGCAAATTAAAGAGAATATTTTTACCTTATAGCAGTGACGCTTTGTAGATGTTATAATTAAAAATATTTAACATTGAGCAATGCAAGCTTAATATGGCGTGATAAGAAAAGTAATACAGACACAGAGATCCGGGTTCGAATCCCGTCCAGGTATTTATTTTCTTATCACATCATATTAAGCTTGCATTGCTCTATGTTAAACATTTTTAATTATAACATCTATAAAGCGTCACTGCTATAAGGTAAAAATATTCTCTTTAATTTGCTTGCTTGTTATAGTCAGCTACTAGATGGCAGTGAAGACCAAGTTCTCGCGACATCTAGTAATTATGGAGAATATAATAAATATATAAGAAAAATAAGTGTTTGAATTGGATTCGTCTGGTAGTGTAATGGATATCACGCTGAGGTACAGACTCAGAGATCCGGGTTCGAATCCCGTCCAGGCATTTATTATTCTTATCACACCATGTTAAGCTTGCATTGCTCAATGTTAAACATTTTTAATTATAACATCTATAAAGCGTCACTGCTATAAGATTAAAATATTCTCTTTAATTTGCTTGCTTGTTATAGTCAGCTACTAGATGGCAGTGAAGACCGAGTTCTCGCGACATCTAGTAATAATGGAGAATATAATACATATATAAGAAAAATAAGTGTTTGAATTGGATTCGCCCGGTAGTGTAATGGATATCTCGCTGAGGTACAGACTCATAGATCCGGGTTCGAATCCCGTCCAGGCATTTATTTTTCTTATCACACCATGTTAAGCTTGCATTGCTCAATGTTAAACGTTTTTAATTGTAACGTCTATAAAGCGTCACTGCTATAAGATTAAAATATTCTCTTTAATTTGCTTACTTGTTATAGTCAGCTACTAGATGGCAGTGAAGACCGAGTTCTCGCGACATCTAGTAATAATGGAGAATATAATACATATATAAGAAAAATAAGTGTTTGAATTGGATTCGCCTGGTAGTGTAATGGATATAACGCTGAGGTACAGACTCAGAGATCCGGGTTCGAATCCCGTTCAGACATTTATTTTTCTTATCACACCAAATATATATATAACACGAAAAGAACAATAAAAACTTTAACCGGGATCTCTAAACTCGGGACCTCTAATTGATACTTTAGTGCACTACCAGTTATATATGTATAGCATGTATCACGAAAGGTTACAAACTAACAATTGAACGCTAAACTAACTGACTCGACCACTTCCTCACCCTAACTTGCCAATACTAATCTGAAGTACACTAATGTTGGCAAATGGCTCCAGCGGGAACTTGTGTTATCATATTGAGCAACCTAACTCTACCATTCTCTTATTCTCGGATCAAATGTTCACACATGATATCCTGGCATAGGATAGCCTAATATATTCGCAAAGTATGATAGAAATTAAAAGGATATTACTGCAAGGAAAGCATTTTTCCAATGTGTACACACATCTATAAATGATCGCACCGTAAACTGTTGATTCACCTTGAAAAACGTGTGGTACTGAATATTGTCTGGTACAGCTAATTTATAAGTTCCGTCCTTTAAAAATCCCTGCAAATCGTTGAATGGTAGTTTGGGTATCTTCATGGTGATGTATGAAATAAGGAATGCTGCGTAACAGGTCATGATCAGCATTGCCGTGATTGACAGTGTGAAAGTTGAAATGCGACTGTAAATGGAGCTGGAACCAGGTTCACCTGTCAGAGGAAAAAAGCATTGTATAAGTTAAAATTTTTAATGTAAAAACAATTATAATTTGAGGAGTGTTGATTCAAAATATGTTAAGTCTTCTCTCCATCAATGCTTAGCTTCGAAGGGGTTGTTGGATGTGATGTCCCTCGTTGTGGAGACATTTGAAGATATATGATTGTAACAATTTAAATCACTGTTATTTGCCACGGCATTGATGACTCCCTTCAGGGGAATGAGGGAAAGTTTCTTACATAAATAAGTAACGTCACTTTGTTAACAGTTAAATTAAATATTATTTTATTAAAGTTATCATTTAAATTGAGATTAATCTTGTATATGTTCAGTAGTTTCGAAAATCCGGCTCAAATTAATAAATTTCACTTATGATCAGATTATTACTTCATATATGTAATGGATGACTATTTCACTCACTAACTCATTATTTGCACTTTACGGATTATTTATGCTCCAGATGAAGGAAATTTATTCTACAATGTTATTTTCCAACACCTTTACACCATTTAGTCAACTACTATCAATAAATGAACACTAATTGTCTTATTTTCGATGACTAATTGTTTTACATGTCTAACTTCTTTCAAGAATTGTAGCCATCTTGTTATTCTGGGAAAAATCCCATTTCATTTTTGTTATAACCTGGAAGTTCTGATTGGTCCAACTGAAAAGAAAGGAGTACTACTGGCTGACTCCCATCCAATTCGACCAATCCCATGTATTTGTTTATAAAAATTGTTAATTGAAATATTCAAAGTATTTAACATATTAAATCAGTTTTATAAATATATGTAGCTGTATTAACAGTTTATATTGACCAGTTTGATTTTTATATACTTATAAAAATTTCAATTATCTAAATCAATCTTATTTCCATTCTTAATAGAAATATATATATATATATATATATATATATATATATATATATATAATTATATTTAAATATTAAATCAACACATTTAACTATCTCGGATACCATGTTACAAAAGAAGAAGGAAAATATTTTAGTAAAAAAGTATAAAATTTAACAGAGTAACAGGCATTATAAATAATATTTTCAAGCCAATCACAGTACAGCAACACACGCGAACTAGAATTTATAAAACACTGGCCCGACCCATATTATGTAACGGCAGTGAGGCCTGGACGATTCGCAGTGTAGATGAACAAAGACTAACTGCGGCAGAAATAAAATTTATGGGACGTACTGCAGGCTACTAAAGAACAGATCATAAAAGGAATTCTGAGATTCTCAAAGAATTACAAACAGAATCAGTCATGGAATATGTACAAAAATACAGAGAAAACTGGAAATCCCATGTAAGAAGAATGAGCAGTACAAGAATACCACGTCAGATCTTAAATTACCAGCCACCAGGCAAGAGATCTTTGGGAAAACCCTTCAAAAGTTGGATTGAGACCGTATCAGCCAGTAGGTCCATCACATGAAAGGAAGAAGAAGAAGAAGAATATTTAAATATTAAACTAAAAAACTGATGTTATTATTATTTATATGGGGATAAATTCCGGTTTTAGCTTGAACCATTTCCGCACTTTTAATTTTATCAATTACGTAATTTATGGAACATGAAAAGCTTGCACATATATTGTATGCCATGAAATATGATACAAATTACTTTGAAATAAACACAGAAATGTATACATTTAGAAAGAGTCAATATAAATTTATTTATAAAAATATTTGACCAAACAGAATACTAGTTTGTGAACTTAGATGTCATCAGTTATATTGGTTTGAGTCACTGTGAATGAATATATTTGTAACTTGACGAAAACATATTGGTTGCATTAAGTGTAAGTGGAGCACGGCGAAAAAATTGGACATCCGAATTTCCATATATATTTGCTTTTAAAATGAAGCTAAGAATTACCAAACATGAAAGGAAGAAAACAAATATATTGCAGACCCGTTATTCAGAAACAAACCAGTAAAATAATTGTATATGAAGCTCTATTTTCTAGATTGCCTGAATAATGTAGTAGCCATTTTGATTGTGACGTCAGTTCTGATATTCAGATATTTGTCCATAATGCAAACATGATTAAATAATTTCTTCAGTGAAGAGATAAGGCAGAATAGATATTGTATTTTATTATAATGGCTGAGCTATGTTAAAAAAATTACATGGAAAAAAATTAAATTATAGGAAAATACACACCCACACACTAACGAATCATTAAAAAATAATTTAACTGAATTTGTTGATGATTGTCGGTAATACTCGATACGTCATCGTACGTGTTTCTCTAAAACCAACAGCGGCAAAATTAATTTATACAAAATATCTAATAAATAGAAGCCACTTATCTGTAACATTATCTTGTATATTTCAACTTATTCTGATGTGCCCTAACAAACTCATTTAAATATTAGATTGCATTCTACCGTATTTTTAAATTGATGTACAATAACTTATCTTCGTCTAATCTAACAAAATCAGTTACACACTAAGTTGCATTATACTGTAAACTAATCTCACCGCGTCGCGTTTTAAATTTAATTTCCTGTATCACTAATTTATCTACTTTCCCGCGTCGTGTTGTATTGGGCTTTATGCATTCACGTGCAAAGAAAAAAAGAACGTCTCTTGGCGTTGAAATGTATCAAGGAATTCAATTCTAATATGTAGTAAGTTAATGATTGAGTAATGCTTCATAAAATGTCATTTTACTCATTTGTTTCTGGATAACGCACATTGTTTTTTATCTATGTTGGTTCTAAGTTTAATTTTGCAACCATCTCTAAATTTAGATGTCCATGTTTGCGCTATAAACCTCAAGCGTATTTCGTTTTATTTATATTAAAATGTTGCAACATTTTTTGCTGAATTTTGACAAACGAAATAATCCAAGCAAATAGATTCTGCAGACGCGAATTGTTGCGCCTTGTGACGGGATTTCAAACAACAGATATAAAGAAAAATGACATCAGAAAGGTATCGAACGTATTCAAATATAACGAGAAAATGCCGCGGTACCAAAACTAGAAAAAAAGAATATATTTTAAGAATGGACGATGAGCGACTGTCCAAAAAGATTCTACGTTACAAACTTACAACTAAGATGCGCCCATTAAAGAGGTGGACAGTTCAACTCGGTGTACTTCGAGGTCGGAGCAGGCTACACCATATGATTGATGGTCATAAAATATCAGATTACCGGTGTTGCCGGGTATTATTTTTGACACAGTACCTCACTAATAAAACAATCTGCAATTAGTACTGCTCGAGCTCAGCCCAAGGTTATTCCTCATATACCAATGTCTGGACAAGGACAGGAGATGCTCAACAATATTGGGCCTACATTAAAGGGGAGAAAATCCCCCCTGTAAAGGCTCCTATTCCTGACACCCTGGCCAATATATGCGTCGGCGACGATGTGTAGGTTTAGACTCGAAAGCTATCTTAATGTCGTGGCATTCGATACCAATGGTGTATCCAAATACATTCACGGGTTTACTACATTTATACAAGAGCGAGATATAGACATTCCACTTCTTAATGAAACACAACTAAAACCGAGAGACCACAATGTTATATCTATAGAAATGACCAACTTGACGGTCCCCTAGGAGGCACAGCTATATGCATTAAGCGTTTCATTCGCCACAGAGTGTCACCATCCCTACGCTTCAATTTATTGAAGCCACCGGCAATATCTCACCACGAAGATTCACGTAGCTTCAGTCTACAAGTCACCTGCCAGACCGCTTACCAGACACGACTTAACTGTTCTAACTTCAGTCTCGTCTGGCTACTTTCTAGCGGGAGATTTTAACTCCAAACATCTTGATTGGAATTGTCTTGTCGCTAACGCCTCTGGTGCTATATTACAAAATGTATGCCAGATTCATGACATAGAAATCTCTGCTCCAAGGGACCACAATATAGCTTATGGTTTTCTATCTGATGATCTGGTTATAGTTATTTCGAAAAATGTACGTATCTCGTCACACATCGCTACATGAAGCAAAATAAAATTTACGCACTAAAACACTAGAAACTACAGTCCGCAATTTTCAGCCTAGAATTGAAACTGCCATAACACTATCAACAGCGCAAACGAATTACATTACTCGGACAAAAATAAACGACCCCACATCTCAAACTTATATTTTTCTAAACCGACAATATTTAAAACTATACCGTGATTTCGGCACTCCCCAACACAAACAGTTATACAACAGATATGCTCGTCTGGTACGGACTCGTCTGCGGGAAATTCAAAACGCTGACTGGGACGTATCCCTGTAGCGGTTTAATGAACTTAAAAACCCGCCGTGGGAAATTATTAATCGCCTACGAAGGAGTCGTGCTCCGCCTCCTCCTTCGGCTATCCAAGCAAATGGGACGTGGGTCTATCTCCTAAAAGAGAAGGCCTAGTTTCCTGCCGAACATCTCGCTGACCGGTTCAGACCACATGGGCTCACTACTCCGGCTCATGAAGCTGAGGTACACCGAGTTGCAAGTACTTTTGTTGAAACACCTATACCTTCTACCCGTCCTGACATACGGCTTTTTTAATTCAACAACGTAATACATCAACTCCCATCTAATTCGGCCCCTGGCGATGTCCAAATTTCATATTTGGCGGTCAGAAACCTACCTCCTAAAGCTTTACTACTATTCCTTCAGATAGCGAAGCTTTGCTTTCAATGCCATCACTTCCCTGAAGTGTGGAAGAAAGCAAAGGTTATCATTATTCCTAAACCTGGTAAAGACCCCACATGACCGGACAATTTACGACCAATCAGTCTGCTGCCAGTACTGAGCAAAACTGTGGAGAAATTTATTTTGGCCCGACTCAAAATTGAAGTCTCACAAAGAGCACTAATCCCTAATTATCAGTGTGGCTTTAGAAAATCACATAGTATTAAGATACAGTTGGCTCGACTGATTGATCATATTGTTACGGGATTTAATAACAAGAAAAGTACTTTGACAGAATTCCTCTACATTAAGAAAGCTTTCCATACGACTTGGATAAATGGATCGCTTTATAAATTAATCAAATTTAACATTTCGTATAATCTTATTTAAAATCATAGCAAAATATCTCAGAAATCGACAATTTTATGTGTCGGTTAATGGGTATATATCTGACTGCAATCCACTCTTGTCTTGCAGTTCTCTCTCCTATCCTGTACACGTTATAAGTGTAAGCCTTGCCATCCTTTCCCCATGTTCATATTACTTCTTTCGCTGATGATACATGCATATATGATCTGTCTACTTTCCATTGATTGCGCTATAGGGTCTACTACATTCAAAGAGCCTTGATAACAACCATACCTAGTTACGTCTGTGGAATATCGAACTAAATATTAACATGACCAAAGCGATCTTGTTTAGGAAAACCCACAGACGTCCTCCCGTCTAACTCACCCAGGGAATCCACCTCGAAAACTTTAGTCAAGTATCTTGGAGTCCATTTGGACTCCAAGCTTACGTTCAAAATACTAGTTCAGGACCTAATTCATAAATAAAATTCAGGAATTATATCCATTTTTCAAGTCAACTAGGATCAAGCTTACATTGTACTCGTATAATGCTGTGATCCGCAGCATGTTGCTGTATGGCTGTGATGCCTGGAGCATCCTCGCTGCATGTCATAAAGAGAAAGTCCAGGCTATTCAAAACAAAGTACATAACATTATCTATTTGTCCCCGATGTATACAAGGACGACAATCTAGCACAAATGCCTTGTACTGAGACTACAATTGAACAACAAGTGATCAACATGTATAATGAAATAATCAATCATACAATCCCAATTCTTCGCAATATAGGGCAAATGCTCCAGCAACGTGCTGTACACCGAAGCATATTTCCCGCACCCTATGATGGACCCTAAAAATGACTGCTGTGCCAACAGCTAGAGTAGTGTGGCTCATTCAACGCCACTGACTGTCAGACTCTCTTCTTGTCAGGTGGCGTGGTTTACGTTACCCTACTCAGGTGAGGTACAGTCTCATATTTTACACTCTTCTACATCGATATTCGGCTTCTCACTTACGCCCCGAGACCTACGAGAGGCTAAGTGATTAAACCACCAACATGATAGTCACTAGTAATTTGGCCGCCAGAGAGCTAAGTTTGGTTCTAGGATGCGGCACAGTGGGCGATGCATAGTCTTTGCCACCTCAGTAGTAGTAGTAGTAGTAGTAGTAGTAGTAGTAGTAGTAGTAGTAGTAGGGCTGCTGCGAGTCAACCTTGGGATTATTACATAGTAGGGAATAATAATCAACGAGCTTGGGGACTACGAAAGCTATGGATTGGAACGATAATTTTGAACATGTTATTGTTAACCCTTTCTTTCTCCAAGGATGTTAGGGGTAAAACAAGAACTTGAATACCATCCACACTCTAATAAATAAAAGGAATAAAAATAACTATGTTTACGATATTGATATCGGCTGTTTTTTGTTACTTTCGTATCTCAACTCCTCCTAGGGGTGTTAGGGATCTCTTATCCATCCATATTGATTTTCCATATTGTGAGTTCTATGTGAAAGATATTGACTGAGAATGATCAAGGCGTTTAGAGTTAGGGGAAACAATATTTCCACGCAACACTCTTATCGACATTGGAGTGTTATGGGCCGTTGTCATTTACATAACACACTCATTGGCACTATCGAACCCAAAGTTCGTCGACTCACGGACATAACCTCTCCATACATCCCTATCCAGAACCAAAATTTTAAATGACCCCTTGTATAATTGACTTCCCTCAAATCCCTGTTAATGTTAAACTCCAACCACTTTCTCGGCCTACTAATTGGGCACTTTCCCTCTTGTTTTCCTATAGATTTTCAATCCACCTATTCCATTCCCCAATCGTGATACGTGTTTTTTCCATCGCAATCTGCAAGACTTAACTGTTGTTAATACATCTGACTTCTAACAAAGGTCGTGCAGCTCCCTGTTATGAGGTCTTGTCTAGTGACTTGTCTGTTCATTTCTCTTTGGTCTAAACATTTTCTTAATATATCTATTTTAAAATAACAATAATAACAAATAGGAACAAGATGCACAAAGAAAAAACGTTAAACTGAAAACATATAAATATATAATATATATATATATATATTATATAAATATAAAATGATTATTCTTCCATTATATTTATTATATTATGGATGCGAAACATTGACTCTTCCTGTAAGGGAGGAAAGGAGACTACGAGTACTTGAGAATAAAGTACTTAGGAAAATGTTTGGACCAAAGAGACATGAATAGACAGGTGAATGGAGAAGACTACATATGAGTGAACTACATGGTCTTTACAGGAAGCCAAATATAATAAAAAAGTTATGTTTCGTAAACTGCGATCGGCAGGACATGTGGTACGAATGGGGAATGTAAGACGTGCATGGAAGCTTCTTATAGGAAAAACAAGAGAGAAAACGCCCAGTTGGTGGACCAGTAATGAGGTGGGAGAATAATATTAACTGTGATTTGAGGGAAGCAGATTATAAAGGGGATGAATGAAAAACATTAGCTCAGGATAGGGATGTATGGAGAGCTTATGTCCGCACGACCATGAACCTACGGGTTGGATAGTGGCAGTGAGTTAGTTAATTAGTTTTGAAATAATCGTAATATTTTTTCTCCCTTAAAATAAGAGTTCATATTTCATATTAACATAATATTACTATGGGAATAACAGTCCTAAATATATTCAATTTGTCGTTTCATGAGAGAAGTTGGGATGAAAATAATCTCTTTAATACGTAATAGAATAAATTTACAGAATTCATCCTATGTTCAACTTATATCTGCATCTCATTTATGGTTGTAATTCTAGTTATTTCAATGCAGCAATTACTTCAAAATGTCCCTCATTTGCAATATTAACTGTCCATTTATAATCTATAATGTAATTATTTCAGTGAAGATATATAAATTGTTGATGTTTTCTTCATGGTCAATTCCATCGCGTTACTCAATAGAGTGTGCCTGTTGGCTCTTAGTGCCTCATCGCTATCGCCTAATAATACTACAACATCAGTATTAACTAACAGCGTATTTATACCATTGAGTTGTACGTTGTCATCATTTTCTTCTAAATATTTGATGGCATGCAGTAGAATAAAATTGAATGGGTTAGGAGATAGTGCAGCCACAGGTTCCTTAACCAATTATGAATTTCAAAATGTCTGAAAACTGTTTGGCTACCTACACGTAACTCGTTGTGTAATTTAGACACATTCGAAAAGGTCCACCTTTTAAGGGATTCCGAAGTCCTATATGATCGAAACGTATGTATTTTTGAAGTCTACATACAGTTGATGTATAGTGTAATTAACTCTCATTTCTTTTCCAAAATTTTTCTTTACTAAAATACTGATCTAGTGTGGTTCCTTGCATCTCACCGTCACATGTTTCTGGTTGTAATTCATTTGTTTACCAAGTTTGGTTTAAATTCCTGCAGGCATTCGAGAGTTATGCTGGAACACCCAGTCATATACATATGTGTGTGTGTTTGTGTAGTGGATATTATTAAGTATTTGAGAATACAGTTCTCAGGATATTTTTGAACCAAAGAGAGATGAACAAACAGGCGAATGGAGAAGATTGCTAACAGTGAGCTATGTGATATTTATATGAAACCAGATAGAATATGAATAGTTAAGTCTCGTTGAGTGCGATGGAATGGGATATGTGGCATAAATTGGAAAATAAATATGGACATGAAAATTTTCTAGTAGGAAAATCAGAGGGAAAGCACCCAGTTCATAGGTTAAGTATGAGGAGGGAGAATGATATTAAACATGATTTGAGGGATGTAGAATATACAGGACGTGACTGGAAGATAAGGATGTATGGAGAGCTTATGCCCACGAGGCCATGAACTCATGGTGCCAGTGAGTTAGTTAGCAAGTCATTAATAGTGTTATGATTGAATTTAACCTGAGATTTATTAAAATGCCTTTACCTTGAAAACATATGTTTTTAATTATAATCCATAAAGTTCCATCTGAACTACGTTTCCATATTTTATCCATGATCATCATTGCTGCAGTCGCAGCTGCCAGAAGAAGACATAGGGACAGCCATGTTTTCTTGCTGAAGGGCATTGTGAAAGTGCTCCAAACAATTTCAGTTGTAGTGGGTTTCTTCATAAACAATGTAATTCTGAAAAATATAATTATATTCTTATCTCGTCAGTTTCATTACATATGTGCCATTAGAAATTAATTTTTACATACTTAATTTTATTATATAACTTTACCCTTAGGTCGAAAAATGTGGCGAAGTTAATATTTGTTATGGCGACCTGGTTGTGAACATAAGGATAACAAAACCTGTGTTAAAAAAATATTATCCGGTATTTAATTATAATTACGGGATATAATTAAAACATATGGGTTCGTTATGGATACATTTAGCTTTAAGAACGTATACGTATTTTTAAAATGTCTAAAACCGTTTTGTTGGAATAAAGTCTTAAATAATTGAATTTCGAAAATTACATAATCTGAACTGAAGTGCAGTTCTCTAATATATAATAATAAATAAATTATGACATTTGTACAAATTTTCATTACATACTTACTTACTTACTCACTGGCACTATCGAACCCGTAGGTTCATGGCCGCACGGACATAAGCACTCCATACATCCCTATCATGAGCTAATGCTTTCCAATCATTCCCTGTATAATCTACTTCCCTCAAGTCATAGTTAATGTTTTTCTCCCACCTCATTCTTAGCCTACCAACTGGGTGTTTACCCTCTGGCTTTCCTACAAGGAGCTTCCATGCAAGTCTTTCATTTCCCATGCGTGCAACATGTCCTGCCCATCGCAGTCTACGAGACTTAACTGTTATTATTATATCTGGCTTCCTCTAAAGACCATGTAGTTCATTGTTAAGTAGTCTTCTCCATTCACCTGTCTGTTCATCTCTCTTTGGCCCAAACATTTTCCTAAGTACTTTATTCTCAAATACTTCTAATCTCCTTTCCTCTCTTAAAGTATGAGTCCATGTTTCGCAGCCATATAATATAACTAGTAGAATAATAGTTTTATATATTTTCAGTTTAACGTTTTTTGAAAGGAGTTGGGACATGAAGAGTCTCTGCAATGCATAATAGCACGCATTTCCAGAATTTAGCCTATGTTTAATTTCTTTGTGCATCTCATTCCTATTTGTGATTATTGTTCCTAGGTATTTGAATTCAGCCACTTCCTCAAAATTTCTCTCATTCATCATTAGCTGCCCATGTCCATTATTTAATGGATTTCTACGTGTGACCATATATTTAGTTTTATTGATATTTACCTCCAGTTCTAATTTCTTAGTGTTACTCAATAGTGTGTGCGTGTTGTCCTTTAGTATCTCCTCGCTATCGGCCAACAATACTACATCATCAGCATAAACGAACAGCTTATTAATACCATTCAGTTGTAAGCCTTCCTCATTCTCTAAAGATTTAATGGCATGCTCTAGTACAAAATTAAATACTAGAGGAGATAGTGCATCTCCTTGCTTCAAACCATTCTGAATTTCAAACGTGTCCGAAAACTGTTTGCCTGCATGCACCCTACTCTTTGTGCCATTTAGACACATTCGTATAAGTCTAACTAACTTTTTAGGAATTCCGCACTCCAGCAGGATACTATATGACTTCTCCCTCTTAATTGAATCATATGCTTTTTGAAGTCTACATATAGTTGATGTACAGTACCATTATATTCCCATTTCTTTTCTAAAATCTGTCTTATACTAAAAATCTGATTTGTTGTAGACCTATTTCTTCTAAATCAACATTGATGATCTCCTAGGTCGTCATCAATATAGGGAGTAAGCCTGCTTACTAATATATTTGTTAAAATTTTGTACGAAGTTGAAAGTAATCAGATGCCCCTGTAGTTGTTGCAATCAGTTTTATCTACTTTCTTATAAATTGGTACGATAATAGATTCCTTCCATTCATCTGGAAGAGCTTCTTTTTCCCAAATCATACTAAGCAAACAGCGTATCTTGTCCATCAATTTTTTTCCCCTGATTTTATCAGTTCTGCTGGGATCTCATCTGAACCTGATGCTTTATACATCTTCAATTTTTCAATCGCCATTTCAACCTCTAATGCACTTGGCTCTGCGACTAACATTTCTGATGCCTATAAGTTATCCTCCTCAATGTCTTGTTCTGTATGTACATTTAATAGTTGATTAATGTAACTTTTCCATCTATTTAATATAGTCCTGGAATCTGCAATCATATCCCCATTTTCATTCTGAATTATGTTTGTTCTAGCCTGAAACCCTTTCTTCTCTATACTAATTCCCTGATATAATTCATTACATAATTTTACAAATCAAGGTTAGCCGTTTCATTCTTGTAGCTGTAATAATTTGAATCGAGGAAACTATTTAATATTAACTTTGAAATTATCGCACTCCGGCACGAATAACGTCACAACTCATAGACCCTCTTATAGGAAATATAATACTGTTAATAATTGCCCTGTAATGATATAAGTGTCTTCAACGGGTCGCTAGTAGAGCAAAAATAAAGTTCACTTACATTTTGAAATCAGAGTTAAAATAGTTTAGGAATAGCAATACGTGCAACATGTACCTTGATTAATTAGAAATTGAGGTATTGGCTTATTTTGTAGAATTTAAACATATTCATTACATTATTATTCCTAGCCTAAAGAAAATGAACTTTGAGTTCTGCCACTCTTCCTCAATAGAACATGTAATTTTTAGTTGTATTTGTTTAAACAATAATGTTTAAAAACAACAAAAACAACATTGTACTTTCACATTAATGAACACATTTCATTGGTAGAAAAGTACAAATGTATATTTCACTGTAAAGACAGTTATATCAGATAGTTTACATAGGTATAAACTGTGAGAGAACTTAGATACAAACAATGTATGACAGTCCATTAAACTATTGTACTGAACAAAACATGGTGAATCATTTCAAAATGGAATCGTACAAATGTCTATACAACTTAGGAATATAGTTTCCTTTGATAAAATTAAGAATATCTTAGTTCTTCCATTGGGTGATAGGAACTTTACTATTGTTTTCTGGAGATAGGTTTCTTTTTCTTTTCTCCTCGGTTTTCAGTTTTATCGCAAACATTGTCTGATAATGCATTTTCAGTCATGCAATCTTCTTCTTGTGTCTTGTTATTTATAGTGTTTTGGTTAATATCACAATGTTCTCTGCTCTCAATCCGTCCTCAAAATGAAACATTAACCTAGGAAACGTGTCATGGCTACATATTTTATCCATTTTCTTTGATCTTCACGAAATGAATAAAATAAAAGTTTGATCTTCAGTAATCAGGTCAATAGTGACACAATTCAAAATAAATCGCTACAACACACAAAATAACTATATTTGAAATAGAAGAACAGTGACACAACTCGAAGAGAGATATACAGAAATCCATGAATTCATTTCCTTGAATCTTCAAGACAGTTACAATTCGAAAAGTGTCAATATTCCAGAAAAAAATGTACAATGTCTGGCATAACCTCACAGCAGCAACTCCAATGTGACACTCTTCTTGGTTTGTGGGAATCAAATTTACTGCCGGCTATAACGAAATTTTCGCTCTCCAGTGGCCAGTTGTGGAATTTCAGAGGTGTTACTATTGCAGACTTGTAGAGACAAAATGCATTGTTTTCAATAGGAGATTAACACAAGATCGTCCATTTTTAAGTTGTGACATTAATCTTGCCGTGTGCGATATATTTCATATGAACTATTAAAAAATATGATTTTTCATATAATATTTTACTAAATCTGCTACAGGAGCTCCATCATATAGAGAATAACGTGTCCTCAAAGTTTAATAGTTATGCATCCAGATCATTTTGCCACATCTATACCAATTTGACGATATTGTAGGATTTACATTTAAATTAATTGAAACAAAATTGGTAAAAAAGATATGTAAATGATACATATATTTTAATTTAATAAATCGTAAATTAAACCAAACAGTTATATTAATTTAGGGTAATTGGGATCAGAAATGTGTAGTTTTCGATCTCTCATAAATACTGACACGGTAGATGAACGACATTGTTATGGAGAAATGACAGAAATAAGTTTTGGCAGGAAAAACGGATCATCTTGCCTAGTTCACTATGAATCCCGCACGGAGTGATCAAGCATGTGGAGGTATAGTGTTTGACATGGATCTGTTATTGAGTGAAGGAGGTAAAGGACCAGAATGTGTAACACATAAAAGAAAGTATGACCAAAGTGCATTTCCGAAACGTGTTTACCCATGTGTCAATTGTAGTTCCCTGCCTTTTCCCCCATATTTCCTCACATACGAATTAATTCTCTGCCATCGCCTTATATTTCTCTTGTATAAATATGATATTTTACTCACCATTAGGCACCTACGGGAGCTTTAAACTAAATAAAGCACAACATAGACATTCATTAGTTAACTGAAAACTGGTATTAACAATCAAAATGAAAACCAAAGAGAAGTAACAAGATCTGAGGTAAAACCTCTTGTGCCTCTTTAACAGAACAAACACATTTTGCGGGAGTATTTGTGGCTGGTTGGTAAGGAAGGTAGGGCTGCTGATACTGAATTGCGAGAAGTCTAATTATCTGTTAATTTCACTGTAACAGCTGTTTTAATCCGAGACCTATACTTGTGTTACGCGCTGACGTTCTTTTAATACATTTACATCATCAGTGTTTTGCCTCTGTTGACATTTCTTTTATATGCAGCGAAAATACAAATTATATTTTTATTTCTATAAAACAGTCATCTTAAGAGCATCTCTTCAGAGAGTAGATTTTATCGTAATGCAAAATAAT
Organism: Diploptera punctata; assembly: GCA_030220185.1. Taxonomy (NCBI): domain Eukaryota; kingdom Metazoa; phylum Arthropoda; class Insecta; order Blattodea; family Blaberidae; genus Diploptera; species Diploptera punctata. Next base: position 153,621 of record JASPKZ010000464.1, on the reverse strand, counting down.
GAAGCTATTGCGATTGTACTCATTCAAATATGTTATATTGTTTTAGAAATGTTTATAGATGTTACTTATCACGCATTGAAATTGTTCTTGAAATATAATTTTATTAGGATGTTTAATTTTTTTCCAAAACGTCATTATCACATATCGCTTTGCTTACGCCCCGAGTCTCAGTGATATATATATATATATATACATGTCTAATTTAAAAAAAAAGATTGGATAATTTTTAGTGATATATATACATGCCTAATTTAAAAAAAAAAGATTGGATAATTTTTAGGGGTTGCAGGTATTGATCAGTTTTATTTTAAACTAGTGAAATTTCTAATTGATTATAATAAATGGCGTAATTCATTGTCCAGCCACAGCCTCTCCTTTGTTAGGAATTTATAGACCAAGTTCATTTCGGTTACTTTATTTGTCCAAAGATGTCTTGGGTGACATGCGTTTAACATATGAGACACCTAGCAGGCAACTAAAGTATTACTAGGATACTGAGCTCGGTAAAGTTTGCTTAGAGGCCTCTTTTTTAAACTTAAGGATCTTTTACGAGCCTGAAAATCTTCAAACTCAGGGCCCACGGCTAAATGTCTCTCCCAGTGGACTTGCGCCTTGGATTTTTCCATCCTAAAAGTCCATCAACCTGATTTGAACCCACCATCCTCGGAAACAGAGGCAAGCAGCATAACCACTTAATCCACCGGGGCCGACTGAAATGTATATTATTTACATTAATAAGCTTCAGACGAGCATTGTTATGGTTGGCTTACCTATCAACTCAGTGTTGTGGCATACCATCAAGTGTTCCTGACATCCAGATTTTTCTGAAGTCTCGCAGCGTGGTGGCTTCACTTGACAAGAAATCATGTGTGACAGTGCTGGATAAAGAAAGTCCCATTAAGGTTTTCTAGAATACCAATGTGTAAAAATAGTTAATTACAGTTATAATATCTTAAAAGATGGAAGTCATCCAGGAGAAGACTACAAAGAGATACGTAGGAGGTTGGCCTAAGAACGATTTCAATTGTCACAAACTCTGCATCAATCAAGGTGGATGAAGAAGCCAAAATATGCACGTAAATTGTCCTCTTCACTAAATAATTGAATAGCCCTCAATGAGAATTGAAAGGAATGAAGCGGGTTGCACATTGTGTCAGTGGTCTTATTAAAAGACACCTTTGGTATCAGTCAGAAGAAAACGTGGGATTAGCTTTTTTGAACGAACATATTACTCAGACAATAAAATAAAATATATTATTATTATTGAATCTCAAAATATTTTGAAACCCTATTTCGCCACAAAGGCATGTTAGGGTTGTAGCTTACTATACTCTACATTGAAAACAGAAATATTATGTTATGGTTTTGAATGAGTGTTATAAATTATATAAATCATCTATAAGTGTCTTAGAAGAATACTACATATTGTTATTAAAGTGTGTTATGAATTCCATAAAATGTTTATAACAATTTTGGTTCTTAAAAATCACTTCACACATTGAGGCAGAAGCCTCATCAACATTTAAAAGTAAGTTTAAGCAGAATCGTTGTTTTTCGAATATAGGGCAATCAAATAAAACATGTTTTACAGATTATATTGATTCTTGGCATATACAATTATGATCACTGACTGGGTTAATAATAAATCTTATAAAATAACTTCCAAATTTTCTATGGCCAGTCATAAATTGTGTTAAGATGAAATTTGGAATAAAGGGTTGGATTTAGCCTATGGTATACTGTAAGAAAGAACAGCTCTTTTGTCAAAACTCCATTTGCACTCCTTATCCAATATTCATTCCAACCGTGATGATGTAGTCCAACAGTTTCCTTTTAACACAGGCTGTTGGACACTTTGTAAATGGATAACTAAGCTCACAAGTTGCTGCGGATTTAGCTAATTGATCATCAAGTTCAATTCCCACAGTTCCCTGGTGCCCTTGTATCCAAGACAGGCACAGGTGTTTTGTAAAATGTTGTATGTTATATCTAATTTCTACTCAGTTCGGATTTAAATTAAATTTATCAGCGATCGATTGAAGAGCAGCCTGCGAGTCACTAAAAATGCGTGCACTATATTTGTGTTGAAGACACCACTGTACTGCTTCTTTTATAGCATGTAGGTCAGCATGGAAAACAAAACAGGTAGGGAATAGTTTGAATAAAACTTCACTGTCTTTACAATAAACTACATAAACACATCCAAATTATACTTCCTCTTCTCCTTGCAGTAAATCTTGATCCGTCGTGTAAATGGTATAGGTATGGGTGTTTTCACAGCTTTGCACGTTTAGATTGTCATATTGTGTGGCAGGATGTCCAGCAGCCATAAAAGACATACCATAAACAATATCAAAAGGTAACTATTCAAATATCTTTGTACGATTTATTTTAATATTGTATAAGCCAGCTGAATAAAGTGCATTTAGATGTAGAGGTGGAATACCAACAATGACAAGTGTTGCATCCGTGAAAAATATACGATAAGATTTACATATACATAATGCAAATCCTCGTTGTATTTGGTATAATTCCTTCTGAACATACGTTTTGCTTAAAGCATCTTGATACACAGTAGCACAGTAAAATAACAGTGGTTTAACTGCACCATTATATATAATTTTCAGTATGTCTGAATTTAATACCCAAGTTGGCCTGCTTGCCATTAATAGACCTCTAAGGAATATGCTACTTTTGGCAGATAGGTGTTTTAAATGAGGTCTAAATGTAAGTTTTGGATCAAAAATTACACCGAGATAATTTATACTGTCGACAAATATAATGCCTTGGCCATTCATTTGTAAACCTTGGTTCAGTTATATATTTCTCCTTCTTATAGTGAGCATTGCTTGAGATTTGTGGGGGATGAATTGTAGTTTGTTTTCTACTCCCCAATGGAATAGAATATTCAGAGCCATATTGCCAATTTGAATAAGTGTCTGCTCATTAGTACTTCTGATAAGTAAAAGCGCACATCATCTCCATGAGCAATAATCTTAGAACTGTTTGGTAACTCTTGTTTTAGTAGCTCATCATACAGAATATTCCATAATCCTGGGCTCCAGACGGGGCATCCTCGAGATACACCAGTTTTAAGAGATTCATCGCATATAGTAATCCGCACTTTGCTATATTGAAAATAATTTTGGATAAGTTTATACAGATGTTTTGGACATTTTTTCTCCATAAGCCGGTTCAACATTTTGGACCACCAGGCACGGTTAAAAATCCAAGATACATCTAAAGAAATAGAAACACCCAGCAGTTTCCTTCGGAACATTTCCTTCATCCACTCTACCACATAACAAACAGCATATTCAGTTGAATTCTCAAATTTCTCATTACACAGTGAGTTATTGGAGTATAAATGATACATAATCCTATTTTTTTGTAGAATGTTTCCAAGAACAGGTATTAAACTAATTGGTCTAAAAGAATTGATATGACTTTTATTTTCTGAAGTTGTCTTTGGTACTATCTTAATCGAAGTTAATCTCCAACAAACAGAAAATACTTCCATTCTCAGGCATTTATATAACGAAAAACTTTGGAAACATGGCGTGAATATGTTTAATTATATTGGAAGAAATAGCATCTATGCCTGGAGCTTTTTGATCAGCTTGTCTAAAGATCATCCATTCCACTTCTCTCTCGTGAAACTATATATCGTCTTCAGTATCAGTAGGAGTAAGAACATTGTTCCCAATATCTTGCTGCTTTACGTAGTCTTCTGTATCATTGGGGAAGAAGTTTGCATGAAAAGCCCGAGCAGTTTCTAGAGCTTTTTTCGTGAAACCCTGTCCAGTTTCTATAATTTGAGTAATTGCGTTACACTTTACATGTTTACGTCAAAATTTATATACTACATTCCCGGGATTATGTTTAGTTTGGATGGAACAGAATTCTTTCCAGCTATTTTTCTTAGCCTCATATATTTCCTTTTTGTAAATATTCTTAGATTTCTTACATTCTACTTCAGATATATTTTGAAGGGCATTACATTTGGATCTTTGAAATCTTCTCTGGCATGCAAGACTGCGTTTTCGTAGTATTTCTAGTTTAGTTGACTTGTTGTTTAGATAATTTATGCAAATGTAAATCGGAAATATTTTGTACTGTATCAGTGAGATCGTCAACGGTTCTGTTAAGAGACTCCGATGTATCTTCCTCAGCTACACGATCGGAAAAATGAGGAAATCTTGACACAATAGCTTTTTCAAAATGGTGCCATTTAACATTATTTGTTTTGTATTTGTGTGTAAGATATAGTTGAAGAAGGGGAGAATTACTTTGTATGTTAGCAGATAGCTTAATTGCAATTAGTTGTTGTCAGATAGAGTAGGAATGTCACTGACCAAAAGTCAGTAACGTACGGCAGTAATGAAGCATTACAAACACTGATGTCAAAGTGACTTTGTGAGTTGTCTCGGCTGTATGTTGGAACATCACCATTATTGAGAATAGTGAGATTGTGTAAGCAGCAGGTATCATAAAATGTTCATCCTCGTTCATCATTCACGGGTCTATGCCAAGCACTGTGTTTCGCATTTATATCACCAACTAGTAACATAGGTTTTGTTCCCACTTCAGTACAAAATGCATCCAGTGCTGAAAGCTCATTTTCGATATTCATGTCTCCATCTAAATATAAATTACAGAGTCATGCATTTATATCACCGAATTTCATACTGCATTCCGAAGTGCAGTATTAAATTAGTTTCAAAATATTTAAATTGTCATCACTAATTATTGCTGATCTTATTGGCGTGTCCGTAAAATGCGAGTAGACAGTACCTGCTCGAAAACCAAGTACCGTATCTCCTCTTTTATAAGGTTCGTGTATACAAAAAAATTGTATTATCGTCTAGAGAAGGATTGGGATTTGAAGACAAATCTGTATTTGCTAATATTTCTTGTGTTAGAAGTAATAATTAGTGCAGATTTTATAAAAACGTTTAAAAAACGTACAAAGAGAAAATGAATCAATTAGATGATAAACCATTGTTTTTGAAAGAAAAGACTCAAGCCATTTCGTTATTAATAATACATTGAATTGTTTGGAATCAATGACGTGACAGAATACTGCAGTGGTTCTCTAAGAAGCCACGTGAACGCTCTTAAGATGGCAAATAATACCGCAGAAAACGGAATTGCTTTGATAAAAATGTTCATGTAGTCGATTGGAGACAAACAAAAACAATTCTAGATAAGGGAAGTCGATCATCGCAGAAAAGACGTCATCAAACGAACAAAAGGAGAAATTGCATCCTATAAAGTTGATTAATATAAAATGTTTTGCCTGTGATACTACTTATTAATCTAAGTGTCTAGTTATAAATATCATTTTAAGTTTGGTATTTTAGTTGTTTTCCAAAAAAGAAGTAATTAACATTGAAAACTAATATGTATTCCCTAACAAAACTGATCAAAATGTGCAATCACTAAATATTATCCATTCTCCTTGAAATTTTGCATACGTATATATATATACATATATATATATATATATATATCTGTGTGTGTGTGTGTGTTGTTAAAACTCAGCGAAATTCAACCATTAGATGTGGGAGTTTACTTGAATCTCGGAATTTAAAAAAAAACTATAATGGCCGCCAAATATTCCTTCAAGCAACGAATTCCAATTTGACCTTTGATTAAGAAAAGTAACAAGGCGTTTATTAATCATCAAACTCGAATAATTAAGAGTTGGAGCTAATCTTAAAGCTGAATTTTAGTGGAAATATTTTCAATGTTCTACAGGATGTATTTTTTCTTTTCTCGCAATGATTCTTGGCAGTTGATATATACGATATAATTATGAAAATAAATATACATTTCGTAAAGTGGTAAATTGTACTTTGTGACGAATTTGGTTAGATTTTGTCATTCATACGTGACGCTCTTTCAGTCACTTCATGAACTGCGTAACATGCTCGTCGAGCGTGAAATGTAAATTAGACCTTTTCATTATATTGTGTTAAAACATATGTTACAATACTATCTTCTTAAACTGAGATATTTATGCTCACAAACAAATAATTTGTAATGTGACTGTACGGAAGACGTTAACTAACTTCACAAAAAAATTAACTTGTGTATCCTTTTTTTTCCTCTCTATTGTATCTTTACTTTGTCGTGGTGGAGCGGCTTGCGTGCTTAAATGATCCTGAGAGCTATGCCGGCGGTAGCATTGCTGCCGATTGGGTTACCCATGCCGGACTGGTCGAAGGTGATAAGCCAGACGAAAAAGTACCTTGGGCGAAAGAGTGATGATTTTTCACCGTAAAAATACAACCGTCAAGAAATGCGGACATGGGTTCATCTGGGGTAAAATTTTCCGGAGATCAAATAGTCCCCCATTCGGTTCTCCGGGCGGGGACTACTTCAGGGAACCCATGCCAAAGGCTCAAACACAGGGACATGTTCCTAGGAACATGTAATGTTAGGACTTAATACAATAGCGGGGCACTAGAGATAGTAACGCCAGAATTAGATAAATCGCCCTTGGATATAGTCGCTTTACAGAAAGTTAGGTGGCCAGGAGAAGGTAGTCAGGAATCAGGAAGCTTTGCATTATACTATGGGGCTGGAGAAAGACCTGCATTTGGAACAGATTTTTTAGTCAGGGAGAGGATCCTATCCGCTATCCGTGATATTAAGTTTGTTAGTGATAGGATATCATACATAATTGTAAAGGGTACACGACATGATTTTATAATTGTAAATGTGCATGCCCCCACAGAAGATAAAGATGACAAGATCAAGGATGAGTTCTATGAAGAATTAGAATGCTTATTTGATAGCCTCTCACGATATTATATGAAAATTTTCTTAGGAGATTTTAATGCAAAAGTGGGGCGGGAAGATATATTCAAACCAACAATAGGCAAATTTAGTCTTCATGAAGATAGTAACGACAACGGGGTTAGATTAGTCACATTTGCCACATCAAAGAATCTCATTGTTAAGAGCACAACATTTCAGCATAAGGATATTCATAAATACACCTGGACGTCCCCAGATGGAGAAACTCGGAACCAGATAGATCATGTATTAGTGGATAAACGCTGGCACAGTAGCATCATCGATGTTAGATCAGTTAGAGGGACAGACTGCAATTCGGATCATCATCTGGTCAGAGTGAAAATCAGACAACGGCTATCGCTTATGAGAGGAACAAACGCTAAAGATGATTCTGTAAAATTTGAATTAAAAAACTTGAAAAATGATGAAATGCGGCAAGAATACCAAATCAAAATTGCTAATAGATTTGAAGTACTGGAATCTTCAGATGACAATGTAGCAAACGAAGAAGAAACTGATATAAATAAAGAATGGGAGGCTATAAGAGATACTATTAAATTGTCAGCATCAGAAAGCATTGGTTGTTTAAAAAAGAGGCAAAACAAGAAATGGTTTGATGAGGAATGTGCCGATATTGTAAAGAAAAGAAAGCTAGCAAAAATGAAATGGTTACACGAGCCAAATGAGGTAAATTTAGAGCAATTGGGTAGTGTTAGACGGGAAACCACCAAGTTACTAAAGAGTAAAAAGAGGGAATATTTGAGAGAGAAGATTAATGATCTTGAAATGAATGCAAAAAATAGGAACATTAGAGAATTATATCAGGGAATTAGTATAGAGAAGAAATGGTTTCAGGCTAGAACAAACATAATTCGGAATGAAAATGGGGATATGATTGCAGATTCCAGGAGTATATTAAATAGATGGAAAAGTTACTTTAATCAGCTATTAAATGTACATACAGAACAGGACATTGAGGAGGATAACTTACAGACAGCAGAAATGCTAGTCGCAGAGCCAAGTGCATTGGAGGTTGAAACGGCGGTTGAAAAATTGAAAATGTATAAAGCATCAGCTTCAGATGAGATCCAGCAGAACTGATAAAATCAGGGGGAGAAAAATTGATGGACAAGATACGCTGGTTGCTTAGTATGATTTGGGTAAAAGAAGCTCTTCCAGATAAATGGAAGGAATCAACTGTCGTACCAATTTATAAGAAAGGAGATAAAACTGATTGCAACAATTACAGGGGCATCTCATTTCTTTCAACTTCGTACAAAATTCTAACAAATATATTAGTAAGCAGACTTACTCCCTATATTAAAGACATTCTAGGAGATCATCAATGTTGATTTAGAAGAAATAGGTCTACAACAAATCAGATTTTTAGTATAAGACAGATTTTAGAAAATAAATGGGAATATAATGTTACTGTACATCTACTCTATGTAGACTTCAAAAAAGCATATGATTCAATTAAGAGGGAGAAGTTATACTATAGTATCCTGCTGGAGTGCGGAATTCCTAAAAAGTTAGTTAGACTTATACGAATGTGTCTAAATGGCTCAAAGAGTAGGGTGCGTGTAGGCAAACAGTTTTCAGACACTTTTGAAATCCAGAATGGGCTGAAGCAAGGAGATGCATTATCTCCTCTACTATTTAATGTTGTGCGAGAGTATGCCATTATATCTTTAGAGAATGAGGAAGCTGTTAGTTTATGCAGATGATGTAGTACTACTGGCCGATAGCGAGGAGATACTAAAGGCCAACACGCACACACTATTGAGTAACACTAAGAAATTAGGACTGAAAGTGAATATCAGTAAAACTAAATATATGGTCACACGTAGAAATTCAGTATATAATGGAAATGGACAGCTAGTGACAAATGAGGGAAATTTGAGGAAGTTGCTGAATTCAAATTCCTTGGAACAATAATCACAAATAGGAATGAGATGCACAAAGAAATTAAACATAGGCTCAATTCTGGAAATGCATGCTATTACGCATTGCAGAGGCTTTTGATGTCCCAACTCCTTTCAAAAAACGTTAAACTGAAAATATATAAAACTCTTATTCTACCAGTTATATTATATGGATGCGAAACATGGACTCTTACTTCAAGGGAGGAAAGGAAATTACGAGTATTTGAGAATAAAGTTCTTAGAAAAATTGTTGGGCCAAAGAGAGATGAGCAGATAGGTGAATGGAGAAGACTACATAACAATGAACTACAGTGTCTTTATAGGAAGCCAGATATAATAAGAACAGTTAAGTCCCGTAGACTGCGATGGGCAGGACATGTTGCACGTATGGGGAATGAAAGATGTGCATGGAAACGTCTTCTAGGAAAGCCAGAAGGAAAACGCCCAGTTGGTAGACCAAGAATGAGGTGGGAAAACAACATTAACTATGATTTGAGGGAAGTAGTTTATACAGGGAATGATTGGAAAGCTTTAGCTCAGGATAGGGATGTATGGAGAGTTAATGTCCGCGCGGCCATGAACCTACGGGTTCGATATTGCTAGTGAGTAAGTAAGTAAATAAGTATATTTTTTTCTGATAGCCGAACAGTTTGCATAGAGTATTCAACATTTTTCCGCCTAGTATTCTTCGTCCTAATAGATGTCGCCTGCATCCGTTCATTTTTCGTTTATCATTTCCTTTTCATTGCATCCATCGTTTTTCAATTAATGTTGTTCTCCTCCTTCCAGAATTCGAAGTTTTGTCGAGAATATAGGATAGGTCACGTAGAGTGTAATGGGCAGGAAACGTCCCACGAATGGAGAATGAAAGAAGGGCACTGTAAATCCTTGAGAACAAAATTGGAAGGAAATCGGTATGTAGGACAAGGAAGAGAGGGGACAATACTATCCACGATTTGAGAAAAAGTAGATTTTTCAAGAGTTTATGTTCGCGCAGACATGAAACAACGGATTCGACAGTTAATTATGAGCAGATCTTCACACATGAATTTCTTATAATAACGTATACACGGATAAAAGTATTTTAGCAAGTTAGATTCGGATTTTTTTTTTGTCGTGTTATTCAGTTATCGTACCCCAAAACGTTATATTTGTTGGATATGATTTCGTAATGTGAACAAATGATCCTCACAATAAACTAAATGCTTATTTTCAATATATGTTTTATTCTTTTTTAACGAAAACGCTCAACATTGAAAATAAACCAAGGATTCAGAGCAAGAGTTAAAATCGTTGACATAAAGATAAGTTATCAAAAATGCGTTGAAAAGTGTAATTCAGCTTTGTAGATTGTAATGTCTCATCTCCGCTACGATTAACTGGAAACCACTATTAAACATTGTTTTCTATAAGATTTAAACTATGCTCAGACCAACACATTGCTGAGAAAAATGATCTTTCTCTTTTGTGCAGATGAATACGGCGCAACGAAACATCTTTCCTAAGTATACTCTCTTCATTCATAGGAGTTAGAGTATTCACGACTCATCTCATATTTGTTGATTTATTGAAGATCAAGGTTTCGCTTCCTTTCGATACGTAACATTATACATTTTTAAGTGTTGAATCGGCGGTTGGTGATCCTGTTGGTTGATCCCTGTTCACTGTGTTGGCTGACAGAAGAACTTCTATATAAAATATTTCCCTCGGGAATTTCAAAAATTGATTATTTCATAATGCCACTTCCTCCTCCTTCTTCTTCTTCTTCTTCTTCCGAATGCAGTATTGGGTGATGATGCCCGTTCTGCGACTACAAAAACTGATCTCCATCGGTTGAAGGGTCTTCCGAGGTCTCTTTTGCCTTTAGGGTTGAGGTGGTAAATCATCTTTGGTAAACGGGAATTTGACATTCTCTGGACGTGTTGGAACCATTTAATCTGATAATTTTGTATATGTTCAACCATTTCCCTACTATTCCACTGCATCCTTATCTCATCACTTTTCATTCTATCCCTTAATGTTACTCCAGTTAGTGATCGGAGGAATCTCATTTGTGAACTATTAATGCGGGATTTATCTTTTGCTCGAAGTGTCCAGCATTCACTTCCGTATAGTAGAGCAGGTTTGGCTATGGCATTATGAAATCTCAATTGGATTTCTTTCCTCATTTGTTTTCCAAAATTTCTCCTAATTATACCATTTAATCTGTTATATTTTTCTAAATTTGTTTCCACATCTTTTTGATTATGAAACTGTGATATATTATTACCTAAATAATTAAAGTGTGTTACTTGTTCTATTGGTTTATTATTTATTATTATTTTTACTCTCGAAAGTCCCTTTCCAGTGATTGCCATGGATTTGGTTTTATTTTCAGATATTTTCATGTTGTATTTTTCCAGGGTATTCTGCAATTTAAACACTGATCTCTGCAAATCATCTTCATTCTCCGCTAGAAGTACTTGATCATCTGCGAAGATTATTGTTTGTATTTGATTTCCTCTACATATTTTTACTCCTGGGGGGTTTAGTTTTTTCCACTCCTGGACAATTTTATTTAGATATAGAATAAACAGTAATGGAGATAGTCCACATCCCTGTCTTAAACCTTGGTTAATTTCAAATTTATCTGTTATTTTCCCATGATCTAACTTTACTTTTATAAATGTGGTTTCATATAAACTTTTTATAGCATTTATTAGATTATTGGGGACTTGGTAGCTTTCCAATATTTTCCACATTATGTCCCGTTTGACTCTATCATAGGCCTTTTCAAAATCTAAAAATAATATATATAGGGGGATATTAAATTCTTTCCACTTCTCAATTAGTTGTTTTATAACAAATATAGCGTCGATACACGATCGGCCTTTTCGGAATCCACATTGTTCCTCTCCAATTTTATCTTCTGTAATTTTCTGAAGTTTTCGTTTTAAAATGGATGTATATATTTTAGATGCTGTTGTCAACAATGATATACCTCTATAATTTGAACAGTTACTTTTTTCTCCTTTCTTATGGATGGGTATTACTAATGATGTTTTCCAGTCCTGAGGTATTATTCCATGTGCCCATATATCATTAAAAATTTGTACCAATCTAATATAGAGTGGTTTCCCACCATATTTCCAAAGCTCCATTGGTATACCATCTACTCCACTAGCTTTTCTATTTTTCATTTTCTTGATAGTTTCTATCACTTCATCCAATGTTATAGCATTATATTCTTCTGTGGGACAGGGAGGTGTATTTGTTTCTTCCTCTGCATATAACTGTCTGAAATGCTGTGTCCATTGTTCTGCTGTCATTCCATTTATAGCCAATTTATCCGTACACTCTTCTTTTAATCGCTGGAATACTTTGAAACCATATCTTTTTGCTCCTGTGACATCTCTTTCTATATTTTTTATAAAACTTTCCCATCCTTCATTTTTTAATTTTCTAGATAATTTTCTGACTATTGCTCTTTTGTGTTTGTAATCTATTCTATCATTAATAGTCCCAGAATTAAGCCATTTTAAATAAGCTATCTTCTTATTACTGATTGCTTCTTTTATTTCTTCATTCCAAACTTTCAATCGATTTTTTGGTCTATTTTTGGAGGTTCCCAAACATTAATTTGCTGCTTTTTTTTATTGATTCTTTTAATTTTATCCAATCTATTTCTACATCTCCAACTCTTGGTTTCAAGTTTTGTTTTATTCTATTTTCATATAACTGTCTTATACTATCTTGTTCTAATAGCTGTACTTTGTATTTTTCTTTTTCTGATTTCTTTTCTACTTTCCTTCTAAAATAAGGTTTGTTCGTTCTAATTTTTCCAACCACTAAAAAGTGATCAGAATCTATTTCTGTCCCCCTATAGACTCTCGTATCCATTATTTGTGTCCAAAATTTTCTGTTTGCTATTATGTAATCTATTATAGATCTGGATCCCCGACTCATCCAAGTAAACTTATGTATTTCTTTATGTTTGAAAAATGTATTTGTAATTCGTAGCTGGTTATACATACAAAAATCTCTTAAAATTATCCCTTTTTCATTTACTTCATTTTCTCCACGTGGGCCAATTAAATCTTTAATGGTTTTATTTCCAATTCTGGCATTGAAGTCTCCTAATATTACTCTCTGGTCATTTTTATTTATTCTATACTTTATATCTTGTAATTCATTATAGAATTTTTCTGCTTCCTTTTTATTTCCACTTCCTTTAAATATTAAATAATCTCTTTATGTTTACGTTAATCTAATATTTAAAAATGAATGTTCGTTTGTTTGCTTGTTTGTTTGTTCGTACATTATGCATAGTCATACTGTTGATCCGATTGTGATGCGGCTTTTTGCAAAATGTTCAGGAGATTCCCGGGATGAACATAGGCTATAAGAGAGTTGCGATTCTCAACTCCTACACCCTTAAAATCGTCCTTTGTAATGGAAATCGTGAACAAATAGTAGTAGTAGTAGTAGTAGTAGTAGTAGTAGTAGTAGTAGTAGTAGTAGTAGTAGTAGGACTTTATTAGACTAAACGTAAGATATTTACTATATTATTTACAAATATGTGTCGCACGGGCAGTAAGCCGTACGTGCTGTTGACAGTCCGTTACAATAAAGTAATAATTGGTAATAGTCTAAAGAAAGACAAAAAGAAAACAATATTATAATTACATAAACAAAACACTATAATATTACAATTACATAAGTCTGCAGGAGATAAAGCATTATGGAGGAAGTGAGAAAGCTGATTGAAAAATTCTCTACTGAAGTGAAATAGGGTTTGAAAAGTGCAACGTGGGTGAATAAATTCGAGATATTGAGACGAACATGCATCGGATGGAGGACAGATTGAAATGGCTCGAATCTAAATTAGACTATCTCGAAAATTAGAGTCGCCGTAATAAAATTGTGATATATGGAGTTCATGAAGAAGACAGGGGGAGCTGGGAGGAAACTGAACTTATAGTTAAAAGAGTAGTGGCGCAAATCAGGATTGATTTGGTGGACAGTGATATTGAAATAGCGCATAGAGTCAGTCGGAATAGTGGAAAGAGACCGATTGTATGCAAATTATCACACTACAAAATCAAGTGTTGGGTCCTTAGAGACAGTAAATATCTTAAGGAGACTGGTATCAATATTGCCGAAGACTTTAGTGAGAAGATGCGTCGCGAATGGGACTTTCTTAAGCAACACATGGTCGAGCGAGGAGGCAGGGCTGCCATGCAATCCTGCAATTTAATAAATTAATTATAAATGGACGAATCTGGAGCAGGGAGCAACTAGAAAATATGGACAAGCCTGATAATAAATTTGAAGAGGTCCAGTGCCAGCCGGTCCCCAAAACCTACAGGGTATGCTATAACGGTAGGTGGTCTCCTTACAGCAGAGAAGGAGGGAGAAAATTCTACACGAGAGAAAGAGAGAGGAAATACTACGTTATTAACTCCGGGGGGTTCAGCAGACAGTCAAGACAAAACAGCTGAGCACAAAAGGAACACCCCACCACAAAGAGGTGGACGACCGGCGGATACAAAAACGCAAACAAGAAAATCACTAAGGCCGGTATTCTTGAAACCAACTCTCCTCTTCCCCACCTCTCTCACTTTCGTAAGTTGAGTCTGACCACGAGAGTGAGAGATGGTTTTCTTGAAACCATCTTATCCGATCTTATCTCTATCTCAGGCGAGATGAAAAAATGCGCATGTTGGCAATGATTTTAAAAATGCATAGAGAAATAATCCATATGATATAGTGAAATATGGCGTCTTTTAAAAATCGTCTGCAATTGTATAGGTTATGGGAATGTGATTGTTTGCCTAAAATAAATTAAACTTATTACAAAAATGAGGAAATAGAATCTGATTGAGGTTAAACATACAATATATGTGTGTAATCAAAACGTATTCATGGCAAAATTAGGATTTCCTACATATAGAAATGTCCAACAATGAAAGTAAAAAATATATATTGCCCAGTTATCCCTTATAAAATTAGTTATCTGAATAGGCTTATATTATTGATAAATAAAGTAAGAAAAGTATAAAAGGTCAAATTGTAACATTCCACAGCTTTTATATTTTATACATGTGTATTGTGATGGAGAAAAGCGTACGTTATATGTACGTTATGGGATATCAACAAACCAAATTAATATAATATACGTGATCTATTTTATATCAAATTAAAAACAGTATTAGTGATCCATTTGAGATGGTCTATTTTATTTTATTATGTTATCTTTATGGATAATAGGTATACCTTTATGCATAACAGGTAATACTATAGGTCCTAATAATTTTGTAGGCCTAACCTTAAAAGTCGAGATTGTAGCAAAATAATAATTTATTATTATGGTTTATAAAATCATTGATAGGTAACTATGTATTAATTTATTGTTGTAATTGTTAATAGAAAACCATTATCGAAATTACACTATGAAGATAATATTTTAAGAACATGGTAAGAAATTACAATCACCACGTTATGTAAATACATCAAATAAATACAAAGTTATTAATCAATTTTTGATGGTGCATTTTATGGTAAAAAATATACATATGGTATAGGGCTCAACTGCACTTCTACTAGCGCTTGATTTTTCATTTATATTGTCGTAAACTCTTCTTCTGTATTAACTAACATTATTTAATGCTTTAAACTTTTTCAAACAATTTTTATAACATTATTAGACAATTTTGAAGTATTTATTTAAATATGCAAATCACAATATTATGACACTGGTAGACAATATTATGATGCTATTTTCTCTTAATATTGCAAATATTAGTAATTTAAATTTCACAGCGACATATAGTAATTGAGGATGATAATCGATATGTGGTTAGATTGCGGGTTATCGCTGGCTATATAAAACCTGACATATGCGCACTGTTGTTCTATTGGACTTTGAAAATATTCCACGCTAGTTTAAGTGCAGTTTTTCCGTTTATAGAAACACTGGTAAGTAACTATGTATTAATTATTGCTGTAATTCACCACAAATCTTTAATCACCATGTTATGTAAATTATTAGTATTGTCTCTTCTCCTTATGGTCATTAATGCTTCTCCTGATACAAGACTATAGTCATAATTTATAAACTTTGATACTCTATCAGTGTTATTCTAAAATTTATATCAAAACAAAAAATGGGACACTATATGTATTATATATATGCCCACTTACTTTGCCCTACAGTCCTATAAGGGCATTTATATAAACAACCATCTTTAAAATATGTAGTCATTGCATGAAACTTTCATTTCAGTTTACTGTTTTACCTCATCCCCACGTCAACATGATTTTTTTCAAATATGGCCCCCTTGAATAGCTGATTGGTTTTACTACTTATATTGCAAGCCCTAGGGCTTTATGAAATACATAAGATAAATGGCACATTCACTAAAGCCCTCCACTGAACCTTTTCCTCAACGAACTTAATCCAGTAAAAATTTCTTCTACTGTCTATTCAGTCTACATGATCAACCCATAACAAACTTATAAAACTTATAGCGACAAATGTATTTATTTTATTGAGAAAATACCATTAGGAAGGTTTAGATGGGAGGATATTTGGATGAATCTTAGGGAACTGCATATTGGAAATAAACATCTGTTTTTGGTGGACATAAGTTTTGTATGTCATGATAAAAGAAACAGAAGTGAATTCTAGTACTTGGACAATGCAGGAAAATGAAATTAAAGAACAGTCCATACTTATATTTTATTGTGGAATTAATATGTATGACACCTGAAATAAATACAAAATATGTTTCATTTGAAAACATTGCTTTTTATTATTATCAGCATTCATAATTACTCATAACAATTATATACAAGAATCAATATGGATTTACATACATGAACATTACACAGCTATCAATGTACACACAAATTTGTAACACTAATACCTTATATATTATTGTGAAACATTACTATTTACACATTTTTTAGAATATAATACCTCATCGTGTCCACCACTGTGGTCTCGAGGTAGCGTGCTGCCTTGTCATGCAGTGGGTCCAATTCCTGGTCGGGACAAGCTCCTGGGAGAGGTTTTTTTGGGGTTTTCCTCACCTGTAAGACAAATGTCAGGAAGCTTAGGGACCAACAGTCCCCAAATATCATCCGGTCATCATCATCATCCTTCACCGATGTGGAAAGAAAGCAACGGGAAGCTACCACACCTATAATTACCTAGCAAATCATAGCATGAAAATGCTATGATTGCAGTGAAATACCTACCCTTGGGCAGAATTACTATGGATGGATGGATCATAAGGCTTTTAAGTTTCCATACCCAACTTACGGAAAACAAGATAACACAACAATAAAGCTTGCCAAGGATCTACCTACTTAATCAAATCTAAATTACTTTAATGAAATTTTATGATGGGAATTTACATTATCAGGCAAATAAATTAAGTAAGTCAAATTATTACATCTCACCTCATAAAACTGGGTGATTCTCACAGGACCGGTTTCTGAAGTTATTTCCTCTATCATCAACCAGAACTCAGACTATAGAGTTAATGGAATCTTGGCTGATGATACAAGCAATAGCTTCAGAAACCAGTCCTGTGAAGATCACGGAGTTTTATGAGGTAACATGTAATAACTTATTTGACTCACTTAACGGAATATAAAATAATAAAAAAAACCCATGGCTTGAAAGGCCTAGAAGGCTCTTGGCCTACTAGCTGGCTGTTGGACTCACTTCCACATGAGTTGATCACAGAGATAGAAGATCATTCACCCAGTGTAGGATTGATATGTGGTCAGCATGTCAGGTCCCCCAGTCATTATAGCTGATTTTCTGAACTTGGAGCCACTACTTATTGTAGCTACCCAAATGCCTCATGATGCTGAGTGAGCAATGGCCCAATACTGGCCAAAATCACAAGAAAAAATGTTTTCCCCCATGGAGACCCGAACCAGCGCAAGTCTGGTAACTCTCTGACAAAGCATCTTGCCTTAACCATTCAGCTATGGTGCGGGACATAAAACAAACAAACTGAATTAAATAAACATGTTCACAATTGGCTATACCAGAAATGTGAATAAATGTGCACGCATTTTAACTTATGTTATCCAATAAATGATAGTGTTAGTGACTTAAAGGACAATTACAAAGTTTATAGCTGATATGTCACATGGAATAGGGCCCTATTTAAATTACATATTAGAACAAATAAAATTTAAGATTAGACAAAATGATATAGTGTTACAGATGCACGAACAATTTAGACGAGGAAATCTGCATTTTTAACACATAATGGTCTATATACACAACACAAATATGTTCACAGCCTTACAGCAGAGGAAGTATAGAAGACAAAAAAAAATGCACAATACATGATAGTGTAGTGAAAAGAAAGTGTTCATATAATTTTGTCCAATCACAATCCTAAAATTACAAGTAAAAATACAATGGGAAGTAAGTAACTCTATTAGGTCCTTCTTAATAACAAATAAGGTAAATCCGGAGTCATTCTACCTCATAACTTGTTGTGTTCTATTTGAACTAGTGTCTGTATATAAAGTATACCATCGTCAGCTTTTCCAGAATGTTGAAATTAACATTGTCGTTCCCTCGATGTCCAGAGCTGACAACTTAAAGTTCAACAGTCTGGAAAAGCTGACGATGGTATACGTGAAATATCAAAACTACTTCAAATAGAACACCAGTTATGAGGAAGGATGACTCGGTATTCAGCTTACTTATTATTAAAAGTGGGCATCTATTAGAGCCCTTCTTGCTGTCAATCCATTTGGCAAATCATAAACATCATTCACAACTGGAATAGCATTATTGGTGGCAGATCCTCTATTTCGGCATCGTTTGCCCTCCTCGCCATATTGTGTAACACAGTTGTTGCAACTATAACAGTCGTCGTCGTTTCAAGTTTGAGTTATAATTGAAATCAGCTCGTGTTTGTGGGTTGAGGAGAGGTGTCATTAAAATATGATGGCACGCATACCCACTGTCTTCCAGGAGAACGCCAGACACTTCTCCTTCTTCAAATTGGCCACAGATCATGCTACTTTTGAACATACGACTGTCGTGTGCAGATCCTGGCCAGCCTGTAACGATGTTTATGAATTCCATAGTGAAGTTCACAATGGCCTGAAAATTAAAAAAAAATCCAAGATATAAAAAGCTACTCTCAATGCAATATATATATATATATATATATATATATATATATATATATTAATTAAATAAAAGTTAAACTTAGTTTTATTCGATTTTCATATTTATTAAGATATAATTCAGTGACAGCTGTTTCGGTACACTGTACCTTCTTCAGACATGTACCGAAACAGCTGTCACTGAATTATATCTTAATAAATATGAAAATTGAATGAAACTAAGTTTTATTTTTATTTAATTAATTAATATGGATTTTCATCAAGTAAACACCAACTCAATTGATTATATATATATATATATATATATATATATATATATATTCAATTTTTCATATTCAAAATTCTTACTATAAACTATGCCGTTCCTGACGAAAAACTATTCATTTTTTATTCATAGCCATTACAAGCACTTCAGTTTTGTCATTGCATTAAAATTGTGATGGTTTCGTCAATTGTTTTATTGGAAGTAAATTTGGCTCAACTGCACTTTTACTAGCGCTTGATTTTTCAGTTATATTATTGTAAACTATAGCACTTATTTTGTATTTCCTAATATTTTAAACTTTTTCAAACAATTTTTATAACATTATTAGACAGTTTCGAAGTATTTATTTAAATGTGCAAATCACAATTTTATGACACTGTTAGAAATATTGTGATGCTAACTGCTATTTTCTCCACAGAGTATATTACTTAGGGTCGCATGTTTGGACGCATTAGACAGTAAAATGCCTTCTCTGCTGAGCAAGTTGTATGCTAATACGATTTTGCTTACTCAGAAATCTGTTCATGCGATAATAATTGGTTAAATTTGTAAGCTACCTGCAGAGGTACCTTACATGAGCAACTCAAATTAAAATCGGGATTTCCCGAAGGGAACCGACGGGAAGCGATGGTAATCGATGTACTTTGCTGCTTTATCCAACATTTATCCAAGATGTCGGACCTTGAAGACTTCGATCATGTTTTCGGTATACACGGAGAAGAGGAATTTGATAGAGTCTACCAAAGAATTCAACTGGAAGAACAGGAGAATCGGCATAATATTGCGTGTCGCAGACGTGTTTGTATACGGTATTATTTGCGGGATGCAAGCATAAATGCATTCCTCTATAGCAGACGAAAATAACGGAAGTGGTTTTATCGCTGAGAATTCTGGGTAATTCGTTGCCAATATTACGAAAACGTCGACTCTCATGCATTACCGATAAGTCGGCCGTTAATTCGTTCTCAGCAATTGCTCACGGCGAATCAGCTCACTAGTGATTGGAAGTAATTTGAGTAGAGAGTAATGTTCTAACATACGACCCTTAGTCTATGATTTTTCTATCGCTGTTTTGGGTTATCGCTGGTTGGATCAGCATTAGGGAGCGATAAGTAAGTGTACACCCATTTTTAATCAACGTTTGGTAATTTTAATATTATTAATATGTCTTTTTAACATACAGGGTGGACCGCTCGAATGGACCTAATTTCAATTGCTTGTTACTGGCAAACGGTTGAAGATAGAAACTTAAAACAACGTTCATAGTACAGAAAAACTCACCAAGTTTCGAATCCTGTCGGTAGATGGCACAAAGATACGTTTCTCGTTCTTAGATTTAATTGTTTGTGAAAATGGCGACTCCGCAGATGAAAGCGCAAGCTGTTTTGTGGTATGCGGAGTTTAAATCAATCATTAGAGTTCAAAGGGAGTTCCGGCGTGTGTTTAACCGTGATGCTCCAACTGCTAGAAGCATAAAGAAGTGGCGTGATACATTATTAGCTACAGGATCTGTGTTGAAGAAGCATGGTGGTGGTCGCAGAGCATCCGATGAAATGGTAGCAAATGTTCAAGCCGCATTTGAGCGAAGCCCCCGGAAGTCATTAAGAAGAGCTTCGCGGGAACTTCAAATACCAAAATCGACATTACAACGGATTGTCCACAAACGCCTCAAACTGCACGCATATAAAGTGCAGTTAGTGCAACGTCTGGAGCCGAATGACATGCCGAAACGAGTGGAATTCGCCAATACGATGCTGGACCGTCTCGGCGCTGATCCTGACTTCATGACCAAGATTTTCTTCTCGGACGAAGCCACTTTCCATTTGTCAGGCAAGGTAAACCGGCATAATGTGCGGATCTGGGGATCGGAGAATCCTCACGCTATTCAAGAGCATGTTCGTGATAGTCCGAAGATGAATGTTTGGTGCAGTTTGTCACATAATAAGGTCATTGGACCGTTTTTCTTCGCCGAGAAAACTGTTCGTGGTACCACATATCTTGACATGCTGGAGCAGTTCTTCTTTCCACAAATTGAACAACTGCAGCCTAACATCGTTTTCCAGCAAGATGGTGCTCCTCCCCACTGGTCCAATGAAGTTCGTACGACTTTGTACAACATTTTCCCTGGCCGTTGGATTGGTAGGGGAGGACCAATCGCGTGGCCCCCGAGATCTCCCGATTTAACACCACTGGATTTCTTTCTCTGGGGCTATGTCAAAGATAAAGTTTACACCACCCCAGTCAAAGACCTTCGTGATCTTCGTGAGCGCATCATAGAGGCTATTGAGAACATTCCAGAAGACATACTCCAACGTACTTGGCAAGAAATTGTTCATCGCTTTGATATCGTCACAGTGACTGCTGGGGCTCATATAGAGATGTGGTGATCTGGATATCAAAACTTGGTGAGTTTTTCTGTAATATGAACGTTGTTTTAAGTTTCTATCTTCAACCGTTTGCCAGTAACAAGCAATTGAAATTAGGTCCATTCGAGCGGTCCACCCTGTAGATTTGGGGATTTATTGCAAATATTGGTCATTTAAATTTCATAGTGATGGATTGTAATCGAGGATGATAATCAATATGGTTCGATTGTGGGTTATTGGTGGCTCTCAAACTGTGGCGCATGCACACTGTTATTCTATAGGACTTTGAAAATATTTCATGCTAGTTTAAGTGCAGTTTTTCCGTAAATTTACTTGTACCTTAATAAAGAAAGAACAAATAATGCTTGAATTGTGACTTGAACCCTGGATCTCTGATTCTGTACATTAGTACAATACCAATTACACCATCTGAGCACCGATAAGAATGTCAACATTTCTTTCTACTTATACAATTCTCGTTCGTCCGAAGACCATCAATACCAACATGCCAATTGGAATCTTTTATTCAGAAGTACTTTTATTGAGAAGTTATACATTACTTTTGAACGGTAAAGCTTCATACTTTGAAGTTTTTATTAAATTAACACTTTCCAACCTAGATTAATTAAGGAAGAAAAATTAAGGCTTGGAAAGTGTAAATTTAATAAAAACATGAAAAAATTAAAATATGGTTATATTTTATTTGTTATTTATGCAAAAATATATGTTATGTTATGGGATAAATGGTATGAGGTAGTAATCTAGAACAATATTAACACAATACATTTTCAAAATGTTTACACTGATATTGGTCTACAAAATCTCCTACTTGGCACAAATTATTTAGGTAAAAAGCATCATAAATCAAGTATTCACCTAAAATGGTTCACAGATGCTGCTTGGAGGTCTGCTTTTATGTGCTATATATTTTAAGACAGTGCAACTAATGGCTTTATTTCAATTTTCTTACAATACTGATCAAGGCAACTTAAGCCATGGATCACATGTCGTAGATTTACGACACGTAGAAGAACCTGAACTCTAAAAATAAAGCTTCTAAAAAAAATTAGTTGGATCTTTCATTATCAGTTTTGAATTACAACTCTAATGATGTCAATTAAAGAGCATAAGGGCCTTCTAGGCCTGTTGCGCTTGGAGAGAGGGAGTGAAATAAAATAATAATAATAATAATAATAATAATAATAATAATAATAATAATAATAATAATAATAACACACAAAATACTTGCTTAACTAGTTTTTGTACATACCTGACAGTTGAAGGAGAATACGCCCAAGCTATTTCTGAAGATTTCGGGATATTCTCCTCCAGGATTCCTTATTTTTATATGCGTGCCATCGATGAATCCAACTACACCACAGAAACAAGCAATTCTATGAAATTCATAATGGAGATGACGAACCTCATCTCCATTAGGGAATGTTATAAATTGTAGTTTCAATTCTGCAATAGAGGTGGATACTTTTCTGATGACAGGTGACACAGTACTTTGGCACTACAAGCTGCATACTTTCTGTGAATAGAATTAATAAACAAATTGTATAAATTCACAATTGGTATGACACAATATTTATGCCATAATAAATTTAATATTTGTCTGGCCACACCTTGATTAAGTATTTGTTCCTGAATCGAGGAGTTTAGCATAAAATTAAATGAAGCATTATCAGATAATCTTTCATGTGCTTAATTTAAAGAGTGAAGCAAATTATGGGTAAACTTTAGTATTTGACTCTCATCTATTCAATGAATAAGTTCTACAGAATCGCACTGCACATGCGCGAATGTTTAATGTAACCTTCACCAGGTGGCAGGATATAAATGTGAAATCGAAATAACTAACCTTCTTAATAAATTCCCAAACAGTTTATGAGAAACTGACATACACCCATTACACTCTTCCTAACCTAACAAAATAAATTGCTTGCATATTATTCAATAAACTAATCATACGTATACTAACTTGTCCCAACAAAAACACACGAAATGAAGTTAATTTCTTTAAATTAAATAATAATAATGTTAAGTATTAAAAAATTTATAGAAATCTTGTTTTATTAATTTCTACTACAGTAGTTTGAATGAAGAGGTTTCATTATTTGCATTTTCCTTATATTATATATATACATACACATATATATATCGTACTATTGAATTACTAATTATTATCAAATTTTGTTCGTTATGTGACCGGAGCTAATAAAAATTTCCCTTTTTTGCGTGTAATATACAAACAAAAAAACGATCATGTTAATGATTATACACGAGAGTGATATTTTATTTTTCTACATGAATTATTTGTAATCGGTTTATATAGTATTTCCATACACGTTTGTAATAAACAACACTAGATTTTAAGAAGTTTCACGATGCATATTGAAGAAGTTAGAATATAATGAATCATACAGCATATATTACATGACTTACCTGTATATCGGGGAATATCCTGAAAGTACAGGCGGCGACGGCGATTCGCTTGATCCCGTAGATTTTTGTTCAATTTCCACATCTTCTATTAATTTCTGTGCCTCCAAACCCAAAAGATTATTCACTTTTGGAATTCCGTCATTTCTACTGTGGAGCAGAACAAAGGGAAAGACGGGAATACTGCCGACTTAAAATTTGACATTTGAAAGTGAGTAAGGCGTGGCCAAAACGAGAGTCGAGAGACGAGAGTTGGTTTCAAGAATACTCTCGACGTCATAGGAAGGCGGAGCCACTCACTTCGAGAGGAGAGTTGGTTTCAAGAATACCGGCCTAAGACTGATGAATTTACCAGCAGAAAAGGAAGTATTGAGAGACGGGGGAAGTTCTAAAAATACAGGTAAGACTAATGACAAGGGGAACAAAATAGGATTTGTTTACAGTCGGTACATGGAACATCGAAGGGTTAAAACAAAAACTTTCAATGGGCACATGTGTAGAGTTTATTGAGACTGTTGATATATTAGCTCTAGCAGAGACATGGTTAAAAGCTAATAAATGTGTAAATCTATGTAATATGAAAGGTTATTTCAAAGGTAGTGAAACTAAGGGGAAGAGAGGTAGATATCCAGGTGGCGTTGCCATTTTATATAAGGTGAACTTAGACCCGTATATTTCTATCTATCTTCTGGTTTTTACAGCTACTGCCGTCTTCCCGTGCCAAACCTCCAAAGCCTACGGTCTTGGGCATCTTCGATGCTTAGCCCTCTAGCTTGCATTACTGTCTTCATGTTTTCCTTCCATGTTAACCTTGGTCTTCCTCTTTTCTTCTTTCTGTTCGGATGCCATTCATATAGTTGCTTCGGCCATCGCTCATCTTCCATTCTTAAAAAATGTCCTAACCACTTTAATTCCTTCTCCTCAATTCTTTCAATTATGCTTTCTTCTGCTTCCATTATGTTTCTAATTTCCTTATTTGTGACATGTTCTAATTTAGACTTTCTGGCACTTCTTGGATAATAATCTATTTTAGAGCTAATAGTCTATTCTTGTAGTAATTACTGATTGTCCATACCTCACTTCCGTACATTGCAACAGATTCCACCAATGTTTTACCAATATTTTTTTTGTGTCTTTTCCAAGTATGCTTATCCCACCATATGGAATTTAACGATGATATTATTTTGCTACTGAATTCAATTATGTGTTTTATGTTCTCTTTGCCTATGCCTTCGATGTAATCCATAATTATTCCCAAATATTTGGTTTGCTTTATTTGGATTCCTTCTTCCAATATTAAATTTTCTCTTTCATTGCTATTTATTGCCAGATATTCTGTTTCTTGTAAATTTACTGTGAAACCCCATGATTCATATGTGTTTTTCAACCTTTTTATCATGAATTCCATATCAAATTTGTCTTGCGCTAAAACCACATCGGCAAATTGTAATGTCAGCAAAAATCTGTTGTCTATTGGGATCCCCATACCTTTGCAGCTTTGTTTCCATTTCGTTAATATAAATTCTACATACATATTAAATAAAATTGGTGATAGACTACACCCTTGTTTCAATCCCTTTGTGGTTTTTATAGGACTAGACATTATATTTCCAATTTTAACATAAGCGTAGTTATCTTTATAGATTTGTTTAATAATTTCTATTAGGTTTCTGTCAATATTGTATTTCTCCAATACTTCCCATAATTTGTTCCTCGAAATTCAGTCATAAGCTTTCTCTAAATCTATCATTGTCAAATGGGTTTATTCTCCAACTGCAGTCCGTTTTTCAATTAACTGTTGTATTGCAAATATATTGTAAACACATGACCTTCCTGGTCTGAATCCATTTTGATCTTCTCCTAATTTGTCTTTAATATCTTTTTGTAACTTTGTTTTTAATAACTTCGTAAATAGTCTATATAATGTGTTATTTATACTTAGTCCTCTGTAGTTTTTTGCGTCTCTTCTATCGCCCTTCTTGTATATTGGTACAATGTAGCTTATTTTTTATTCATCAGGAATCTTCTGTATTGCAATGCACTTATTAAACAAGTCCCTTAATCTACCTATTAAATTTTTTGGGCCATATTTAATTAACTCATTGGGTATGTTTCCCGGCCCTGGTGTCTTTTTATTCTTTAGGGTTTGAATGTCTAATTCTATATCCATTGTATCAAATTCCAGGGCGTTCATTTCTATAGTTGGATTTTCTGTTGTGTCCATAAACTCATTTCTAGTTTCTGACAGTAAAGCTTTGTAATGTTTTTCTGCGTTTGATTTTACTAACAAATTTATCTTGCTGGAAGACCCGTATATTAAAGAGGTAAATATTGCTTTAAAAGAGAAATTTGTATATATTACCATGCAGGAGGGGCAGAAATGTGCAAGTTGTCTATTTACCGCCAGCCAGTAACTTCTAAATATGCCAATCCAAATGTTTTCGTTGAATTGTCTGACTCGTTGGCAGAAATAAAAGATAGGTTTCCGGAAGCGGAAAATAATAATTTTAGGGGACATTAACTGTAGGATTGGGGAGAAAAATATCACTATAAAATCAGATGATAATGAAACACGAGGTGAGAAAGTAGGAGAAGTAAAGATAAAATTATAAATTCAGAAGGAAACCAATTGTTAGCTTTTGCGATACATTTGAACTTAAAATTTTGAAATGGGAGATATGGGCAAGATAAAAATTGGAGAACAGACATTTACTAATAAAAATGGAGGGAGCGTAATCGATTATTCAATATGCACACAAGACATTATTCCAGTCCTAAGTAATTCCTGTATAGTTTCCAGAATCGAATCTCGCCATTTCCCAAACAAACTTATTTTAAATATGAAAGGTATTAGTGACACAGTTAATGATGAGGTGGCAACAACATTACGGCCAATTACACGTTTCAGGTGGATCGAGGATCGGAGAGAAGATTTTTCAGGGGTTCGGAAACTTTAATACAGGATTTTCAATTAAATGATCTCAGCGGGGATGAAATTAATGAAACTTTGACAGAATGTTTTCAAAAAGCAGGAGACAAATTCAAGGTTAAATGCACAATGTATCAGAATGACAAAGGGTGGTACAATAATGCATGTAGAAAGAAGAAGAAGTTTGTCGAAAGTAGTCTTTTAAATATTAAAAAAAGGAAGCACAGTTGTAAACAGAAAAAAAATATGTGCAAGTGAGAAAGGAATATAAAGAATTAATGGGAGAAACAAAACTAAAATGGCAAAATAAGAAATCAGAAGAAATGAAAATCGCTACAGAAAGTGAGAACATTACGGACATATGGAAAGCGATAAGGGAACAAAAAGTAAACTCCATAAATCGGACAAGAATAACGCCCGGGGAATGGAGAAGCTACTTTGATAGGGTGCTGGAAAATGAGGGGTTAAGATATAATCAAGGAAATATAGTGGAGATATCAGACCCAATTTATATTCTATTACTGGATTAGGATATTACGAAATATTAAGTGGTTTCTTCCATTAAATTTTTAAAGAATGGTAAAGCACCTGGAATTCATGATTAAAACAGTAACTATTTGGACGCTTAAATGGCTTACGCTGCCTAAACCATAACGAATACACAAAATTAATGTACACAGAATTGAATACCTCAAAACGCCGCACAAAGAATCCGCGACAGCATATGTTTATCTCTTTCGGATAACTCACAATAACCATTTCTGTGTTTCATTGATGCCAAGAAGATCGAGACAAGTACGTAGATTCCTGTGAAAGCATAGCAGCCCCTAGCGGGTATTCCTTTACGGATAACTCACAATAACTAAATTTATCTTTTAGTTCATTTATGCCAAGAATATCGAGATAAGTAGATTTCCGGGCAACATCGGGTAATCAGCACGGGAAATCTTAAAATAGGCATACTTACGATATATATTTATAATTATTTTTCATTCTATTCATTCAACTAATCATAAGAAGTGCATCGAATTTCGTATTTCAGCTCATTTATGCCAAGAAGTTCCGGATAAGTAGATTTATTTAGGCGTAGCAGCGCACGCCGAGTATAAACTAGTTATATATATGTTTTGCTATATTGAGTGCTAAGTCCAAAATTGCTATATATATATATATATATAATATTTCTAAGAAAACTACAATACATGGTAAATTGAAGTTTTTTTAGTTTTAAGTTAGTAGAACATGACGGCGGTAGCATTGCTTCTGAGAGGATTACCTATGCGAAACATGGGCTCTTACTTTAAGGGAGAAAAAGAAATTACGAATATTTCGGAATAACGTTCTTACGAAAATGTTTGGGCCAAAGAGAGATGAACTATAACGTGAATGGAGAAGACTGTGTAACAATGAGCTACATGATATTTATAGAAAGCCAGATATAATAAGAAATGTTAAGTCTCGTAGACTGAAATATGCAGGAAATGTGGCCAGAATAAGGAATGAGAGAAGTGTTTCTTCTGTTCTCTTTATCTTTTTGTTCATCGACGGATTAAGCCTGTTGGCTCGTTCCGATTTCATGAAAGTTAGAATAGTTAAAATTGTTCAGACTATCTTCTGTATGACCGTCCAATATTTCCTCTTCCGTGTGGTACATAATTCAGCAATAATTTTGGAATTTTTTCTTCTGGCATTCTATGAACAAGTTCTTTCCAAGCGTTCCTATATTTAACTATTTGATCTGAAAGTTTGAAAATATTTAGTTAAAGTGCATGAAAGCTAATTTTAGGGAAACCAGAGGGAAACGCCCAGTCTTCAAAAATTTTAATCAAAGTGAAACATTTTATTATAAGGGGTAGAGTTTTAAGAATTAGAAAATTAAAAAATTTTAATCAAAGTGAAAAATTCCATTATAAGGAGTAGAATTTTAAGAATTAGACAATTTAAACATTTTATTCAAAGTAAAAAATTATATTATAAGGAGTGGAGTTTTGAGAATTAAGATTTATATAAACATTTGAATCAAAGTGAAAAATTCAATAAATGATTCAGTAGTGATAGAAAAGTTATTAACCATGAAATATTTTGTGTATGGACAGAAATGGGAGAATGTTAACATGTAAATATTAATTTTAAGAATATGGTTAATACAATTAATTCTAGTAATAATTTTAATATAGAACAAGTTTATGAAGAAATAATAATCATATTTTATTATTATTATTATTATTATTATTATTATTATTATTATTATTATTATTATTATTATTATTATTATTATTATTATTATTATTATTATTATTATTATTATTATCACTATTATTATTATTAGTCCACCGCTGTGGTCTCGAGGTAGCGTGCTGCCTTGTCACGCAGTGGGCCCGGGTTCGATCCCTGGTCTGGGCAGTTTTTCTGGGTGAGGTTTTTATCGGGGTTTTTTCTCACCTGTAAAACAAATGTCAGGAAAACTTTAAGGCCCAAACGGTCCCCGAAATCATATGGCCAACATCATCATCATCCTTATCATTATCATCATATTTATCATCATCATCATCATCATCATCCTTCACCGGTGTGGAAAGCAACGGGAAGCTACCACACCTACAATTCCCTAGTAAAGCTGTAAAGCATACCATGAAAATGCAATGATTGCAGTGAGAGACCTGCCCTCGGGCAGAATTACTATGAATAGATTATTATTATTATTATTATTATTATTATTA
The DNA here is from genome assembly GCA_030220185.1 of Diploptera punctata. Taxonomy (NCBI): domain Eukaryota; kingdom Metazoa; phylum Arthropoda; class Insecta; order Blattodea; family Blaberidae; genus Diploptera; species Diploptera punctata. The sequence goes on along the minus strand of JASPKZ010000464.1, from coordinate 124,018 downwards.
TTACTACTACTTTATTACGAATATTCTACAGTACAGTGTTTCTCCTTCAACCCAAAGTGATATGTCGCCAGAGATACCTGTCTAAAGCATTTTATACCCTCAAATCTCTAGCTTCCATACTTCTCTTCACTCAATCTATCCAACGTTCTCTAGGTCTGCCTCTTCCACTTCTCCCATTAACTTTCCAATTAAGGATCTTCTTTGATATTCACTCTTCTTCAATTCTTATGAGGTTTCCATACCATTTCAAACGTTTTCCTTCTTTTTTCAATTTTTTATTTTTTCCAACTTCATAATTTCCCTTTTTCTGCTGTTTCTGAGCTTGTCGCTTCTTGCAATTCTTATCGGTCGCCTCCAAAAATCCATTTGTACTGCTAGCAGCTTGTTGTCTTGTTTTCTATTTACTGTCCAGGTTTCGGACCCATATAATATAATTCTTTGTAACAGAACTTGAAATATAGTTTTTCTTCGTTCTTTATATTATATTCCTATTTCAAAGAACTGAGTTCAACTTACCAATGATTCTTTTCCACCAGTTATTCGGCTTTCATTTTCTGTAGTTGAATTCTAATTTCTTTTCTAAAATAAATCCCCTAAGTATTTCAAATATTTAACATTGCGTATTCTTAATGAATTACATTTTAGCTCATCTGTTGTATCCAATGAATGGTATTCTGTTTTATTATAAATTTATCTGCAATCCCCATTTTTTTGTATTCTATCTCAAATTTCCTTAACATGAAATATGCATGAGAAATCACCATCTGATCATCTGCGAATAGTACATGGTGGAGGTAATAATTATCCTCTATTTGCACTGTTTTGGCCAATTCTTTGTAAAATTATCATTATACATTTTGAACAACGTCGGTAATAAGCAACATCCTTATAGTAGACCTTTTATGTTTGGAATGTTTCTGAAAGTCTGTTACCCATCTTGATTTGACATTTGTTTTCTGAGTATAATGTTCTTATAATACTAATTTTGTATCATTTATATTCACCTCTTCTAGGGCTTTCCAGAGCAAGATTCTGGGTTTGCTATCATACTCCTTTAACAAATCAATAAAAATCAAATCTACTGGTTACGATTTGTCTCGGCATTTCTCTAACACTTGTCTCAGTATGAACATATTATCAGTGCATGATTTGCCTGCAGTGAACCCACTATGTTCTTCCATATCTTTGTATTATCTGTCTAATCTACGTTTTATAATGCGTGCGAATATTTTCATAATTGAGTTATTCACATATCTCTATTTGCACTGCAGTTTCTTCTCTCTCCCTTCTTATATATCGAGCTTATAAACCCCAATTTCATTCCTGAATGTATTGTTCCTCCTGTACGAATATTTGTATATAATTTCATAAGCAATTGTATCACTTTTCGTCCTCCATTTTTTAATAACTCTAGATTAATTCCATCAGGTTCACTGGCTTTCCCATTTTTCCCTTCATGGATACAAGCAGTCACTTAATCCTCAGATATTTCCCAATCTACATTCTCATGAATAAATTTACCTTCATCCATGTATTCCGGCCGTTCCTCATTTAATTTCCTTTTTGTAATATTGTTCCCATTCTTTTAGTGAAATTAGTTCCATGTTTGTTCGACGTGACACATTCGTTCTCAATGTCTCTGAAGTTGCTAGGCTGCTTTTGATTGTTTAAATCCTATTTGGCAGTTTATATCTGCACATTCTGCATCATATTATTATTATTATTATTATTATTATTATTATTATTATTATTACTATTTGTTAAATGGGAGATCCTACTCTGGTAGCTGAATTTAGGGGGGCTGGTTTATTTTGTGACCCCCACATAACACGAAGTCCAAGAATAAAATAAAAGATTAATTTGTCCAGGAATTTTTAATTAAATAATTGGAGGACCAGTTCTTCTTTAAGAACAACATATTTATTAACTATTTGATTCACAAGTCCATCTTGCACGTGATTTAATTATTCCAACTTTCCGCATTTCATATTTACTACATTAATCTTCATATCGCACACCCATGTTGAAGCCACTTTTCGCTTCTCTAGACCTCCTACCACTCTCTAACGTCAAGGCTCGGCTTTCCACCCTAGCCGCGAGTCATACTGTAAGTCATACTCCACCATCTCACCTATGGCATTGTCGTTGTTATGGAAGGCGGCCCCCGGACTTCAGACCCCGAAACATCCACACTAGCCGAGAATCGAACTAAAAGTGACGCTACTACTTAACGCCAAGACAAAAGAAGGAGGGATAAAACAAACAAAGAAAATTTTGTTGGCATTACTGTAACACGCCTTATATAAGAAGGGGAGTATAGGCAACGAATTGGACGTTGCATTATATCATCTCTCAATACTTTGGATTGGATGCTAATGAAGTCATTCACGGATATTAACAATATTACAAACTTACGAATAAATGCTGACACATTCAAAATAATAGTGGTTCCTCTTTCTTTCTAGAACAACCAGTATGCAGGTGTGTAATTCTATACTTTTAATGACATGGCTGGCGACATTCAGACGGCAGTATGTTACGTACAAGACGGATTCAAATACATGACAGAATATAAAAATCCAATATTGAACAATATAAAAATTATCGTAACATTATTATTATTATTATTATTATTACTATTACTATTACTATTACTATTACTGTTACTATTACTATTACTGTTACTATTACTATTACTATTACTATTACTATTACTATTACTATTACTATTACTATTACTATTACTGTTACTATTACTATTACTGTTACTATTACTATTACTATTACTGTTACTATTACTATTACTGTTACTATTACTATTACTATTACTATTACTATTACTATTACTATTACTGTTACTATTACTATTACTGTTACTATTACTATTACTATTACTATTACTATTACTATTACTATTACTATTACTATTACTATTACTGTTACTATTACTATTACTGTTACTATTACTATTACTATTACTGTTACTATTACTATTACTGTTACTATTACTATTACTATTACTATTACTATTACTATTACTATTACTATTACTGTTACTATTACTATTACTATTACTGTTACTATTACTATTACTGTTACTATTACTGTTACTATTACTATTACTATTACTGTTACTATTACTAGTTACTATTACTATACTATTACTATTACTATTACTATTACTATTACTATTACTATTACTATTACTATTACTATTACTATTACTATTACTATTACTATTACTGTTACTATTACTATTACTGTTACTATTACTATTACTATTACTATTACTATTACTATTACTATTACTATTACTGTTACTATTACTATTACTATTACTGTTACTATTACTATTACTATTACTATTACTATTACTATTACTATTACTATTACTATTACTGTTACTATTACTATTACTATTACTATTACTATTACTGTTACTATTACTATTACTATTACTTTACTATTACTATTACTATTACTGTTACTATTACTATTACTATTACTATTACTGTTACTGTTACTATTACTATTACTATTACTATTACTGTTACTATTACTATTACTATTACTATTACTATTACTGTTACTATTACTATTACTATTACTGTTACTATTACTATTACTATTACTGTTACTATTACTATTACTATTACTATTACTATTACTATTACTATTACTGTTACTATTACTATTACTATTACTGTTACTATTACTATTACTATTACTATTACTGTTACTGTTACTATTACTATTACTATTACTATTACTGTTTACTATTACTATTACTATTACTATTACTGTTACTATTACTATTACTGTTACTATTACTATTACTATTACTGTTACTATTACTATTACTATTACTATTACTGTTACTATTACTATTACTGTTACTATTACTGTTACTATTACTATTACTGTTACTATTACTATTACTATTACTGTTACTATTACTATTACTATTCTGTTACTGTTACTATTACTATTACTATTACTATTACTGTTACTATTACTATTACTATTACTATTACTGTTACTATTACTATTACTGTTACTATTACTATTACTATTACTATTACTATTACTATTACTATTACTATTACTATTACTATTACTGTTACTATTACTATGACTGTTACTATTACTATTACTATTACTGTTACTATTACTATTACTATTACTGTTACTGTTACTATTACTATTACTATTACTATTACTGTTACTATTACTATTACTATTACTATTACTGTTACTATTACTATTACTATTACTCCTAATAATGTGGTGATGAATCAAACTTGAGAGATGTATAGGACGTTATTGGAAAACTGAAAATAAGTGACAAGGACTTAATGGTATCCCAGAGTAGATCTTGAAGTGTAGAGCAAAACAAATAAGCCCAGCAACATTAAAGTTGACAACGTTAATTTGACTAATACCCAGTGAATGGAGAGTAGAAATAATGTGCCCATTGCACCAAAAAGAAAGATCTAATGTAGCGTTCTAACTATATAGGAATAATACTTTTAAATAAAACATCCAAAGTGTTCTCAAAAATGATAAATGCCCGCCTTGTCCCATATGCGGTGAAAATTACTGGAAATTATGAAACTGACTTTCGTAGTGGGAAATCTATGATCGATCAGAATTTTACTCTAAGTAAATTTCCTGAAGAAAACAATAGAGTTTAATATTAAAATATAAAATTGTTCATAGAAGTTTTACTACTAATTATAATATTAACAAAACTGGTCTCTGTAAAGTTATGGTGCAATTTGAATTCCCTGTTAAATTAATAAACATTGTTAAAGCTATAATATGATATCAGTGTCATATTAAAATCCAATCTTAAATATACAAAACCATAAATTGTAGTAAAAGATATTCATTAGCAGGTCCGCCTTTCAATATTGCATTGAAACATGTCATTAGAGAAGCTAACAAACAGTATAGAGAAACAGCCCAAATTGTAGCATATTCTGATGATATTGGTAGGACACAATATGATATTAAGAAATATTTTAAAATGTTTAATCTGACAGCATATAATGTTAATGAAAATAAAACTATGTGATAATTAATAATAATAATAATAATAATAATAATAATAATAATAATAATAATAGTAATAATAATAATAATAGTAATAAAATTTAAAAAATTAATAAATTCACATTTCAAAGAACAAGTATGTTTGTCTACATTGGTTCTATTTTAAGTGACACTTATTAGAGACGAAATCAGTAGAAGAATTCAAATTTTAAATAAATGCTAATTTGGTCTTCAGTGACGTTTTAAATCAAGATTCCTATCGGATGGAACAAGATGAAATATATATAAAACATTGATAAGATTGTTGGTGTATTGTATAGAACTATAGACAATGCAATGCTGACTAATTGTCAGTTTTTGAAATAAGTTCCTGAGAGAAATTTATAGTTCATAAACATAATCGAAGCAGGAGTTGGTTCTGCATATTGATGGATTCATCGTCTCAAAAACAAGTTAAGCATCAAGTGCTCCGACAACCACGCAGAGCAGATAGCAATACTAAAAGCCCTGGAAAAACTACAGGAAATAGACTGTGGAACTCGAATTAATAAAACAGCAGCATTACATAACTCTATTATCTTCTCAGAAACAACAATAAAGACATCAAAATTATCCACGGTATCAGGACCAAACAGCACATACCCTAACAACAAAAAATAGATCATAGGCTTCACATGGGTTAAGGCCCATGTAGGAAACGAGCGTATTGAACTGGCAGACCAATTATCCAGAGAAGCGGCAATTAACCCCGAAACCGAGTTGGTACGTACCAACAACTCTTATGAAAGGAAAAGTTGGAAAGTGAGTGGTTGTCCACATTAAATGAACAAATAAAAATACTTATTTTCTACTTTGAAAGGGAGACTGAAAATAATATGATAAGCTCGGGTGAATTAGGACAAACATTTAAAAATAATCTGAAATAATGGTTTCATTTCGGTATGATATTTATTTACCTTGTAAGGGTCCCTTGCCAGGGAAACGATGAAGACCTCAACGGCGGATATGGCGGAGTAGGAGTCCTACCGTACGGCATTGAAGGCGGAAGAGGCAAACACTCCCTAGGTTAACATGGAAAACAGCTGCCTTGCGGGATAAAGGTATCTACAAATGCTAAGGGAGAAACCCCCAACAGAAAAACAAGGGGTGGATCAGACTCCGTAGCTGTGGTGGAAGCAACTGATCTAAGGGACGGAAACCCTAATATCAAATGACCTGGTCCTCCAGTTTGGGGTTTGGCGTTAGGCTAGCTCTCTCGCACAGTAAAAGAATGCATGCTTGTAAATCTCAACAAGAATCAGCCGGACAGTCTAACAGGAAACGACACAATAGAGTCAAAAGGAATACCAATAAAATAAACATAGGGACATGGAATGCATTGACGTTGCTAAAAGCTCGCAAAATGCAAGAATTGGCAGACAACTTAGTATAGTAAAACTAGATATTGTTCCATTACAAGAAATAAGGTGGAATGGCAATGGCATAATTAACAAAAAATTATACAATGTTTTATAGTGGAGCTACAACAAGAACCGGCCAGGCTGGAACTGGCTTCTTTGTTAAGAAGCAGATTTTACATACAGTAACTGATTTTAAACCATATAACGCAACAATCTGCAAATTAAGAATTCAAAGTAAATATAACAAAATTACTCTCATTAATACTTATGCAACAATAGAAGAAAAAGCAATAGAGACCAAGGAAGAATTCTATGAGAAATTACAAAATGCAATTAAAGAAATACCAAAAAGTGATACTGTAATAGTATTAGGAGATCTGAACGCTCAAATAGGAAAAGAAGAATGCTTTAAAACAGTAACAGGACAACATACGTTCCATGAAACAACAAATACAAATGGTGAAATGTTATATCATTTTTCAATACAAAACAACCTAAAATTTATGAGTACCCAATTCCAACACAAACGAATACATAAAACAACATGGATTTTTCCAGATCATAGCATAATGAATCAGATAAATCATGTATTGATCACCAGAAGCAAACATGACTTAATTGAAGACGTCAGAGCATTACGAGGACCCAATATCGACTCAGATCATTATCTGGTTAGGGTGTAATATGAATAAACATTTAAGTGGAATAAACAATTTTACAAAATAGTGATAAATTAAAATAATATAACGAAGTATTAATAAGTCAAATCAGGGATTTACCTGAGAATGAAAATGCAAATATAAATGATAAATGGAATAAACTAAAAAATACAATCTTTGAAGCAGCAGAACAAACTATTCCAAAACAATAAAAAACAGAAAGAAACGAATGGTGGGATAATGATTGTAGAGAAATTATTGATCAAGAAAATGAAGCAAGAAGAAATTATATACAAATGAAAACAAGAGCTAGCCAAGAACAATATAAAACCAAACGAAGGGAATCCAATAAAACATGTGAAACAAAACAGAAAGAATGGAAAAATCAAAAAAATGATAAATATAGAAAGCAATTTTAGAATGAACGACGTCGGGAAGTGTTTTTTAATAATGTTAAAAATTTTAATTATTGTACAAAATCAACCACACTAACGTGTAAAGATGCAGAAGGAACAATACAATCTGAAGCAACAAAAGTTATAAAGAGATGGAGAGAATATTTTATTAATATTTTTAAAGCAGATCAATTACAAAAAAATACGGAGCTTGAAAACACAAGCTTCAAATGAGAGCGCCCTTACAACCTCCGAAGAAATAGAAGCACCAAACTTAAATTAAATCTGTCATATAATAAATAAATTAAAAAATAAAGAGAAGCGCCGGGCCCAGATAATATCCCACCAGAACTAACAAAATTCGGTGGAAGAAACATTAAAACAAAGACTATTTAATTTTATTCAACAAATTTGGAATCAATGTAAGTTGCCTAAAGAATGGAAAGAGGGTTTAATTTACCCTTATACAAGAAAGGTGGTAAAATGACATGTGACAACTACAGACCAATAACTCTTCTCAACATAGCTTTTACATTTTTTGCTATATTACTCAATAAAAGATTGATAGAAAAAATACATAGCAAACGTGAAGGCTATCAAACAGGCTTCAGAGAAAACAGATCAACGAAAGACAATATATTCATTGTACAGCAAATTTTTGAAAAGTATTATGAACACAATGTACGTAGATCTGCATAATATTTTTATAGATTACACACAGGCTTTTGATTCTGTCAACAGGAAACATATAGATGAATGCCTTAAATATTATTAAGTACCACACACATTAATTCAATTGATATCCTATCCTTAACTTTAATAGAAACAACTGCTAAAGTAAAAAACAACAATAAACTAAGTGCAAGTTTCAGTATTAAATCAAGAGTGAAACAAGGAGACCCCCTCTCAGCTACCTTATTCGGCTTAATCGTTGATTATATATATTTAAGAAAATGGAATTAAGGGGAAATATTACAACAAAATTCTTAAACAGTGTATAGCTTATGCAGATGACGTACTGATTACAGCAAGAACCAAACAACCGTTATGTGAAGCCTTCACAAAATTGAAAGAGGAATCTAAAAAAATTGGTCTTAATAATAAATCAAGAGAAAACAAATTATTTAAAATGTAGTAATCACAGTAGAAAATCGGAAAATCAACAAATTGATGACATACAAATTAACACAGTAGAATCATTTAAATATTTAGGTACCAAAGTAAATAGACATAATACATTAGAAGAGGAAATTAAAGAAAGATTGGTAAATGGGAATAAAGCTTATTTTGCAAATAGAACCTTATTTAAAAGCAAATTAATATCAAAAACCGCAAAAATAAGGTTATACAAAACACTAGTTAGACCAGTAGTTACATATGCCTGTGAAACTTGGGTCCTAAAAGAAACCATAAAACAGAAATTACTAATTTTTGAAAGAAAAATTTTAAGAAGAATATTTGGAACAAATAGAGGAACTGATAACTGTTGGTGAATCAAAACAAATAAAGAACTAAACAAATGAATCAAAAGTCAGAACATAGTAAACCATATAAGATCTCTCAGAATTGGTTTTCTTGGACATTTGATAAGAATGGATGATCAGAGACTGGTCAAAAACTCTACAAATGGAAACCTATAGGAGGCAGAGCTGTTGGAAGACCGAAGATCAGATGCGAGGATGACACAATGAACGATCTAAGGAAAAGTAAAATTACTAGTTTGAATATGGCAAGAGACAGATTGGCCTGGAGGAGGATTGTTGAGAAGGCCAAAACTTTCACCTTTGAAGTTGTCGTGCCTTAAGATGATGATGACGATGATGATGATTATGTTTATTTTTTTACTTCATGATGAAACATATTTTTCGGTCAATATTTTGTTCCAGTTATAGTTTTTTCAAACAAATATATAAATAATTATTGACGTTTTATTTTCCAGTATTGCTGTCTCCCTTTTTATCCTATTTTTATTGTGAATAGGTACTGTTTTTGGGTGAAACGGGACAGTTTTCAGATGTCTTCCCACGGCAAATATTTATTTATTAAAAACCTCATACAAATTTATAACATTTTCTCTATAAATCATCATAGAATAAGATTTTTTTAATATTATGTTTATATTTCTTTCTTCCCTCAATGACACCATCCACGTTATTTTCCATGACACCAGGGGCATTCTCCAAGTTTTGATGAATGGGATAACTATATTTTATAAATAAAATCCACACATAGTGTTATTCTGTTTCTCCTCTCCAGTTTCATCATAATTTCCTACTTATTATTTAGATTCTGACGATGATAAATCTGTGCTTATTGCATTTACTCCGCGAAGCAAAAAGCTGCCTTTCTTACATTGTTGAAATGTATATTAAATCCTTCCGCAGGTAATGGAAAAATTATTTGTACCAACTGCTATTTTCAGCGGATCGCCACTTCCACTGATACGGTGACACGAAAGACACGAACGAGGTTCCTCAAATGACTCTGCCGCATCTCCCCTGAGTGTTTAAATTTTCATAGTTTGGCAACACCTAAATCGTTATCGACACAGGCGGGAATAATTATCGGAATGTCTTTCGGGATAAATACTTCATAATTTAGGAAAGAATAACTTGTAATCGGACCATTATTTAATAAGAGACATGCGTAATAAAAAAACATTAAATTTATTAAATGTACAAAGGTAATATTCCACTTACCTCGAACACCAATTCTTTATTGAAATATTCAGATAACCAAACAAGAATAAAAATGTCACACAACTGATTTTGATACATGAAGTACCGAGATTACTCGACAGATGCCAGAGCTTTCGCTGGGAGGCTTATGTTTCAGTGGAGAGAACAAAATTTAAAAATTTCCTATTCACCCGGTGTCCGCCGAGTTTACCCTACATTGGCTCACGCACCAATTATCATCATTACTTACAAGATATGACACGTTTAGTGCATACTTCCAATTAGAGATGACCCGACATATGTGGACCACACTTCTGCTGAAGTGTGAATACACAATACAACACTGACCCTTAGAAAATAGTAGATAACGGTTAAATACACAAAATATGTAAACAGAACAGACTTCGAAAAACTTCAATGAAACTGAATATAAATACTGGCATGAAATAAAAAGATAGCAAAATACATGTTTTGATGTAAAATAACCTGTTTTTATCGATTTTGTTCATTAGTATGTAGTATAAAAATATATGAGTTAAAAAATAACCTACGTACATGCATACATAATACATTCATACATACACGTACATATAAACACACACTCACATATACATATACATGGTGAGTCAGGAGGAAAGGTACATGCTTTGAAGAGTGATACTACTGGTGCAGTAAATGAAGATAATGTTGTTTGAATGTGTACGTTCCCTCACAAAATAAGTATCGCCAACTTCAATGCATTTTGCTTCTCATGTAGACAGCTGTTGTGTTGCTGATCTGAGGTCATTTGTTCTTTCCTTTACTTGAGCACAAGCATGTAAAATACGAGTGAGAAGTTTCTCTCTTGTGTCCACTCTGTGCTTGTAAACTTCGCTCTTAAGCCAACCCCATAAACTGTAATATAATGGGATAAGATTGGATGATCTCGGTGATCAAGCAATGTTTCCTCCACGACCGATCCAACGCCCAGGATGAGGTGTCATTTAACTGGAATGTGCAGGTGCTCATACGAGCTCATGTTGCCAAAGGGATATCCTCTAAGTAGTCTGATAACACCGTACACTAAGACATGCAATGAGACTTGCGGTAAACAACTTCACCGTGTGCAAGTGATTGTGTATAGTAAAGATGACGCTACTTAACCTAACGTAGCTTTGGTTGAATCTCAGCAGTCTACCAACCTCAAAGTATGTACCTTTCCTCCTGACTCACCCTATATGCATACATATATACAAATGTCGAGCTTCCCATGGGTCGTAAACAAAATTTTAACCAAACCCCCTTCCTAGCCTCTGGAAACTCAAACTTCATTTTCTAAAAGGTAAATGGTTCGCTTGCTACTTACAGGTATGCGAATTAGGTGAAGGTGCCTTTATAGGAAAGGAACATGGGTCACTGGAATGTCAGAGAGGAGATGTCCAAGCGGAACGTTAACAAAGAAGCACAGTCCCAAAATATGAACATGTTCACGGTTCAAAACGGTGGAGAGTGTAGACTGGTAAATTGTGTTGCAATACCTTTCGTTCATGTAAGGGTAGATGTAATCCACTACATCAAGTCTGTTAGTAGTGTACGCTAGATGATTTAAGCCGACATGATCTTCATATCTGGTCACTGAACCAACTAATCCAGTCCAGCTTCCATTAGGTAACAAAACTCCAAAATCCCTGCCAGGACTCCAGTGGTAATCCGCACTGTAAACACAAGATACCCTCTGGTACTGGATGTTTGTTGTTCTTCATTGTAATGAATTGGGAACGTCTACTAACCAGAAACGAAAAAAATTACAAGCAACAACATATTTTATATATGGTATAATATTACTCCTACTGTTATTTTATTATTATTATTATTATCATTATTTAATGGAAACCCAGAATTAAAATTATTATATTAACTAAATGTCTCACTGGATGATATTGATTATAGTAATAATTATCATTATCAACATTTGACAACTTAAGAATTTGAAGCTTCTTCCGTTCACACACATTTCAATTGAAAATTTGGATCCATATTACATTCTACCCTATTAATTATTTGTTTTTGTATGATCTTCTTTCCATCTGTGAACATGCTGCCTCCAATTGACTGTCTGCCACCCTATTTTATACAACTGTTAAAATGATATACTTTTGTCGTGATAACTTTACTTTTCTTTTATCCGGCTTGAATTCTTTAAATCGTCATTTGTGCTACTCCTATTTTTTTCATTTGTTATTCGCAAGATTAAAAAAACTCGCAGCTATGCATCGATATAATTGCAATATGTAGCGGAAGCACGGGGAAGGTTGTGTTACAGTTATAGAGGTGTAAATGTTCTGAGAACATACTATACAATACAAGTAATAAAAGCATAAATTAATATTATAACAGATAATTTGATTTCAGAAAATCAACCTGGATTTAGAAAGAAAGATCCTGTGTTAATTGTATCTTCGCCATAAACAAAATAGGAGAAAAAAACACAGTGAATTTAATTTCCCAAAAATAAACTATTTTCGTGGATTATTAAAATGTATTTAGAAACGTGCGCAGGAAAGAACTGTGGATTATAATTAGCCAAAAATGTATCCCACAATGGTTAATACCGCCCATTTAAAATCTATATGTTGAAAATAAAGTGTAATAAAATATATATGAACAAAAAGCAAGAACGTAACTCAGCAAGGAGATAAGGAAGCCTCTTTTCTACGGAAATGTTTAATACTATAACTGTCGAAATAGTGATTACCGGTAAATATCAAACAGATTTAAATAAACTTTTTTTTTTCAAATTAAAATATGCTGTTATATATGCCTTTGCTAACGATCAAATTGTAATATCTCATTCTGAAAAGAGGCGCAAAGAAACCAACTACAATTTATTACTTCAATATTCCAATTAACGAAACGAAAGTTTCAGCAATTATAGTAGCACATAAAATTGGAGCCGAACTTACTGTGACCAGAGGGAAAACGAACATAAACTTGAAAATATAACTTGTCATGGGAGCTTATTAATATTCAAATAACTTATTTATTTTCGAAGATCTGCATTAATTCTGACCAAGAAATATCTACCATAAGAATTAGCTATCACGTAAGAAATTTACATTGGCAGAGGAAGAAAAATGCTGTATTTCTAAGATATTAATATAGTATATAAAAACGCCTAAATTTGCATAATGCCACAGTTTATTCTTAAAAAGCAATAAATATATTCAAAATAAAATCAATAAACGCAGCTATGTATTCGGTGTTATTAATACATTCCTAAAAATACTTGAAAAATAACTGACACTACCACTGCATGTGCATTTCAGCAGGTAACAGTGATGTCTGTGGCACGTGGGACATTCATCAGCTGTCCGCGCAGTACTGCTCCTGAGCGGGCATGATGAATGTTAGACATATGCATATTTTCCTGAGGACGTATTTAACCCAGTACTATTAATTTAAATAGAGAATAAGTCGAAATCACTATCTCAGTGACTTATAGCAATCTACCTCTCAGCAGCTCTCTCTATTGCCTCTCCAAATTCATTCTTCATTTTCTCTAGCACTGTTCTCGTTATCTCTTCAAACTTGCTTGTTATTTCAGGTACTTGGAATACTTGTATGTCTGTATTTAATATATTTGTTGATTTGCATCTGTATTTACATTTAACCCAACATCACAAACGTCACCGCTCAAATATCTTTTATGTTTCACCAACCTGAAATTGAGAGACTGTTCTAACGCTCTCCATATGTCCCCCATGTACTTTTCCACGAACACGGGTTTGTTGTTTGAATCAAATGTCACTTCTGATAACGGGTTCTGAAAACAGACACATAATATTACTACATTCAATCATATACGGATTTTTGGTTTGAATATTCTCACTTCAGACGACAGAGTGTCAAACACTACTGCAACCACAAAACACCATTAAGGACGGTTTCATTCATTTCATATGAAATACAATCAATTTTACGAAACATGGACACAACAAAAGCACCAGGGAATAATGGAATCAGAGTAAGCATCTTTCAACACACATTTAACCTCCTACCCCATATGATAACAATATATAATGTGTGACTGAGAAAAATGGTGCTTTCCCAGGGTATGAAAAAATTCCAAGGTAATCCCTATCCTAAAACCTGGTAAAGAAGACAATGAAGACGTAGGAAAATTTCGACCAATAAGTTCGATCAATATCTAATAAAACTTTTCCACAATCTGTCGTCTGAAGTGAGAATATTCAAACCAAAAATCCGTATTTGTAGGTAGGTACATAGAGAACATTTATGTGTTAGAATGTAGTAATCCTGTTTTCAGAATCAAAGAAGCCAATGTTCATGCTAGAGTATATCTCAGCTTAAGGCCTTGAGAAATATCCAATAAACCGAATAATTTATCATATGCACTTTAAGAACTTTCTAAAAAGAAAACAAAATAGTGATTTTCTCCCCACCTACCACTCAATACACACAAATTAATTAAAAAATGCATGTAGGACAAACCCTCTTAGATAAACATTATGTGGCATTAATCAACCACGATGTCAAGGCAGCATGGTGGCCGGGTATTCTGACATCGCTAAAAATTCTTAACTGTTCCATAAGCTTTTGCGTACTGGTACTATCCAAATGTTACCTTAGCGAAAGGAGTGAAATATTATCAGCAAACATCACTATTCGCAAATCACGAAGAGCAGAATGTCCACAAGTATTTTGTATTGGACTAGGCCTCTGATATATCCATTACAATTACTTAACTAATTGAGAAGGTATAACCTCCGCAGGTGACTACATGATGATAATCAAAGTGGAAAGCCTTATCGAATTACAAAACTTCGCTGGCAAATTTAGTCAAGAAAAGTAAAATCACGTTAAATAACCAGCAATGGGTCACAAGAAGAGAGGAGATAGAAAGAGACATTAACGTCTATATTAACATCAAAACTCTGGAACTAACTGATGTACGTTTATTTTACATTAGATAAGAAGTTTAATTTCAATTTTTACATAGAGAACGTCCTCAAACAACACACAATTAATCCATGCCTTAGCCTAAGTGAACATGGATTAACTGGGAAATAAATCATGATATGCTAAATGTGATATGTAATGAGTTATAATACCTATAATATTGTATGAAGCATCTATATTGATAGAAATAAAAAAGCAATCTTACAACATAGCACAAGACAAGAGAGCACAATGATCAATAAATATAAAAATGACAAAGTTATTCTGCTCTGTGTCCCATGAATCTTTGTGTATTCTAACTATAACCACGCCCATTATAATAGGGAGAAGACCAATTTTTTTATGAAATTATAAAAGTGTGAAACCAAGGAGCTGGAATAGATTCTGCACTTCATCGCACAAAATGGCCACATCTTGCTCACACCATATAATTCACAGAGGCACGGAAATTTAAAGCATGCACATATGAAATATATAAAGATGGCAGTAAAAGACACTTCGGAGTTGGTTCTGGAATTATAACATTTACAGAAAATGGCTTCTCTCATTAACTAGAATACAAGCTTCATCACAGGTGCTCGAACAACCAGGCTAAGCAGCTGGCTATATTAAAAGTTCAGGAAGAAATAGAATCACTACAAATCTGTACAAACAGTAACAAAAAAAACAGCTGCAATCTTCAGCGATAGCAGATTGACAGTAGACTCTTTAAGGAGTGTCTGCAACCGAAGTGTACCGAAATCACCTTTTCGGTAGGTAAAACTATGTAATACTACGCAACTTCTACGTCATAATGTCTTCCCTCTTCAGTGATCTTATAGAACAGTGCCAAATTCCTATCTTCGTTGTTCTCACTCCTACGTACGTCCCTCTTCCTTCTTTATGCGCGGCGTGTTACTGCGCATCTTCCCCTTGCTAGTGATGTCCTCAAATAAGCTGTGCACGTGAATATCAGCGTCATCATCAATTTTGGTTTCCTCGGAGTCAAGTCGATAGTAGCTCGAAGGAGCTGTTTGGTTTAATCAATGCCATAATTATTATTGTTGTTGACTTTTCATTTGATGACCGATTAATATTATTATTTCTTTGATAACTTATTTTCAATGGTCAAGAAGGTAATCTTTTGTTATATTATTTGTATTTCACTTATCTGACTTATGACTCTAATTAAAGTTATAATATTTAAGCTAACTCATGTTTACTAATTGCGTAGCTAGTCATGTTAGGTATTGATATAAATTCCAAAGCTTTCTCAAGCCAATTTAATCTCCTTTTTCCTTCTAGCTTCCACGATTATAATACTGCTTAGCATACAGTACTATATGTTTAATAATTTACTAAGGAAAGGTGGATTAATTTTTGCCATCTATGGGCCCGGGCAATGGAAC
Organism: Diploptera punctata; assembly: GCA_030220185.1. Lineage (NCBI taxonomy): Eukaryota > Metazoa > Arthropoda > Insecta > Blattodea > Blaberidae > Diploptera > Diploptera punctata. The sequence goes on along the minus strand of JASPKZ010000464.1, from coordinate 107,484 downwards.
GTCGATTCAGGCACTCAATACATTCAAGCTCAAGGTAATTATAAAAGATTGGTACGATCACGCACGTACGCACACGCGAGAGGTTGCAAAAATGCTAGCAGAGCGGGGCGCAGAAGTAACTTAACATAACTATCGGACAACATATGAGAATTCTGAAAACCAAAAATGGACCTTTTCCAGCAATGCATATGTCGGGATATTGGTAATGAAATGGCAGGCAACCTGGCCGAAGGAGCAGCGGAGAATAGAAATATAAAATCTTACTACGAAAAAATATCTGAGAACTACCTTCTACAAAACGTGAAGTAGAATATGTCATGAAGTGCGAACATGAATGGCAGGAAACCTCAAAGCATGAAATAACAAACAACATATTTTCCGTGCCGAGGATATAGGTTGATATCAAAAGAAAACATAACGTTTCTCACAGGGTGTGGCTGAATGTATTCTTATCTATACTTTTCAAAATAACAGATAACTTACAATCACCATGCGGGATGCAATCCAGACTACGGTCAATCTCACCAACGAGTGAAAAGCATTAAATACAGAAATAAATTCCTTCAGACAAAACAATATCAGCACTGGGGGGGGGGGCAATTAACTAATTTAAAAAAAGAAAATTCCTTTATAATTACAAAATACAATTTATATAATTTGTACAGTCAGTTAATCTAGAGTAGTCATCCAAAGGTTTTACATTGAATAATTGCAAAACCAGAAACGAACAGATATATCTCAGAGAATGAACCAATTATTTCACAATAGCTATGACAGTTCTTAAGTATGTTTATAATGCATGTAATATTACCAATTACCGTAATGGAACATATAGTCAACTATAAAATATATGTTTCTTATACACGTATCTAAATATATGATTTATTGTTACGTTTAAATCCATTCTCACTTATGACAGCTGAATCTGAAAAAAAATCCAATACGGTATAACTATATATTAATGTGATACCCGCCATCTATCTACCATTGACATTGACTTGATTTTTATGCTATTCTCTCTTCTGACAATTGTATCTGAAAATACTCATATATTTTTAATATTACATACTACCACATATATACCTCTCACAGACATGAGGTTGTTGTTTTAAAACATTTTCACTTCTGACCATAGGTTCTGAAAACGCCCATACAGTATTATAACATTCTAACAAATATTTCCCATGTACCTTATTTTGGACATAGGTTCGTTGTTTTAATCCATCCTCTCTTTTGAAAGTCGGTTCTCAAAACAACCATACACACGTGTTTCCCATGTATCTAACCTTCAGTTTGCTGTTTCAGTCCAATCTCACTTGTAAAAATAACCATATCTTGTATTACACATTGACGCTGAGTACCCTATCCACGGATATGAACTCATTGCTTTAATCCATTATCACATGTGAAAGTGTTTTCTGAATACAGTCATACAGTTTTACTAAATACTAACACATGTGTTTTTCTTGGATCTGGGCATGTTGTTCTAATTCATTCTCACTTCTGACAGTTGTTTATCAAAATACTCATTCAGAATTACTACATACTAGCACATATGTCCTTCATGCACCTGGGCATGACAATTCATTTGAAAACACTCCTAGAGTATTAATACCATATATTCTAACACAATTTACCTAACGACGGACATGGGCTTATTGTTTTAATCCATTCTCAGTTTTGACATTTTGTTATGAAAACACTCGTACAGTATTATTACATACTAACACATCTGTTCTAGTTATAAACCATGAACTTGCTTTAATCCATTCTTACTTACGACAGTAGGTTCTGAAAACACTCATACAGTTTATAATTGAGTACATTAGAAGTTTTATCACCTCACCTCATACAGCTCCCTGTTTTCACGATACTGGTTTCAAAAGTCTTCGTTTTCATTGTCGAATAAAGTTCCCATTGTTGAAATTCTGTCATTACCATCATCTTCTATGCTGGTACATGGTGACAATTTTATGAACTTGGAGAATAAATTTTGTTCGCCGGAAATTTGAATATTGATGGATCCAAGATATTTTTCTCAATATATTTTTTTCGCAAATTGTTACTTCTCAAAATTTTCAAAATTTTAGCTTCACTTCCATTTATGTGATAATCTAGCAAACTATGAACTACTATTCCCGATTTTTCAATTTCACCATTTTTATAATTCCTAAAGTGTTCTTTTTTAGAAGTCTCTAAATTCCTTATATTTTTTCCTAAATAAACATTCATAGAGTAATTGCAAGTAATTTAACAAATTCCATATTCTTATAATCTGCGAAGGTATTAGAAGAATGCCCAGAGTAAATCTGTTTATTGGTGTCAATAAAATATTGGATGTATTATTTCTTTAATTCGTTGTGTGCAGGATGGTAATTAATTATCTTGAATTCCTTGGAATCGGGATGCATGGTGGTGTATACTTGTAGTCTTATTTTCTTATTTATTTTTCTTTAACCCTTATTTCCAAAACCATTTAATGTAGCTACGTTTTAAAATGTAATTTTATTCATTCTTAAAATGTTCTCAACTTAATGGAATGTTCGTTAACATCCTTAATAAACTATTGTATATTGAAAAGTGCATATTTGTGTACAATATGATTAAAATTTAAAGATTTAATAAAAATATCTGCATGGGTACCTTTCTGTGGATATTAATTCAATTTTTTATTGCTGAGCATTTCCACTTATATGTAGATCCAAAAAATGGGATTTCATTATTTATTGTTTCCATTTCAGTGGTTTATTTCACAGATTTCATTTTATGTTGATAGTATTTTTTTCAGTAATACATTTAAATTTACTGAAGAAAAATTTAAATTACTTAATTTTCAAGATGAATATGTGAAATTTACTATTGAATTGAGGAAAAATATTCGAATCCTGTTTTAGGAGCTGAATATAATATTATAATTAATAACAACAAATCATTGAATTCAACATACACAGGAAACGTACATATCTTAAAAGTTATAATCACATGCAATATTCAACAGTTTAATATACAGGTTAACAAATATTCAATTAAGTGAAAACATTCAAGAAAGAATACAAACACATTTGAAACATACCTTGATTAAATGGTGTTAGAAAACATATAGTAATATATAACTTAAAGAAATTGAAACAACAAAAAAAGTAAAATAATACACCACTCTACAATCTGATTCCAATAATGGTAAAACATTCAAGAAATCTACTCCGAATCCTAGAAGAAAGGTAATTTAAAAAAAAATTAAATTAAATTAATATTACGTTGGAACATGTTTACAAATTTTCTTCGGGTAATCTTCTAATAACTAATGTTGCTACAGAAAGGAAGAAATCTTTATATGTTCAAATTAGTTACAATGACTGCAAGTCAGTATTGTGACGCGTCTTAATAGCGACGTTTAAATTTCGCGGGCAAAGGCGAGAAAAGTGATCTCACATTCGTAGCAATAGATTTGCGAGTCGCCGACTCGCGAATCGAGACCCGCTCAGGCCATCGAACAGTCTTGGCTCTCATTCTAGAGATCTCTATACACATCTAGAAACTTCTATGTTTAGAAGTGTCCCGACCATAAGCTTAGAAAGTTCCTCACCGCCCAGATATCTAATCATAAGTCAGAAAGCGAGTCAGTCGTGCATTTGACAGCAATAGATGACGTGTGAAGCGAAAAGAAATTGAAGTGAACGGAATATTTAGAAACTGTAAAATAATTATGTAACAGATAAATTTTGAATCATGATTAAATTTAGCGCAAATTGTGACTAACAGTTTACTGATATTTTGCAGAATTATATAAAGTGATTGTGAAATATTACAAGACATCTGTGTGTATTGGTTACGACCTACAATACGAACCCCCGGCCACCATCTGACATCTAGTGTCCGGCAGTATGATCACGTATCAAAGATACTCGGTAACGTCAGTATATGAGAATAGAATCACGGAACTTCATATTCGCGCCATCTATCATAACAAAGGAGAAACTTCAGTGGTACGGAATTCAATTTAATTTTTAACACATTTAACACAACAATGGAAAATGTCCCCGATATTCTTGCTGAATTACTAAAACAGAAGAATCAAATAATACAACATAACGCAAATAGAACCTAGAAATTAAATATTTCAATACGCAGATTGAAACATTTAACAATGAAATTAAAATCACAGAGTAGGAATTATTATCTCAAATTAATAATCTAAATGATATAAAAAACGCATGACAATAATTATCACAGATAAATACACAGAACGAACTATTAAAACGACAAATCCAAATACCAAAACAAACACAGGACATGACGTTGAATAAAATTAACTGAATACGAGAAATTTTAAGATGGAAACGAATTAAATGAATATCGATATCTCAAGGCTGGAACATGGACTACATAATCAAGAGAATAACTTGGACAATATTAGAGATCAAATAAAAGACAAGTTTGAAAGAAAAGGAGAGAATTATCATCAAAATGTAACAACAGAAATTCGACATGTAATGGAAGATCCACAGAGTTGTATTTGGACGAAGTCTGAAGTTCGCCCAAAACCAAAATGGAATGACGGTTCGTCATCGTGGGATATATTTAAACTTCATTTTGGCTCAATTTCTAATCACAATGGTTGAAGGAAGTACGACGCAGGAAATCGACTTATTAAAAGGGTCAGCTGCACAGATTTTACGCAGTATTCAAAAGGAGCTTCACTCCTGGCCCTAGAACCACAACGTGGGGTCACGGGTGACCAGGTGAATACTAATTTCATTCTGTACATGAAATACTAAGGTAAAGAAAGTTGTCGTTACTAATGCCTTCGGTGCTTGATGAGTTCTTAGAAGGAGTGGTTGTATTGTTTTGTCCTTTTTATAATCAGATTTATAGGCTTTTGGGTCACATACGACCCCACATTGTGGTTAGTGTATAGTGTTTTATAATATTAGCTTTTTTATAGGAGTGATCTATAGGGGATATTAAACAGCTGTGGCGGAGTATACATATCGATTGACGGAAACGGAAGCTGCACGTATGTTGAGTGTAGATAAATTGTTTAGTAATGGGGAATTTTCAGATCTTGAAAAAATTGTGAGTGAGGATGAGAATGGAAGTGAGGTAGTGGAGGAGATGAAGTGGATTTGTTACAGATTCAGATGGGGAACCTGAGGATATATTAAATACTAATAATAAAGTCATTTATGGCTAAAATGGAAGTAAATGGTTCACTAAACCTTACGCTAAGACAAGCAGGAAGCTTCAGAAAAATACGGCGATTCAATTTCCTTGGTCGAAAGGTGTAGCTAGAGAACGAGAAAAGAACGTCAACGAAAAAATATATATTTGATTTTTATTCTTCCCTGATTCTAGTATGGAGAAAATTGCAGCTCACACAAATCAAGAAATAGACATAAAAAACTCGCTTCAAGTCTGATCAGCGTTACCTAATACTAACAAGGCTGAAATACCTGCCTTGATTGGTTTATTATATTAGGTGGTTGTCTTCTATAATGGATGGAAGGGTGGAGTAGATCAGTTAGATTAGCATTCTCATGCAATGACTGCAGCTAGAAGACTAGAAGATGGACCTTACGGATTTTCTATGGGATATAGGATGGAGCAACAATGAATGCATATGTAATATTTAGATGCAATTATAAACACACAAAATTGATCAAGCGCTCTGACTTCCTAAAAATAATTAGCCCTAAGACTATGTGAAGAACACACGAGGCTCAGAATAGTGAACAGAGACTTCCAAGGCAACTAAAGAGCAATACCCGCTAAGTACTCTGTTGTGAAGTGGAGCAAACTCAAATCACGGCTCCAGCTGGACGATGCGCTTTGTGTCCTCGATGCAAGCAAGGATATTGCTGTTTCTACTCAAGAAGTCTGTGTGTAGGACACAGAAATAGTGTTTGTGAAGATTGCAAGCAGTGAGATATGAATTGTATGAAGTATAAAAATATGTAATATAAAAAGTGACAAAAATAATAGTTTGTTAATAAGAGAATTGAATTGAAAATAATGTGGCAATACATAACGTGAAAAGTAAACAACAAACTGTAAAATATTGAATAGAAAATGTTTAATATTTAAACAATTGAAAAAAAAAACACGTTCATATTACAGTGCCCTATAAATCATATCGTTTTACATTGAGATTAATATTTCAGTTTTTTTTAATTATTGTAAACAGATGTAGGTTGTTCTTTACGTTACGTTAAATAAAAATAATTCAATGTCTTAAAAGAATTGTTTAATGTAGGGTCACGGGTGACTCCATGCAGAGGTTTTGCTCCAAGATGTGCACGTTGTGGTTGTAGGGCTAGGACATATTGGAGTCCCTAGAATATATTTACGACCTTCACTGTCACTTATCAAGCCCAATTAAAGAACCGTGTCCAGTTCGTCCGGGAGTCGCTTCAGGAATACACAATGACTACAGAACACTTAGCACACTAAGTCCCTCATCGGACTCCGAGCGACATTCATCGACGGGGATGCGGCCTCTGTCTTAGTCTGCGATCTACCAAATTGAATCAAATACAAAGACAAGGATTAATAATATAATATAGGAAGTATAACACTGTTAATAGTTGTCCTGTACTTTTTGCAACATAATCATACAGAAGAGTTTCATCCAATGCTCTCCAAGCTCTAGCATGCGTAATGCCCATGGATCCAACAGTACTCCTACACAACGACAGTAAAACAATATCCAGAGGCCAAGCCACCAATGCTATAATCCCTCAACCGAAGCGAACTGAAATGCCAACACTAATAAAAGGAATTCATCCCAAAGATAACTATATCGGAATAGATTCAACTGGAACTGTAGGGAATGCCGACTATTTAATATTCACGGATGGGTCCAAAACGGCTAAGCATATGGTAGCCGAGAAATAATCAAAGGGGGTATTTACCAATATGAAATTACTTGACATAGAATGCTCAGTCTTCGAGGCAGAACTCCTTGGAATTCAAATGACAGTTGAATGGATTGAACTACAAAAATATATAACTTCAACATATGCTATCCACGTAGATTCACAAGCCGCTCTTATAGCCATAGATAATAGAACAGAAACCAACCCTTTGGCGATCCAATTCGGAGGAAAGCTAATCGTACTCAAAAAGACGAGTTAGATTGACCTCCACTGGGTTAAAGGTCACGCAGGTCTTCGAGGGAATGAGGCAGTTGACTATCTGGCTGAACAGCGGTTAGCTACAAAATTATTATCGACTACAAATCCATCCCTATAACACGAGGCAAGCAGTTATTAAAAATATACTATGAAACAATCTGGAATTTAATTTACACCAAATCAAATGACGCCATCCATACCGAAAGTTCATCCCAACATATCCTATAGACTCTTTCTACCTCTATGGCCTCCCTACATAACTACACAATTTCTCACCAACCATAGACTATTTAAAACATATCTACACAAAATGAACAAAACTGCTTCACCTTATTGCAACTGCCAAGCAAAATCACTGCAGAGGGCCCACCATCTGATGACCGAATGTAACACGTTCTCCACAGATCGACCAGCTATACTACAAATTGCTACTCCGTCAAATAATCTGAAGTTCCACTTTAACACAGTCAACTTTGCAGAATTTCTTACGAGGATCTTCCGTCAACTACAAGAACAACTAGAACAATAATTGAACAATTGTAAAACTGTAAATATCCCGTGATATACCATTGGTGAAACACGGGTTGTAGCATATATGTAAATAAAAAAATTAATTCAAAAAGGTACCGTGAGAATAAACAACAGAACATCACGCCATTAACTGAGCCCTGAGTACGACATTACGTCTGGAGACGACAAAAGAGACCACATTTTACCTCGATATAGCGGTGTCGTCACGACAACGGTGGACCAGGTGACGGCAAGCGACACCGAGGACCTAGCTAACCACAGTTCGAGCGTCGCAAGAATGAAAGACCGACCTGCTGGAATTGAGGGCGAATTTGACATCTTAGGTGCAATTGCGACTGTAGGCACGCAAAAGACCAGGACAAATAAAATGGGCTGGTGTGAGGAGGAAGCAACCAGAGTCATCATCATCATCCCGCGCTTCATACTGAATGCTGTGAACAAAATGGGCGACGAGACTTATAACCGATAGATGGATCCACTGACTACCTTGCCTTGCCGAGTGCACGTCGATACAAGAGCGTCACTGATCATCTTGCGACCCGAAGTAACGGTAGGGTTGTCTGAGAGAACGCCACTACGGACCCTTGAGCTGTCGAAAGAATAGGGGATATAATGCATGTGGAGAAGAAGGTTTTCCTGGAGTTAGTCCTGGGGATTTAATCTTAGCATAGGCGTACGAGGTTCGCAACATGGTGTAAAGTTCCGAGATATCTTCAGCCGTACCGAAGACGAACATGACAGAAAAGACAGATAACAATGCATCGCATCGACACAGGAGACACCAGCCCGAAACGACGAGAACTTTAACGGGAATCACTGACAGAGAAGGCGGATATAAACAATCAACTGGTGCGTATGAGAGCTCTCGGTATAATTGAAGATTCTCATAGGTCTTGAATTTCACTTGTGGTTCCAGGGAGAAGAGGAACGGACAGCTGCTCAGGACGCTGTACGATGCTATGAAGGATTGCTTCCCTCTGCTAAGAATCAAAACGACACCATTCGCATCTTTGACAGGATCCCAATGGCTCTCCGCCTTTAATCTTAAATCGGGCTACTGGCAGGTGACATTTCATCTAGAAGACAAAAAAAACAGTATTATCGAACGGTCAATGGCTATGGCAGTTCACATTTATTTCCTTTGAAATAAGAGGGATATAATGCATTAAACAACATTTCATAGAGGCAGTCATGAGAGGCCAAATATAAGCTTTATTGGAACTATATTATCATATTAGGAAGAAGCTTCAAAGAAACAACTAGCCAATCTACGAAACATATTTGTGAGGTTAGGGCAAGCTCGACTTAATTTAAATCACATGAAATATCAACTGGATGTATCCTCTGGGGCATATTGTACTAAGCGGCGGAGTAGCTACGGATCCTGAGAAGCTGAAGACTATAGCGAATTGCCCAGACCAAAAGGCAAGCAGGAGTTTTGTTATTTCCTGGGCCTGCGTATCTACTATAGAAGATTCGTCAAGGGATACTCCAACAAAGCCAAGCGTCTAATCCAACTGATTAAAGAAATATGAGCGTTCCAGTGGACAGAAAGAACCAAGATGTCGTTCCAGAATCTAAAGAATTCCCTATGCACTGTCCTGTTCTTGGATATCCGACACCGGTTGCGAAGCTCATAATTTTTACCGAAGTCAGCGACGTGAGCATCGGACCAAGGAGGACAGGAGAAGGTGATCCCTACTTCAGTCGAATCCTGTCCAAAGCTGAGTAGAGCTACTCTGTCACCCGCCGGGAGCTAGTCGCCATCGTGAGCGCCCTCAAACATTTACATAAATGCCTACATAGTCAGGCCTTTCACCTCAGAACCAACCATTCTGCGCTCAAATGATTGCGTGGATTCCTCAACGTGGAAGGTCATAGTGCTAGATGGATCCAACAAACCCAAGAATACATTTTGTATCGGAGCATCGCGAGGATATGATTCACTCCAACACAGGCACTTTAACTCGTCGAACCTGCCCGAACAAATGCAACAAATATATCAGAGTTTAATAACGTACTGACACTGTAATGGTCAACGTTGTTACTACCCAACCAGCCATTGGTTGTGAAGAAGATGCTTTGACGTGGGAGCAGCTAGAAGACATGGGGACAACAGCCTGCCTGAGCAGAGATAGCAGACCACTGCATCACCAGCCTGCAAGAGCTACTGGATCCAATGGAAGTCCCTAACTGCATAAGAGCTTGGTCCTAAAAAGGATATTATAGTCTGCTGACGGAAACCCAACTACTGAACTGATGGTTCTGTCCAGAAATAAAATCGGGAGGTGCTAGACGATTCCCTTGATGGAGTGTCATGAGGTTATCTAGGGGATAACAAACCCTAGACGAGTTTCGTCAACGCTTTTACTGGCTATATCAAAGGAGTGATATTAAGAGTTTGTGCCAAAAATATCATATCTATGCAGCTAGCTAAGATCTTCGAAGACGCAGCAGCGGCACCATGAAACAATACAACATGGGAACACCATTTGAGAGAATCGCCATCGACGTAGCTGGCCCTTTTCCAGAGAAGGACGCTGGGAAACGCTACTTGTTGCTGGCCATAGACTACTTCGCTAATTGACCAGAAGTCTACGTCATCTCCAACCAAGAAGCCTCTATCATAGCTGACTCACTTGTCAACAACTTTGAGTGTCGCTATGCGGTACCAATGGGGCTGCATATCCAAATTGGTCGCAACATTAGTCACAGCTAAAGAAATAGTTATTGAAAAATCTGGGAGTACATAAGACCAAGACAACCACCCATCATCCACAATCTGACGGAATGGTAGAACGCTACGTGAAGACTGTCGAATAACATCTGCGCAAAATGGCGTCAAGTCATCAGAGAGATTGAGACACCAGGATTCCACTGTTCCACCTGGTCTACTATTCATCTACCCATGACACCGCCGGAATGACTCCAGCCAAGAAGGAATTGTGGCAACCTTGCGACATCCAATTTGGTACTGGAAAACCCGACTCAGTTCTACGATCTACATTGTGTGGCTGTACCACCCTAATCGAACAAGGGGAAAATCACTGAAGCTACAGTGTTCCTGGGGTGGACCACACAAGGTACTGAAGAAAATGAAATGTGTGGTATACAGAATTCAGCGCCAGCCCAGAGCAAATATTATTGTGCTATATCTAAGTTGTCTCGTAGCACACAATGGAGGTGATGGGAACGATCAGCACTAAGAATGAGCATTATGACGCATTCGACGTTTAAATTGTGCGCGTATAGGCGAAAATAGTGGTCTCGCATTGGATTAAATAGATTTCCGTGTCGCAATCGAAATTTCTGGCCCCTCATTTCAGAGATCTCTACGCATCTCTACTTCCCCTCTCGGGAAGGTCGGAGACTAGATACCTCCATGTTTGGAAGTTTCCCGACTAGAAGCCTAGTAAGTTGCTCCCGCCTATATATCTGGCGAAGCAGGAAGCGATTCGGTCGTGTTTTTGACAGCAAGAGGTGAAGTGTGAAGAAAAAACAAATTGCAGTGAGCGGACTCATAAATGACTCTAAAATAATTGTGAAGCAGATAAACTTTAAATCAAAATTAATTATTAGTGCAAATTGTAACAGTTTACTGATAATTTATAGAATTAAATAAAGTTATTATTTACTACATAAACTACGTGAAGATGAACCCGCGGCCATCATCTGACAGTAAATATAGGAAAAGTTAGGAAGAATTTAGAGATTCGTACAAAAGAACACCGCAGAAGTATTCAAAATGGTGAAATTGAAAACTTGGTAATTGCAGGTTTGTTACAGAATCACATAATTGGAAGATCAAGTAAAATTATGCAAAATTTATAGACGCCTTTGAAATTAACAATCTGGGAAAATATATACATTCAGAAGACCAAATATAAATCCTTGAATTTTTAATTTTCTGGCGAAAAATGTTATTTATATACCATCATCGGTACCAGACGTCGTTGGAAAGATGATGGTAATATCAAAATTGCAACAGTCGGTGTTTTGGCTGACAAAGGAGGCGAACACCTTCGAAAGAGGTAACGTGAAAACATGGAGCTTTGTGAAAGGCATCATAAAACTTTTAATTGGCTCAATTTATGAATTGTGAATTACCTCGTAGTGTAATTTCCCACTGTAATTTTAATTTAAACACACAGGTATTACTACTTTCTAATAGATATGTTTCCCATGAACATGGGCTTGTTGTTTCAATTCATTCTCAATTCTGACGGTTGGTTCGAAAATAAATATGTTTCTTTGTTCGTATTTTAAGCTCTGCCATACCGTTCAAAGGATTGTAATGGGGCTATTTGCAAAATGTTCAGGAGTTTCCAGAGATGGAAATAGTCCATAAGGGAGTTGTAATACTCAAACGCTCCAACCTTAAAATTAACCTTTGTAGTGACAAATGTGAAAAAACGCCTTTAGACACTTAAATAGCTTAAGCTGCCTAAACCATAACAAATACTCAAAATTAATGTACACAGAACTGAATATCTCAAAAAAAACTCAAAAAAACTCCGCGAAAGCATATGCTTCTTATCTTTAACAGATATGTCACAATAACCATTTTTGACTCTCATTCATGTTAAGAAGATCGGAATAAGTAGATTCCCGGGCAAACGTAGCAGCGCATGGCGGATATTCTTTTTCGCATTACTCACAATAACGAATTTCGTAGATCAGTTCATGTATGCCAATAAGATCAGGGTAAGTAGATTCCAGGGAAACATTACGTAATCAGCAAGAGGAATCTTAAAATAATTACGATATAAATTTATCCGTTTACTTATTCAACTAAACATAAATATAACATAATTTTCGTCTTTCAGGTCATTTATGCTAAGAATATAGGGATAAATTGATTCCCGGGATACGCCGGGTAATCAGCATGGGGTATCCAAACATAATTACGATATAAAATGTTCTATTTATTCAACTAAACCTAAAAACACAGTAGATTTGTCTTTCAGCTCATTTATGCCAAGTAGATCGAAATACGCAGATTACAGGGCAACGCCAACTTTAAAAGTGGATTAAAATAATTCCACCATGCCTGCAGAGAATACCATTAACATCAATAAAGCCAAGCTGGTGTCGTTGGTGGTATTATTATTATTATTATTATTATTATTATTATTATTATTATTATTATTGTTATTATTATTATTATTATTATTATTATTATTATTATTATTACTATTATTGTCTCTACAATGGAGCTGTCTTCACCATTTCCTTGGTAACATTCGCCCCGGATGTTCCATATCCCTGGTACCATTTTAATTATTTAGGATATTAAATTGGATATGATAACAATTGTGATATATATATATATATAATTAGACAAATTTCACAGAATCTTTGGAACAATTAATCAAAATTTTGAAAGTAAAATTCGGAAGGTACGAAATTTAAATTCTACAAAGTTATAGCTCTGCGGGTCATATGCTATGTAAGTGAAATGTGGACAAAATAAAGTAAGGTAAATTCTTCAGAAATTAAATATATAAGAGGAATTGAAGATTGTTAAAAATATATCTCTTAAAAAATAAGGAATACGAGAGAATTGGAATTTTGAATTTCAATGATAGATTATAATATAAAACCAACTGTAGAAAGAACATCTAGAAAGAATGTCAACAACAAGACAGGCTAAACAAACACTGAACTATAATGTTAGTAGAAACATATCAGTGGATAGGCCTAGAAGAAGATGGCTGGAAAGTAACTGAAGACGGAACAGGCAATCCAAAGTGAAGGAGATGCTTAATAATAATAATAATAATAATAATAATAATAATAATAATAACAATATTCTCATATGAAAGTAGAGTGATTCTTACGGAAAAAATTGCAGTTTTCAAGACTAGTCCTTCGAGATCATTCCTCCTGCGATACAGTCCTTGTGTAGTGCAGAGGAGTCCTGTAGATTCGCTCCAGTTACCGAAGTATCTACGTTGAAGTGGATGTGCAGAACTTACTCTATAAACTTCGTACAGTGCTGTGATGTTGTATTCTTGGCTCGCTACAATAAATTCACAGTCGAAAGGGATGTTCAGCTCCTCTACAACTGATTTTGAATATTCAAACATCAACCAGATGGCGCTGGACAAATAAACCTGCAATTGATATAAGTTATCGGTATAACTGTATTCACATGTGCCATTACAAAGATTTAGACACTTTTTGAAAAAGTCGGTCCCATATAGTTCTACATAACCACTATACATAATCACTAGTTCATGGACATGTGGATATACTCACTCCATAGTTACATATTATTATCAGCTAATATTTTCCAATCATTCTGTACTAAAATTAATTTATTAATGTTATTTTCACACTTATTCTTCGCCTACATACTGGTAATTTTCCTAGGTTTCCTTTAAGCGTCCATGTATTTATTTCATTCCTCATTCGTGACACATGCCTTGATCATTCCGTCTGTTCGACATAACTGCTCGAATGACATACGGTTTCCCATAAACTTTATGTAGCTCTGTTATTTAATTATATCCATTCATCTGTTGTTTCGGCTCTTCCCTAATACTAAAGTCTGAAAAATTAGTAATATTTTCCCGCCTTTTAAAGTAGAGACATTGCATATGTCAGAACATTGCCTTGATTGGGTAACTTCTTACCTCACTAATCGTCACAATCAGTTACGGTTATTAAACATACTTTCTTCTGATGCTTGGTTGAGGAATGGAGTACCTCAAGGCGGCCCCTCTTCTCCATTTTTATTAATGAATTGACTAAGAAACCACTAAATTGCAAACAAAATCTTTACGCCGACAACTTACATATTTACACACTTTAGGTCTGACGAAATTAAGGAATTGACAAAGTGAACACTCAGACTTATATCTTAAAGGTCCAGTGTTACAAACTAAAACTAAATGTACGTAAAACTAAGCAATAATTATCGGACACCCAAGACTATTAAGCTCCATTAACAATAGTAACATGCCGGCTATTATGGTAGATAATAAACCAATTGCATTAGCCCACATCGTTAAAAACTTTGGATTTTATCTGAATTAGAATACCCAAATAAAAAAAATATTGCATTCCCTAAAGCGTCTCAAGAACTTTCTTTCTAAATTAGTTCAGACGTTAGTGATCCTGCATTTTGTCTGTTGTGACCTCTATTAACCGACATTAGTGACGGATTGTCAGACAAATTGCAGCGTGTTCATAGTATGTGCACCAGATTCATTCAATGTCTGAAAATATGATCACATTTCTCCATTTTTCCACGAATTATCATGGCTTGAAGATACGAGTAGAAGAAAATAACAGCGTATAATTCTCTTACATAAGATTCTACACATTACACTTCCCTGTTGTATATCATCTCGTTTCTAGTATCTATCTTCCAACCATAACTTAAACACACGATCGCAACATACGTAATAGCTTGCTTAATATATACCGCAACATAGTAGGCCTATATCGTATAATATATTCACATCTCGCAAATGCAATTGCCTACTATAGGAAATCAGGGGCTGCCGGACATTGATGTCTTTTTAAAAAATATAAATTCATATTTCCTCTAACCTTGGCTTTATCATTACCCTGTGTAAGTTACATGTATTATTTGGATGTTCTCGTTTAATCTATCATATTATTATTATTATTATTATTATTATTATTATTATTATTATTATTATTATTATTATCATTATTAATATTATTATTGTTACTTTATTATTATTATTATTATTATTATATTATTATTATTATTATTATTATTATTATTATTATTATTATTATTATTATTATTATTATTATTATTATTATTATTATTATTATTATTATTAAAAGAGTAGTGAAGTGCATTCAATAACCTCTCCTACTGAAATCCCAACCTCACCTTCACGTAGTGCAACCTGTTTATAACAAACGAGTCACAGCGGTATAACTGTTACATCAGGATTAGAGTAAATGCTAATCCTCCTTCATGCCTGTCCAGAGGCTTTAGGTGGCAGCCCCACCACTGGACTTACTACTTTTCGGCTAGCAACCGACTGGTAGGAAATCAACTTGCTTTCAAGTCTCCAAAGATTCAAAACCGGAAGGATATACACGTTGACAACCAAGCAATACTAAGGTCAAGAAATGGAAAAAGGAAAACACATTTAAACTCGCAACATAGAATGTTCAAGGAATAGGACATAAAGACTTAGAATTGGATGAAATTCTTAATCAAATGTCAATAAAGATAGTTGCCATAACAGAAACTAAAAAGAAATTAAGAGGGACCCGGATGATTAATAATTATTTACAAATCTATTGTGGTGTACCTAGTAATGAAAGAGCAAAAAGAGGAGTAGCCCTAATGGTACATAAATCTCTTGAACGTAAGATTGATAACTACACTTTCTGGAATGACAAAATTATTCAAATTAAATTAAAAATAAATCGTGGATATTTGACAGTAATTGGAGTTTATGCACCAGTAAACGGTGAAGAGACAGAAAGTGATAATTTTTACTCAATGCTACAGGATGTCACAGACAAAGTTAATCCAAATGATTTTATAGTTTTGATGGGAGATCTCAACGCTAGAGTAGGTACAACTAACATATATTCTATTATTAGTACTTATGGTGAACAAACCATCAATTAAAATGGTAGAACATTAATTGACATTGCTACCTATAATAACTTTCCAATTACAAACACATTTTTCAACATAAAGACTGCCATAAATATACATGGTCTGCTCGGAATTCTCAGTCAATTATAGATTATGTACTAACTAATCGTAAACTTTTTAATTATGTTCTGGATACCAGAGTTTTCAGGAGTCTTGAACTGGAAACATATCATTTTCTGCTTGTCTCCACCTGTCGCTCCCCTCCATGTTATATAAAACATTCGAAATGTAAACCACGTCATCAGGAAAAAACACATCTTTAAAGTTAGCCTTTTACAGCAAGATAGTATTCGATGGTTATACCAACAAAGAACAAAATCACACACAATTAATTCTGATACCTCAAATTCCGTAGAAGAAGAATGGAATAACATCTGTAACATATTACGAAAAGCAGCTCTAGAACGTTTAGGGACAAAACTAAAATGGCACAGGAAAAGAGGTCTCAGAAAATGGGATGATGATATAGCGAAAATTATTGATGAAAAAAGACAAGCATTTAAACAATATATAACAACTGGGTTGTTGAATGACAAAATTGATTATCATCATAAAAGAGCTATTGCAAAACGAGAAATCAGAAGAAGACACAGAGAAAATTGAGACACTTTCGTCTCTAATCTAGAGAGAGATCTCACCAAACTTAACCCAAAAACTTACAAAGTTTTAAATAATCTTAGCCAAGAGTGTAAAGAGAGTGTAATATTAAATTTGATTGATAAAACCACTTGGGTTAGATATTTTCAAAATTTATGGTCCATCTCCCAGACTAATTTTGATTTACCCATATCTCAGAACGACGAATTTCTATATATCACTGAAGCAGAACTTGACACAGCTTTAGAGTCCTGTAAAAATAATAAAGCACCTGGTGAGGATGGACTTCATATAGAATTGTTTAAATATTCTGACAAAACTCTTAAACAAAAATTTCTGCACTTACTAAACAAAATAATCTTGGGAGAAGACCTACATTCATCTTGGCAGAAAGCCATTATCATACCAATTTTTAAAAAAGGTAACCTCAAAGATTGTAATAATTATCGAGGCATTAGCCTTCTCAACAGTGGATATAAAGTTTTTACAAAAATTCTAGCATCTAAATTACAAAAACACTATGAAAACTTATTAGGGGAAGGACAAAATGGTTTTCGTAAGGGAAGATCCTGTGCCGATGGTTATTTCACCTTAAAACTTCTTATCGAAAAGCACAAAGAATGCAATAAAGAACTACATATAGCGTTTATAGATTTTATCAAAGCATTTGATCGAGTTGACAGACAAAAACTTTTAGATATCTTAACTGATGATGGAACACCAAATCAACTGATCCAAACAATTTTTAATCTGTATAAAAATAACATCATAGCAGTACAAATAGGAACAGAATTGTCAGATTGGAAACATATAAATTGCGGAGTCAGACAAGGATGCCCTCTATCACCACTTCTATTTAATGTATACATTAATGCTATCATCAGACACTGGAGATTGACAGTTCATGGTAATATTCCTCTCTCAAGACACACAATTTTAGACACACTCTTATATGCAGATGATCAGGCTCTTTTCGGCAATAATGAAGATGAATTACAATATTCCACTCATCATCTTAATATAATAGCCCAACGATTTAACATGGAAATATCAACAACAAAATCTAAAGTTATGGCCTTTCAAGGGAAATCCCCAGTAAGAAGTAAAATTTGTATTCAGAATTCAATATTAGAGCAAGTTAATTCATTTAAATACTTAGGATATAATCTAACTTATAATGAGGAATGTGATATATCCTTTAAAATACAAAACTATAATAAAGCTTTAAGAATTATCAACCAAGTTTTTAAACCATCAAAAGTGCAGAGACACACAAGAATGAAAATCTATAAAATTCTCGCTAGACCCATAATCTGTTATGGCAGTGAAGCTTGGACCATCAGAACTCAGGATGATCGTCATATTACAGCCACGGAGATGAAATTTCTGCGACGAACTGCAGGTTATAGCCTTCTAGACCACCAAAGAAATTCAACAATAGCCAGAGAGTTAAACATCGTACCTATATCTGAATACCTCCAAGAATATAGAAACAATTGGCTAGCCCATATTCAGCGCATGGATCGTCACAGAATACCAAAACAAATTCTTCACTACATTCCTCGAGGCAGAAGATCTGTGGGTCGACATTTTCGGAGATGGCGGGAGACCGTAACGGGCCACTGGGCCTAATACTTGAAAGGACGATAATGATGATAATTATTATAATAATATTATTATTATTATTATTATTATTATTATTATTATTATTATTATTATTAGTGGAATGCAGGCTTCCATGCCCGGAAATCATAATGTTGAATGATTTCGGGCTTTGTGGCCGTGGTCCATTATGGATGTTCCTACCATGGTAGGAAAACCAGTAATGAACCCGGAATCACTCAAATTTATTATTATTATTATTATTATTATTATTATTATTATTATTATTATTATTATTATTATTATTATTATTATTATTATTATTATTATTATTATTAGTTTTCGGACACTTTTGAAATCCAGAATGGGTTGAAGCAAGGAGATGCACCATCTCCTCTACTATTTAATTTTGTACTAGAACATGCCATTAAATCTTTAGAGAATGAGGAAGGCTTACAACTCAATGGTCCATTATGGATGTTCCTACCATGGTAGGAAAACCAGTAATGAACCACGGTTACAAAGCCCGGAATCACTCAAATTTATTATTATTATTATTATTATTATTATTATTATTATTATTATTATTATTATTAGTGGAATGCAGGTTCCATGCCCGGAAATCATAATATTGAATGATTTCGGGCTTTGTGGCCGTGGTCCATTATGGATGTTCCTACCATGGTAGGAAAACCAGTAATAAACCACGGCCACAAAACCCGGAATCACTCAAATTTATTATTATTATCATTATTATTATTACTATTATTATTATTATTATTATTATTATTATTATTATTATCATTATTAGTGGAATGCAGGTTCCATGCCCGGAAATCATAATGTTGAATGATTTCGGGCTTTGTGGCCGTGGTCCATTATGGATGTTCCTACCATGGTAGGAAAACCAGTAATGAACCACGGCCACAAAGCCCGGAATCACTCAAATTTATTATTATTATTATTATTATTATTATTGTTATTAGTGGAATGCAGGTTCCATGCCCGGAAATCATAATATTGAATGATTTCGGGCTTTGTGGCCTTGGTCCATTATGGATGTTCCTACCATGGTAGGAAAACCAGTAATGAACCACGGCCACAAAGCCCGGGATCACCCAAATTTATTATTATTATTATTATTATTATCATTATTATTATTATTATTATTATTATTATTATTATTATTATTATTATTATTATTATTAGTTTTCGGACACTTTTGAAATCCAGAATGGGTTGAAGCAAGGAGATGCACCATCTCCTCTACTATTTAATTTTGTACTAGAACATGCCATTAAATCTTTAGAGAATGAGGAAGGCTTACAACTCAATGGTCCATTATGGATATTCCTACCATGGTAGGAAAACCAGTAATGAACCACGGCCACAAAGCCCGGAATCACTCAAATTTATTATTATTATTATTATTATTATTATTATTATTATTATTATTATTATTATTATTAGTGGAATGCAGGTTCCATGCCCGGAAATCATATTGTTGAATGATTTCGGGCTTTGTGGCCGTGGTCCATTATGGATGTTCCTACCATGGTAGGAAAACCAGTAATGAACCACGGCCACAAAGCCCGGAATCACTCAAATTTATTATTATTATTATTATTATTATTATTATTATTATTATTATTATTATTATTATTATTATTATTATTATTATTATTATTATTATTATTATTATTATTATTATTATTATTATTATTATTATTATTATTATTAGTTTTCGGACACTTTTGAAATCCAGAATGGGTTGAAGCAAGGAGATGCACCATCTCCTCTACTATTTAATTTTGTACTAGAACATGCCATTAAATCTTTAGAGAATGAGGAAGGCTTACAACTCAATGGTATTAATAAGCTGTTAGTTTATGCTGATGATCGGCCAATTGGCCGATAGCAAGGAGACACTAAAGGACAACATACACACACTAATGAGTAACACTAAGAAATTGAGACTGGAAGTAAATATCAATAAAACTAAATATATGGTCACACGTAGAAATACATTATATAATGGAAATGGACAGGTAATGACAAATGAGGGAAATTTCGAGGAAGTGTCTGAATTCAAATACCTAGGAACAATAATCACAAATAGGAATGAGATGCACAAAGAAATTAAACATAGGCTCAATTCTGGAAATGCATGCTATTATGCATTGCAGAGACTCTTGATGTCCCAACTCCTTTCAAAAAACGTTAAACTGAAAATATATAAAACTATTCTTCTACCAGTTATATTATATGGGTGCGAAACATGGACTCTTACTTTAAGGGAGGAAAGGAGATTACAAGTATTTGAGAATAAAGTACTTAGGAAAATTTTTGGACCAAGGAGAGATGAACAGACAAGTGAATGGAGAAGACTACATAACAATGAACTACATGGTCTTTATAGGAAGCCAGATATAATAAGAACAGTTAAGTCTCGTAGACTGCGATGGGCAGGACATGTTGCACGTATGGGGAATGAAAGACTTGCATGGAAGCTTCTTGTCGGAAAGCCAGATGGAAAACGCCCAGTTGGTAGACCAAGAATGAGGTGGGAGAATAATATTAATTATGATTTGAGGGAAGTAGATTATACAGGGAATGATTGGAAAGGATTAGTTCAAAATAGGGATGTATGGAGAGCTTATGTTCGCGCGGCCATGAACCTACGAGTTTGGTAGTGCCAGTGAGTAAGTAAGTAAGTAAGTGTAATGCAGACTTCCATGCCCGGTAATCATAATGTTGAATGATTTCGGGCTTTGTGGCCGTGGTCCATTATGGATGTTCTTACCATGGTAGGACACCAGTAATGAACCACGACCACAAAGCCCGGAATCACTCAAATTTATTATTATCATTATTATTATTATCATTATTATTATTATTATCATCATCATCATCATTATTAGTGGAATGAAGGCATCCATGCCAGGTAATCATAATATTGAATGATTTCGGGCTTTGTTTCCATGGTCCATTATGGATGTTCCTACCATGGTAGGAACGCCAGTAACGAACCACGGCCACAAAGTCCGGAATCACTCAAATTTATTATTATTATTATTATCATCATTATTATTATTATTATTATCATTATTATTATTATTATTATTATTATTATTATTATTATTATTATTATTATTATTATTATTATATATTAGTGGAATGCAGTCTTCCATGCCAGGTAATCATAATATTGAATGATTTCGGGCTTTGTGGCCATGGTCCATTATGGATGTTCCTACCATGGTATGAACGCCAGTAACGAACCACGGCCACAAAGTCCGGAATCACTCAAATTTATTATTATTATTATTATTATTATTATTATTATTATTATTATTATTATTATTATTATTATTATTATTATTATTATTATTATTATTATTATTATTATTATGTGAAGAACCTGAGTATCTGGGAGCAAAAGTAGATATGGAGAATGAACAAGAAAGTGATATTAAGAACAGAATAATAAAGGTAGCGCAATAACAGCAATGATGAATGGAGTCTTATGCAACAGACATATAACCAGAAAAAATAAGTTACAAATGTAATTCAATAGTTACAAGTACCGTCACATATGGAGGTGAAGTTTCGAAACTCAACAAAAAACTTAGAACAAATCTTATGTCGAAGGAAATGGATTTCTTGGAGAGAGCAGCAAGATGTTCAAAATTAGATAACTTAACAAATTCAGTAACATTGTTTTAATCCGGAACGTGCATAATGCGGAAATCTGTCCAATGCAAACAAATTTGTTGGTACCGTCGAAATAATAGTAATTTTACGTGTATTTATTTAGCATTTAACGGAATCTGTCCAACGCGGAAACCGAAGGATATTTCTACACAATTATATGAAAAAATATATAAAGCGGATTAACAGAGAGAAATAAATTAGTTTCCGCTTCATTGAATTCCCGTTAGGCAAAAAAAAAAACAATATGGAATGATTCCTGCCGCCGGGTGAATTACAGATTCTACCTGTACCTGAAATTTTATTTCGGCCTCACTGCACACCCGTTATGCGAAATACAGATACATGTCTTACAAATAACCATTCCACTGTAAAATCTTATAAGTTCTGAGACCCATATTTCACAGGTAAAGTTCTGAATTTACGGAATAAAGATGGTTAAAACCTATGTATCATTTTTGTTAAACGAAAACTGGAAGTAATTGAAGATAAATCTCCAATTTCCGGACCGATGTTCCAAAGTCAAGCTCTTTGCTAAATCCCTAGGGAATAACGATTTCAAGGCATCTTCAGTTTGGCTGGACAGTTTTACAAGCCGATAATGTAGTGTGGAATGAAATTTGCACGGAATCAAAAGGATGTGGACGAAAGTGTACTTAGTGAGCGGAAACCGAAACTGCATACTTTAATCTAAGGATACGCGCCTAAGAGACATTTAACGCTGACGAACGAAACGGCCGAAACGGGACTGTTTAGTTTTTTTCGTGTTACCGTCCAAGTCGCTCATATATACTATTCTTCACTTTTCAAAGGCAGCGGAACAGCAATTAATGCAAGATACATAAAAAGACCGTATTGTATAAGCTAAGATTAGAGCTATTTAATAAGTTTTTTTATAATGCGGAATTTTTCAAATGTGGAAAAAAATGGTCCCGTGCAATTCCGCTTTGGGCAAGTTTTACTGCAGAGCGATTCTATGAAAATGTCATACAGAGATGAAAATTTTGAAACTGACGCAGGAATAATTTTGTTGATGTAATCCTATCTGTAAATATCAAATTTTATAATTCTATAAGAAAATGTTTCGAATGTGCATTATTTTAATCTAATAATAGCGGTAGAACTTGTCATATTCCAAACCTGAAAAAATACGCAAAATTTTACCAATTTCTTGTTTAATGATTTGGTCGTATGAATTCGTTTTATTTCACAAAATCTTTTGTTAAACCATACTTTGGTCCTCCTTGGTCGTAAATTAAACAATATTAATTGGATTCTAATATTCTATATACCTTAAATGTGTCCTATAGTTGTTAACTGTAAGTTATGGTCAGTCAGTCACAGAAAACGGATAAAAATTACTGTACACAACATAATAATTGATGGATTAAAATTTCCTCTTGGATTCTACGTTATCGGTACACAACTAACAAAAACGTATAGATGACATTTTCTTGTAAAGTCATTATTTTTCCCGCTGGAGTCCCGTGACTGACTGACTTTTTGTCCCCTCACTTATATTGCTAATACGCATAACGCAGTCAGTTGCTTGCTGGACTCCGCTGTGTATTAACATAAACATGGTTTAGGAAATCTGGTAGACTGTTCGGCTCAGCTGTTTCATAAAATAATTACTGGTCCTTCTTCTGTGACAATTTGAGCTAAAAGGCAGTCAGCGGAAGGATTTAAATGTAGAGTAATTACATGAAAATGTCATACCGATGTGAAAATTTTGAAATTGGCGCAGGAGTAATTTTTTCGATGAGATATTTTTTTGCAGATGAAATTTTCCGATTATAGAAGTTAATGTTTGAAATACGGATTATTTTGATCTAAATTAATAGTAGAACATGATATATTCCGAAACCTGAAAACACATGCAAAATTAAACGAAATTTTGTTTTACGATTTCACTGTATAAATTTGTTTTGTTTCACCGACTCTTTTGTTATACCATATTTCGGTCCTTCCTGATCATAAATGTAATACTAATAATTGTATTATAATATTCTAGATAATTAAAATGCGCCCTATAATTATTAAGGGTAAGCTACAGTCAGTCACATAAAACATACAAAAATTATTGTACACAATACGATAATTGATGGATCCAAATTTCCTCTGGGATTCTACGTTATCGGTACATAACTAACAAAAAAGTATTAACGACATTGTCTTGTAAAGTAATTACGTTAATTATATTAATTACATTTTTATATTTTTATTAATGGCATTTAAATAATTCCTCATTATGCGATTCTTCAATATGTATGTTATTAAGTGAGTGGAATTAAAAACAAGTGCGCGGTTCTTATGTGTTAGAAAATGTGTGTGTGGGAGTCCTTGAACTTGAAAGGTTCTCGCATTAGTTTGACCTTTGACATGCCATGTGTGTCGTATTATCGGGGATCCACAGTGCGATGTTGCCACATTGTGCTAGCATTCACTTTGTGAAACAGAGTCATGCTTGTTAATTGCAAAAACAGTTTTAAATCATATGAAGTTTCTTGTATAAAAAATACAATTGGCGTGGAGTATATGTGATTAAGTATGTATAACCTGTAGTGTAAAATAAAATTATTATTGGGTGTAGCGTTATTGGAAACCAACAGAGTGAAAATACGTATGACAACGCTGTACTATGTGCGCCACGTGGAAACAATCAGTCATAAAGTAAGATTTCGCGCATTGTAAGAGATTTCTTTCGATTGTTTAGTTTAAAAATAGAACACATGTCAGCAATATAATTTGTAATCAGTTGCTTTGAAAGAATTATAACAGAATTTTCCACATTTAAATAAAAAAATTAATAATTTGTATACTGTACTTTTTCGTTAATTTTTTTTGTCTTTATAGTTGAGACGCGTGAAAGTTAATTTTAGTGTTCTGGAACGAACAATGCAAATTCCATATCGGCATTTTTATTTATTTTAATGGTTCAATCTATTAACAGCATCAGATAAATTTTAATCAGTTAATATGGTTGTAATAAAATTATACTCATATTAGGCATATTTAACTATAGAGAAGGCCCTTTGTTGTTAAGAAGTTAATATTTTCTTTATTTTGTGAAATTTAAAATGATACATGGTAACCAAGTTAAATAAATTACACTATTTATTTAATATTTTTACAGCATATCAAATTGTACATTTCCTATACATGATAAAAGGAGTGAAGTTCTTTATTCATCTCCATATTATCGCTTTTTATATATTATCCATCCATAGTAATTCTGCCCGAGGGCAGGTCTTTCACTGCAATCATAGCATTTTCATGCTGTGCTTGCAGCTTTACTAGGGAACTGTAGATGTGGTAGCTTCCCGTTGCTTTCCACACCGGTGAAGGATGATGATGATAAGGATGATGATGGCCATATGGTTTCGGGGACCGTTTGGGCCTTAAAGTTTTCTTGACATTTGTCTTACAGGTGAGGAAAAACCCCGATAAAAACCTCACCCAGAAAAACTGTCCCGACCGGGGATCGAACCCGGGCCCGCTGCGTGACAAGGCAGCACGCTACCTCGAGACCACAGCGGTGGACTTATCTATTATAATTTCATATTATTTTGTAATATTTGTATAATATTTGCAGCTCCAGAATATTAAAGTCTAAATAAAATTCAGATATGTCAGTCAGTCACAGAATGTAGTCAGTCAGTCACACATAATATATTAGGTTATAACTCTGGTCTTAATTGTGATTTTTGTTTCGTTTTTTATTGAGAATGTAACTTGAAATGTGTCCTCCAAACGGTATTTTGGAAAATTGAATTAGGAATCACACTTCAGAGAATGATGCAGATGAACATGTTAAGCTGCATGATGAGTTGACATTTATGTCAGTCAGTCACACATACTTTGATAGATAATAAATAGCACTGTTTTTCTTCAAAAGTTGTATATTTAAGTACAGTCTTAACCACACACTATTCCTCTATCATATCACGTAGATAACACCCCTAATTTCAATCAATTGTAATATTTATGCAACCATTTTGCTGCAAAAGTGTATTGTAAATGTCAGTCAGTCACATATGGAATTGCTCTGGACTGGAAGACAAATATTAGTGGAAGGTAGATACGAGTGGAAAAGAAAAATAAAACTCTAGGCACAGAAACATATGTAAACATTAAAATTCTGTATATAAATAAAATCATTATTATGGATAGTAATATATATTGTGACACTACTGCCTCGATTTTCTTCTAGGTTAGTTAGGTGTAATAAGCAGAATGAATTTAGTTAAAACGTTCACTAAACACTTTATTAAATTCTTCAATTATCAGGAAACTTTTATTCACAATTACAATTCCCGAAATAATCTTCTTTAAATTATTGTCTCAGTTAGAACAATTTCTCACTCACCGATAAATAAATTCGCCACAACTTATCATCACACTGTTCACCACAAAACTCGTTGTGACAGAATGACTGCTGTCTCCTTGTCTCCGCTCTTATATAAGCACGAGGAAAGCTCCCGAAACAGCTTCGAGCAACTTCGGCTCCCAGAATCCTCTATATATGGGTCCTTCTCCAAAAGGGAGAGAGACACCGATAGAAACGTCTGGCAACACATTTCAGACAATTCAAGCGGCTTTGCGGGTCACCTAACTCGCCCGCGCAATTTAAACATCGTTTACGCGACTCGCAACAATATATATATATATATATATATATATATATATATATATATATATATATTAGTTTTTTTATGTATTATCAATGGGATATTACAAATTAAGTTGTTCGATTATGTTGTTTAATAAATATGAATACGTGCTCGGTTAATGAAACATGTCTTGCTGGATCCCACATACACAAGCGTCTACGGAGATTTCTGTAGGACGCAAAGTGTACGTTAATATGATGTAGCTTATCTTAGTTATTTGCAGTCGCATGCCATTTGACAGCTAACTATTACCATACCCTCAAATATGTTTTTTATTGAACAAATATTTAAAGATATTCATGAAATTGATTTATTTTTGTTGTAAAATCATCTAATATATTAAAATGAATGTTTGTTTGTTTGTTTGTTCGTATTTTATGCGCCGCCATACCGTTGATCCGATTTTGATGCTGCCTTTTGCAAAACGTTCAGGACATTCCCGGAATGAACATAGGCTATAAGAGTGTTGTAATACAAAACCCCTTCACTCATAAAAATCACTCTTTGTTGTGAAAAACGTGTAATAAGGTACCTATTGTGAAGATTAAATGGTTTACGCTGCCAAAACCATAACACATACATCAAATTAATGTACACAGAATTGAATATCTCAAAAATCGCTACAAAAACGTCCGCGACAGCATATGTTTATCTTTTACGGATTATTCAAAATAACGATTCTTGTCTTTCATTGATGCCAAGAAGATCGGGGTACGCAGATTCCCGGGCAAGCGTGTTCTGCCATACCGTTCATCCGATTGTGATGGGGTTTCTTGCAAAATGTTCAGGATTTTTCCGGGAAGGTTTTAGCTATAAGGTAGTTTTAAGCTCAAGCCCTTCACTCTTTGTAGTGAAACCGTGAAAAAAAAGTCGCTATTTGTACGCTTAAATGGCTTACACTGCCTAAATCATACAAAAATACATGAAACTAATTTACACAGAATCGAATATCTCAAAAAACTCTACAAAGATCCTGCTACAGCGTACGAATAACTCACAATAACCATATTTGTCTTTCATTGATGCCAAGAAGATCGGGATAAGTAGATTCCCGGGCAAGCATAGCAGCGCATGTCTGGTATCCTTTTATAACGAATTTTGTCTTTCAACTCATGTATACCAAGTACATTGGGATACGTAGATTCCCGGGCAACGCCTAGTAATCAGCACGTTCTATATAAATATAATTACCATATGGTTTTACCTTATAATGATTACTTGAATATAAAATTATGGAATATTACAATTATTTACTATTTGGATTGTATCAAAGGTAGTTTGGAAATAGAATTCATTAGTTTATTGGTTGTTTTAGCTGCAATAATGAAGGGAGCAAATTTATAATTATTTTTCATTTTACTTATTCAACTAAACGTAAAAACACATTTATTAAGGAGTAGCAGCACACGCCGATTGTGTTAGCTAGTTTGTTAATAATAATATATTCCTGGGCCAAACCATCATTTTGTTGAAGTAAAATTTCAATGATAATAATAATAATAATAATAATAATAATTATTATTATTATTTATTATTATTATTATTATTATTATTATTATTATTATTATTATTATTATTATTATTATTATTATTATTATTATTATTATTATTATTATTATTATTATTATTATTATTATTGTATATAAATGAAAAATCGTAATAGAATATCTACCGATCTAAGATTTGGTGCCCTATCTGTAATTATAAATTTATATTTTAAAGTAGGCCATATTATCGTTGTAACAAAGCGGTGTCCATTTTCATGGCTAAAATACGATAGCGAAATTATGAAGAACACGATAATAAAAAAAAAGTGAATGTCGCCAGTATCTCCGTAATCCAACATACGAACTTATATAATCTAACCTCGTAATTTAATCTACATGATAACGTAATATTCATAATCCAACCTTCATAACATAACGTGAATAAAATTATGCTCGGAACTGGCTTTAGTGAAAACTTGAATAAACATGATGACAACTATAGATAACTATCGACATTGTACATAAATAAATTTCGTTGCAACTTTCATATGTGGCTCAATAAGAAGATATTTGAGAAATAAGACCACAAGGGAAAATCAATTAAAATTTTATAAAACAGTAGCCGTTCCAACATTAAAATACCGGTCTGAGACTTCGCCTTTAACGATCTCTGATAAAAATAAAATTGAGACAATATAAATGAGTTTTCTCAGATCAGTTGCAGGTGTATCTCTAAGAGATCAGAAGAGAAGCCAAGATATCAGAGATGAATTACAAATATATAATATAAATGAGAGAATACACCAAAATAAACGTAATTGGTTTGAACATATATAAAGATTGCCAAATAATCGTTTATCAAAACAGCTGTTTCATTATAGGTCTCTAGGCCAAAGAAATGTAGGAAGACCAAAACGTCGTTGGAAAGACGACCTGCACCTGCAGCATATAGTGCACCGGGGAGCGGAACGGGCCAACAGGCCCATACCTTGCAGAAGATGATGATGATGATGCAACTTTTATAGATGGGCATCTTGCGTGGAGTAGCCCAATTTTCCTTGCTGTATGTTTTATGGTGATGTCATAAACAATTTATTTGGAAAAAGTAATGAAGATTTCGTTGTCGTACATATGAAGAAGATAAGCATTATTTCTCATTTTAATATGATTACATGCATGTTTTATTATTTTTATATTTATCTATATAATTTGTTTAACTGTACAGGGTGGACCGCTCGAATGGACCTAATTTCAATTGCTTGTTACTGGCAAACGGTTGAAGATAGATACTTAAAACAACGTTCATAGTACAGAAAAACTCACCAAGTTTCGAATCCTGTCGGTAGATGGCACAAAGATACGTTTCTCGTTCTTAGATTTAATTGTTTGTGAAAATGGCGACTCCGCAGATGAAAGCGCAAGCTGTTTTGTGGTATGCGGAGTTTAAATCAATCATTAGAGTTCAAAGGGAGTTCCGGCGTGTGTTTAACCGTGATGCTCCAACTGCTAGAAGCATAAAGAAGTGGCGTGATACATTATTAGCTACAGGATCTGTGTTGAAGAAGCATGGTGGTGGTCGCAGAGCATCCGATGAAATGGTAGCAAATGTTCAAGCCGCATTTGAGCGAAGCCCCCGGAAGTCATTAAGAAGAGCTTCGCGGGAACTTCAAATACCAAAATCGACATTACAACGGATTGTCCACAAACGCCTCAAACTGCACGCATATAAAGTGCAGTTAGTGCAACGTTTGGAGCCGAATGACATGCCGAAACGAGTGGAATTCGCCAATACGATGCTGGACCGTCTCGGCGCTGATCCTGACTTCATGACCAAGATTTTCTTCTCGGACGAAGCCACTTTCCATTTGTCAGGCAAGGTAAACCGGCATAATGTGCGGATCTGGGGATCGGAGAATCCTCACGCTATTCAAGAGCATGTTCGTGATAGTCCGAAGATGAATGTTTGGTGCAGTTTGTGTCACATAATAAGGTCATTGGACCGCTTTTCTTCGCCGAGAAAACTGTTCGTGGTACCACATATCTTGACATGCTGGAGCAGTTCTTCTTTCCACAAATTGAACAACTGCAGCCTAACATCGTTTTCCAGCAAGATGGTGCTCCTCCCCACTGGTCCAATGAAGTTCGTACGACTTTGGACAACATTTTCCCTGGCCGTTGGATTGGTAGGGGAGGACCAATCGCGTGGCCCCCGAGATCTCCCGATTTAACACCACTGGATTTCTTTCTCTGGGGCTATGTCAAAGATAAAGTTTACACCACCCCAGTCAAAGACCTTCGTGATCTTCGTGAGCGCATCATAGAGGCTATTGAGAACATTCCAGAAGACATACTCCAACGTACTTGGCAAGAAATTGTTCATCGCTTTGATATCGTCACAGTGACTGCTGGGGCTCATATAGAGATGTGGTGATCTGGATATCAAAACTTGGTGAGTTTTTCTGTAATATGAACGTTGTTTTAAGTTTCTATCTTCAACCGTTTGCCAGTAACAAGCAATTGAAATTAGGTCCATTCGAGCGGTCCACCCTGTATCATAACTGTTTCATTACTGCTAGTTCCTCATGAAAAAATCATCCAAAACCACTACGGTGCCAAAAACTTCATTCCATCTGGACAGTTCACTACTCAGGTCTAGTAGTCGTTCCGGATTTCTTAGTTCGGATTTGCTCGTTACAAATTCTTCTAACTTCCAATAATTTGATCTATGAATTAGATACTTGTTTTACATTGTCACAGTCTTCATTCAACATAGAAAGATCGACAAGCTTAGACGTAACTGTAACAAGTATTCATACTGCTCTGATCCCCATTATAATGATAATCCGTCTCCTACATCTGCTCCAGTTGCTGAACTACCTAGTGCTACCGTAATTGGTGTGTATAATAGAGAAAATCCTGTTTTGTGTTGCGTAACAACAATTAGGCTCTGTTAGCTAATCCCCTACGAGCTTCAGGCTCGCCGTGAACTCAGAAATTTCAAGGGTTTATCAGTTGTGATTAATCACTGTGGTAGCACCCTTAACTTTATAAGTGCTCTCGTTAACCCTGTATTTAATTGGTGTCTGCGTTAAAGTTTTATTATTGCCTGAACTAAGTCTTGGGTTAAATCCGAACACAAAGGATGAAGCAAGTTGAAGTGCTAAGGTAGATGTAGATATGTAGGAATCAACCCGCCGAGCACTCAAAATGTGGGGAAAGGTACTCATCAGGTTTAGTAGAATTTCACTGCGTGAATAATTTTCGGTCAGGAAAAAGTTGTCAATCTAATACGAACACAACTTTTGTTATTGTACTCAACTATTTTCAGACATTCCCAGATTTTGAGTGCACGGATGCTTGAATTTGACATTCCCCGATCCTGTGTAAAGAAGCGCCACATTCTAACAACTGAAGCCAAACATGAGTCCAAGTACTTAAATGGCTTCTTACAAGAATTAAAAAGTGTGGCGATGGAGGTTCAAACATGGCGAATCTTAGCACAAGCGGATGAACTCTAAGAGTCCAATCTTATAGCAAATAAAGCTACTCAACATAGAAAACGTAAAAGGACTATTCAATCCAATCCTACTATGCAAAAATATCAAGTACAGCAAGTTACATACAGTGCCGCTACAAAAAAAAAACTCAGTGTTGGCTCATACCCTAGCCAATCTCGAATTTTCTGTGCCCAAATATGATCCATACAAGGGGAATAGTGATAGCACTGCAGCAACTAAGGCTGGCCAACCTCTGGTATGTCCGGAACTAAAAGGGATCCCCGTCCCCCACCAATCACGGTGATAGGACTCGGGGATCTCTTCAGAATGAATAAACAAATGAAACCAAATTTACTGGCGATCTGAAAGTAAACTCACGAGACGTTTTGTTCTAGTATGTAATCTCGGATGACAGATTTTAAAATAATCAAACAATATATTACACTTATCCTCCATTTCTACATATCATTTTTCAGTTAAAAAAGCCTTGAATACTACCAAATTTACAATACGTTCGCTCCTCTGAGTAAAGAGGTTTGACAATTTCTGACTACAACATATACAAAAGTGGTGTTAGATCTTGGATCGAAGAAATCGATTTTTAAATCAAATGCGGTTAAAACAACCTGATTCTAAGAAGACGACATATAAAATGAACACTTTGTCAAATGACTAAATTATATGTGTGTGTGTGCGTGTGTGTGTGTGTGTGCGTGCGTGTGTGTGCGTGTGCGTGCGTGTGCGTGTGTGTGTGTGTGTGTGTGCGTAGTTTCTGGATATATATTAAAAATGTCATATTCAAAAAATGTGTTACTCCATCCATACTATCTATATGCGAGAAAATAATTTTGTTATACAAACGGTATCACATTTTGTGGTTGAATATATGTTTCGTAATATTATGTCCAGATGTTTACATCACATGCCAAGAATTAGAGCTTCTATGCACCTGCTATGTAAATCAATATATTTATATAAAAATCGATATCAGGAATATTATTTTAATTTGTAAATGAGGTGAAGTTTTATATTGAAGTGTTAATGCTATCACAGCTGGTATCAATTGAAATATTTTATATATGGTGTAAAATATCATCAATATACATGTCTGTGTGAATTAATTTGCTGTACTTCGGTTTTTATTTTAGTTCTGGAAACTAACATACATAAGGAATTTATTAAACTAAAAGTAAGATACATGCAATGTTATTTACAAATATGGATCGCACGGGCAGTAAGCCGTACGTGCTGTTGACAGTCCGTTACAATAAATTGATGTTTGGTAATAATATACTTAAAACAAAAATAAGTAAACACAATAATATTACAATTAGATATCAATACAATTACATTATACATTAACTTAGTTATGTAGAATTATTAAGAATTAATGGCATTGCAATTTGTTAACACATTTTTTTATTCATGAATAAGCGTTGATCTTATTTTCCGCATTTTGTCCAGAAATCGACCTAAGATTATCCAATTTTCTGCGTTTACCAATAACTAGTAGCACGCCAATCTTTCACGATTTGAATTTAGAAAATATTCCGATAATAACTGATGCCTCCAATATTCTAAATCGTTACATTTTCCTAATATATATATCTCCTCTTCAAAGCTCCCGCACATTGGACATATTCGCTTATCGTGATCGTCGATAATATTTAAAAATGTCCATGCCCCTAACCTGAACCAAGCAAGCCCTGATCTCTCTTCAAATCCTAGATGGAGTATATAAGATTCTTTTCCCCAAATTTGTTTCAGGTCTCTTTGTAAAAACAAAGATCGTTTTCCCGCACATTCGGCCAAAATATTTTATCGGTTTATATCTAAGAACCTCCTTCTTACTTTTCTCCACACATTCTTGCAATTTTCAGTCTCTTTTTCCCATACCCAACCCATCCCGATCTTCTGAAGTTCTCTCCTACCCTCATCTGCCCAGAATTTCCCATTTGCGTTCCTATTTTGGTGGTCGTAACAAATTCCTCTATGCATTGTTTGTTCACCTTGGATTAGCCGCAACCAGTACCTGAGTACACGAATATTGCAGTTGATGTCGTCCTGAAATGACCCAAATTCATATAAAATCCACAGTTAGAAACGTCCTGTAATATATTTTAGAAAATGCGTATATACCTTATATAGTATTTCCGTTCTTTGAAAACCCCAAATCTCACTACCACAGTGCATTACTGGCCTCACCATCGCTCCATACATTTTTTCTAACGTACTAACTGGAATATCGGGCACTCTACCCAGAATACTGAGAATGCTATTAAGTTGTCCCCTCCCTTTGAATAATGCTATATCAATGTTTCTTCCACTTTCCGTTCATTTTCAACGTCGTACCAGGATTCAAAATGTTTCACGTTTTGAAGTATTTGATCTCTGTATTTCCATTCTTCTGCTCTACCATAAACCGTCCCATTTTTTAACGTCATTGTTTTTGTCTTACTAATATTTACAGTCAATCCCTAATTCCTACAGTATATTTCCAGTAGGTCAAGACCTCTTTGCAATCCCTTGATTGTCTTGGAACAGATAATTAACTCATCTGCATATAACAGGACTGGGACTTTAACATTTCTTATCTCCGGAGTCTCAATGTCTCCTTCTATCATTATGACTGCTATATCATCAACGAATATATTAAATAGAATTGGTGACAAAATGCAGCCTTGTCTCACTCCCCGATTGGCTTGACTGCTCTCTGTGATGTGCCCTTGATCTACTTTTATACAAAATTTAACATATTTATAAATTGACATAAAGGCATGTATTATTTTATGTGACAATCCTTTCCGATTTAATTTTTCCCACAGTGCACATCGGTCCACGGTATCGAATGCCATCTTAAAATCAACGAATGCGCAAAATAATTTACCCCTCTTGTTTTTCAGATTATCATCAATTAATGTTCTCAGAACGAATACATTGTCCACTGTGGAGTATCCTTCTCTAAAAAAACTGCCTGATATTCTGAAATCCTATTGTTCACTTTAGCCCATTGCCTCATTCGTTCGTAAAGTACTTTACAATATATTTTTCCAAACACTGACAAGAGGCAAATTCCCCTATAAATTTCTGGTTTATGATACCCATCTTTCCCTTTGAATAGCGGTTGGATTACACCTGTCGCCCAGGCTTGCGGATAATTTCCTCCATTAAATATTCTGGAAACTACTTTAACTGTCGACATACAACATACTTGCGTGGTTCCAAATTTTACAGGCTCTCGAAGTAGGCACTAGAGTTGCGTACAACGTGTTCCCAGCGATAAGGAAGCATTTGGATCATGTTGGCGATGCCTAATCTGTTCATGGTCCAAATAGAGCGGGCGCTTGCCTGAGAGAGAGAGAGAGAGAGAGAGAGAGAGAGAGAGAGAGAGAGAGAGAGAGAGCGTTCGGCCCTGTGGCAAGTCTAATGTCTGTAGCTAAACCACGGAGAGCATGCAACTGAGCAAGAGTAAATTATATATGGCGGAAAATTCTACTTGCAATACTAATAGAGTCGATAGATATACCACATTGCCTCTCACCCAACTCGTACTATTTTCTGAAATTTCAGGCGATCCTTCAGGATGTGAAACACATTCGAAGGGGTCATCCTGTATCATGCAGTAACTCCAAATCGTTAACTTATGATCCTACTACGCTGACACGGATACAGTCCATTCATATTTGGTATTTACTGGAAAGTGACCAGGCCGAGACATATCTAAACATACGTTCGCGTCTATATCTCAAGCTTTTAATTAACGTTTTTACCGTTCAGTAAATAATGTATCTACAAAGTAAGCCTCCTGGAATCCTTGAACAATGAGATCTCTAGCAACTTGAATTTAACAGATTCTCTATTTCTGCTTGAAAATATTGTCATTATGTTCCACAATCGCTAACTCACAGCTGCTCGTCTTTTTGTTATATTGTGGAAAGGCATGGAGAAGGGACGGCGAGTGCATTTCCTCTGATGGTGGAAGAAAATGTAAGCAACCTGTGAAATGAAAAATAATATCTAGCTTATTTACACGGTATCGCTGCAGCTTAGTGGCCACAATAAAAAATCATTCCTCTTATATATCCTTATATATTTGAGTAATTGCTTAGGAAACTTCACAATTCACTTTAGAAGTAAAAATAATAATATGATTCATTTTTCAGTCAGAAGCTATCTTTTAATCAAACACCACTGTATAATCTCGGTTATACCAGAAGTCACTGAAGGATCTAAGGTTAGAGTGATTTTCATTTCTTCGGTTTTTAAGATCAGTAAAATTAAAAATTAGGTTTCAAAAGTAACTACCATTTATTCCTGCAAACCCTTTATTCGGAAATATCAATAGAGGAATGAGTTTGTTGATAACGAATGATAAATGTAATTTGTGGGTAAAGAAAATAGTGCACACGATCAAAGCAGATTGAGATACGAGCTCGTCAACTCATCACAATTTGAGATCAGTGTTAAAAATTGCAACTCTACTTTTTCCCAAATATACTACTAAAAACACATTAAAATAAAAGCCAGAAAATAAATATTCATACAATTTCATTATTGACAGTCAGATGTTTTCATTTTAACTATTGTTTAAAACCAGATTGAAGATCTTCTGGGTTTTAATATTTTTTCTCTGTATACGTTAGTGAAATTCCATGAGATGCTGAAACAAAAGTAAGTGCTCATTGAATTATTTAAGAAAACATTTTGAAGAGTCTGTGGTAGGAAATTGTTATTTTGTGTTCTCTGAAGCTAATACAGAGCAATGAGACATCTGACTGAAACATCAGCTACACGAGAAGTTTGACTGATTGAAGATGGCCGTTCCATTCGCAATGTCTCTACGATTTTTATAGCCCTTTCGTCATCCATAGGCTGCAGAGGCGTGGATACAGGAATTGGCTCGAGCAGGGTCGTAAGAAGAAGTCTACAGAAGTAGAGGATATATGTCTTGTCCTATCAGCTTTTCGCAGACTAACATCTGTAGTCAGACATCTACAAAATATTATATACGAACAGCAACTGGGACGGCAACTTCTGATCATACTGTATGAAATAGAATAAGAAATACAAGGTTGAGGTTTAGTGTCCCCTTTAAAGCCCCTCGTTTAACAGGTCAGTACAAAGAAGCCGGGATGCGATTTGCTCAAAATCATGTCAACTGACAGCTCCGCCAACAGAAAGGTGTTCTGTTCACGGACGAATCAATATTTCGTTTCACGGAATACGATGGGCATACACGTGTATGTAGACGTCCTCGTGAATGTTCTAATAGAGCCACAATTATTGAACGTGAGAGATATGGAGGTGGTTCGGTTATGGTTTTGGCTGGGATTACTATTGAGTCTCGGACAGAGCTTGTCGTTGTCCAACAGCGCATGAGTGCTCATGTTTAAATTAATAATACTATTCTCAACATGTACATTTTGCTTATGATATGGACCATAATTTTCTTCTCTTGCATGACTATGCTAGATGTCATACAGCACAGGCACCGAGAGCTGTCCTGCATGTTGCCAAATTTGGGTGACGGACTGGTCTTCATGCATTCCGGGCATAAATACGATCGAACATACGTAGGATAAGCTGGAACAATGTATGGCACGCCACTGATTACTGCAAATTAAAATGGAAATGATATGACACTGAGACTGTAACTTGCAACAAGCATGCGACTTTAACCCAATCATTTAATTAGTCCTACTATCGTCGCAAACGTAAGACTGTTACTTCACGTTCGGATCTACATACAGTATGTATAAACTTTTTCCCCCTTTTCTTCCTTTATAATGTATGTCCTGTAAATTAGTTACGCACATAGATTTACTTCTGATTTAATTGTTTATTCATTATTTTACAGCATACAGTATTGGAATGTCGGCGCAGTACATGAGTTACAAAACTATCTACGTACGTATTGTACAGACGATTGCTTGAAAGGTTGTAATATTAATGCACATACTGTAGAGTACAATGGATTTCGCAAATAAAATGTACAATTGTACTGTACAATGGTTATGTACTTAAATAAATGATAGTGCAGCGATTACAAGAGTAATAACATAAAGAGGTACAGTGTATGTACATATCGCATACATAATATTAGTGGGAAATAAGAAACAATTCAAATAAGTAAACCAGAAAAAAATTAAAGCACCTGCGGATTCCTTAGAGAAATTGTTCAAATTGGCCACCTCCATTCTCACAAAATAGACGACATCGGCAACTAAAGGATTCTCGTACCCCGTTCAAGATACCAGGTGTCTCGCGGATCACATCAAATGTTGCGATTATGCGTGCAACTAACGGTTCATCTGTATCAACATATCAACAGGGGTCGTATACGGGACATTCCATACGAAATCGGCAAAAAAATTGTGAAAAATGAACTCACATCTTTAAAAGTTTACCATTTTTTTTACAGTGAAACTTTATGATATACTGAATATCTGTACCGAATTTCAAGTCTTCGCTTGGTGTAATTAAATAGTAATAGAGCTGTCAATTTATCGTATTGTTTTAAATAGTCTCTTTTATAAAATACATTTCTCGAAGTATGGCTATTCCCTCAACTTATAGTAACATTATA
Organism: Diploptera punctata; assembly: GCA_030220185.1. Classification (NCBI taxonomy): domain Eukaryota; kingdom Metazoa; phylum Arthropoda; class Insecta; order Blattodea; family Blaberidae; genus Diploptera; species Diploptera punctata. The sequence goes on along the minus strand of JASPKZ010000464.1, from coordinate 69,005 downwards.
AATGATTTTATGCTCTATCGCGTGAAAATTAGTATGTTAATATTTACGTTTTTCTGAAGGGCGTAAATGCTATTAATATGCAATTGACCTTCCTCACCAAAAAAATTATAAAATCAAAAAGTGCCACATTATTACCTGAACACCAGTTAATTTTTTGTAATTAGTATTAAAGTGGAGTCTTGAAAGGAAACTACCAAAAATAATTATTTTTCCTAAAATCTCCTATGTGTAGACTGCCCGCAATACCTTTCGCGTGAGTGGAGATCGCTCGCTCGTACAAACAATGACGGAACTACTTGGTAATAGTCCTTTGCGCACTAACAAATATTTTTATTGTTATTATCATCATTACATTATTTTTATTATCATTATAACAATTATTACATTATCATCATCATCATCATCATCGTGGACTAGTGGTTACTCTGCACGCCTCCGATTCCGAGTTTCGCGGGTTCAAACTCGATAAGAATCAATGGAATTTTAAAGGCGTAACAATTCTGAATGCTATTTTGCTATTTTAATGCTATGTTTTGATGCATAAAAATGCTGTTGTACTCTTCTTACTGACCAAGGAGAGTGGAAGCAACGTTAGAATTTTGATTTTATCTTTTTTATCACTGCTAGCAGCAAACGCCTTCTTAAGATTTTCCAAAACCTCAATTTCATATTTATCCTCTTCTTCACTTGAAGAGTCAAATTGGTGGAAAATTTTATTTTTAATTGCCTCAGTAACACTTTTATATTTATTTTTCACATATTTATTGTGAGACACTTTTGCTCTCTTAATGGGACTTTCCCCTATCAATTTAAATGATTCATTTAATGTTGGTATAGCCGATTCTTTAACGATGTCGGAACTACTATCGTAATTATTACTAGGTTGTGTTACATCGGATTCCTCATTTTCAGTATTAGTTAATCTGTTAGGCTGTACATCCTCAACATTTCTCTTACCCTCTAAAATTAGCCTGCAATTACTACATATTTTTGCCGAGAGCCAGTGTTCTTGGGGTACCCCGAGTTCCTCACAGTTCCATGGAGGGATAGATCTGAATTTTTTTAAACTACTCTTATGTCGTCGTCCGAGTGGATTGAAACACTTTCCATTCACATAACACCAGTTAGGCTTATTCATAATAGACAGTGTAATTATATGTACAGTAATAAAATAAAACACTTCAATCTGCAAACTTGTTAGTTAAAAACGATAAAAGATTATTTTAAATTTGATTGCAATACTTAAAATAATGAGGTGACACACTAAACACACGCACTGATTTAAATCTACTGTCTAGTAAATAATCTGAACTTGAGAATTGTTGATAGAGGATCAGATGTTTTAAGAAGACGCGCTGATTCAGCATTTCATTCGTTTGTTAGGAAGTGGTACTAGTATTAAAACATTCGGTTTTATTTGGAAGTGATATCTTGTAACAACACTATTTCGTCATAGTTTCCAGGGTACAATACAGTACACTCAATAAAAATTATTTTAAGATTGAAATTAGTAATTATAACATAATAAAAATCTATACCAGTTTATTCAATTAATGGTGTAAGAGTTTTTATTATATTTCATTTAATTGCAATGAAAAATGTGTAACAAAATAAATAATTTGTTTTAAGGGAGGAAAGAAGATTACGAGTATTTGAGAATAAAGTTCTTAGGCAAATATTTTGATCAAAAAGAGATGAACAGACAGGTGAACGGAAGAAACTACATAATAGTGAGCTACATGATATGTATAGAAAGCCAGATATAATAAGAACAGTTAAGTCTCGTAGGATTCGATGGGCAGGTCATGTGGTACGTATGGAGGATGAAAGAGGTGCTTGGAAAATTCTGGTAGGAAAACCGGAGGGAAAACGCCCAGTTGGAAGACTAAGAATGAAGTGGGAGAATAACATTTTACATGATTTGACGGAAGTAGATTATACAGAGGATAATTGGAAAACGTTAGCTTGGGATGGGATGTATGGAGAGCTTATGTCCGCGCTGCCATGAACCTACAGGTTCCACAGAGCCAGTGAGTGAGTTAGTTATAAATAATTTGTTTAATAATTCACAGTAACGTAAGTAACAGAGCTCTTTACTTCTCACTTCAGCAATAAAATTTGATAAATAAATATCTACTGCGTAAGAATTAAAATATCGCCACTTTTATAAATTTACGGTACTGTTCCATTAAGCACAACATATAATAATTTATTCGATTTAATGGCAGTTGAAAAAGTCACTGATGAAGCTCTTTCAATAAAGTACGCGCGCGACCTTGGTCGTGAAATGAATCTGATGCGCCGTGGACCCGCGAGTTTTTTTACGAAAATAGAATAAAAAACATTTATATTGTCTGAACTATTCAACTCTCCAAAAGGTTAATTGCTGAAAATTAATCCTTATTACGTGAATAGTATCCTGTATTTTTTCCGTTTTCATTTTTTGATATGTACTGCAGTAAACCGCCATAAAACAGAAAATTGACACCGAAAATAAAAATATCCTAATTATAAAAATAACACCCTTAAACTACATGATATCACCTATATAAATGCGTTTGAAGCAAATTTTTGCTGTTTACTGTTTCAGAAATATTAGTTAGTAAACGTTTTAGTTTATCATATTTACGATAATTTTAGATCATCATAACTACGAACCTATAAATGATAAAAATTAAATTTCTGTATTAATACGTTTATAAATGTATTCACTATATTTAGGGATACATAAAATTAAAAAAATAAATTGCAAGATTTTTTGCTGTCCGATTTGATATGGAATGTCCCATACACCAGTGTTTTCAGGTGTTCCCCACAAAAATAACCAAATGGACAGAGATCTGGAGAGCGAGCTGACCACGCTACAGTTGAACTACCTCTTCATATATCCAGCGGCCAGGATACATTTCATCCAAATGATTTCACTTATTCCGGCAGAAATGGGGAGGTGCCTGATGTGAAGAGGCACTTCTAGCATTCGAGGTAGGACATGCTCTAAAGATCTTATAAATGACACTATTTAAACTCTGGAGTATGGGCCAATGATGTGGTCAGAAATTTTACCTACCCATACATTCACCGAAAATCTCTGCTAGTGACCCCTCTTAAAAACGGTATGAGGATTTTCATAACCCCACATAAGACTTCTTTGAGTTTAGAACCAGCCCATCCGTAATTAATATTGCCTCTTGAATGAATAACACCAAGCAAAAGAAGAACGGTGGCTGTAGCATAGCCCAATTATAAAATTGTATCCATTGAGCGAAGTCCACTGGCTGTAAGGCTTGTACTTTTTTGCAGAAGAAAGGTATAGAGCTGGTCTTCGTGCAGGACTTTCCATATGGTTCGATTGTTCGTGGCCATTACAAGTGCGAAAGCACGAGTACTAGTTGAAGGATAATCTTCCACCCTGTGAAGAACATTTTCTTCGAACTCTGCAATGCGGCGCGTACGTCTTTCACCGGCGTCTTGTCTGTTTACCTGCAACGTCCCATGCTCCCGCAAACACCTCTCAACAGACTCGAAGGTTCGCGTACATTGTAGCAGCTCTTGTAGTATTACCTTGAGCTGCACCATAAATCAAATACATTTCGGCAAGTTCAGCATAACTGTAAAAATGTTTCATGTTGCCTTCATGTAATGCGACTGATACTGAAGTAACTGCTAATCAGATGTTAATCCCCAATACAGGAATAGGTATTTTGCCCAGGCCTATACTGAACGAATTTCACTGCCAATATGTCAGAGTACACAGGAAAAAGAAAAGGAAGGGAAAAAAGTGGCCTGCCGTGATTTGAATCATCGGTGTTCAAATCTCAAATCCATCGCTTTAACCATTGCTCCACACTTAACTACACAGATTCTGTGTGTTTCACTGTAAGCTAAGGCTCTTATTGTACCGATTCTACTTTATCCAGTGCAGTGGCGTGCAATCATCTGCTAAGTTCGACATTTTATGGAATTTGGTAACCCAATATTTCATAAACGTTTTTGATGAATTACTAGAAATCAGGATCTCGGAATCAATACTAAGATCAGAAGTTATTCTAGTGCAATTTTCTCTCCTACGTTGCTCTCCTGGTGATTTATCTGTGTTAATTGTCGATTACTTTGTTTCCCTATAACTCGCCCATTTTCCCTCGTAGACCATTGGTTCCCTATCTCAAATTACTTGTATAATACCCCTATGTAAGTAGTTAAATTTGTGCAGTATAATTCATTTACACTATATATATATATATATATATATATATATATATATATATATATATATTACATGTAGTTTATTCCTTGATGTAAAATAGTCGATACATTTAAGAATATCCCTTGTAAATAGAAGCAAGGAATTTAGTCTTATTCATTATTTTCAGCTGATATAGAAGATTTGTGTCTATTTTTTAACGTATTCAGTTTTGTTTGTAGCTTACGTTATTTTAACGGTAACACATTTAATTTAAGTGAAATTCTGTAATATTATGACACTTTAATATCACCTAAAAGCATAATTTTCTTGGATGTTCTTATTTATTCAGATTTGAGAAACCCATCATTAAATGTACAACATTCATATGCCAAACAGTTTTAGACACCAGTTACAGTTGCTAACGATTTGTTTCCATACGTAGAAATAATTATCGCCATGTTCATCTCTTACGCAGCTAAGGTTAGAGGAAAATTAGTCCAACTGTTAGTCAAAGAAATTATTGATTATGACAAATGTCACCCCATTTTCCCGTAGTTCTAATGATCTTTGGTTGTTTCTTCATTACCGTTGTGAAAATAAGTTTTTCTCTGGCTTTTAAATGATCCTCATGAATCTCTCTTTTCTTTATTCAAACTGTCCTCAAATGTTAGGCTTACCACAGTATGAGTAAAAAAATTATTATTTTAGTACTGCATGGGCGAAAAAATTAATAACGTATGAGAGAGAATTGAAAGCACAATTTTTCATATTTACGATCTAACACACCTCCAGATCTAGCGCCTGTGTATAAATTAATGTACATATAAACTAAATTCCATGCACCTTTATAGTACATACGAAGGCTGTGAACAAACTCAGAAACGAAGACTATTCTAAAATTGAAATATTGTGTTCAATTCTCGGGTGGGGCACGTGGTATTTATAATTACATAAAAGCAAAATAGTCTCTTGCTAAGCAACTAACCTGATCCAGAAACTTCATGGAGGATGTGCTGGGAATTACAATGAGAGGTCTGTTTCTTTGACACCGGAAATTCCTGGAAATCTTCACCACGCCATCAGCTGATATTATAGCAACTTGATTACTTAATTCCTTATTCCAGTTAAGAGTCCACGCTTCATTCTGAAAGCCTGTAAATATATTGATTTAGAATACACATTTGATCATAAAAGATTTTGAAATGTACTAGATTTCGTGTATTTAATCAACCATAGGTTAAAATATGTTCATTGATATTGAAAGTTATCAAAATCGTTGGATGCACAAATCTCGTATTATTTTTTTAGTTCTTATGTGGGAACTGTAGTTCTCCAAAAATCACACTTTACTCTAACAAAAGAAGAAGACAATTTATATAGAATTTTTCAAGATGACCATTTCGATCCACACATTCTAGATTCACCATACTTACTTACTTACTTACACTGGCACTATCGAACCCGTAGGTTCATGGCCGCACGGACATAAGCTCTCCATACATCCCTATCCTGTGCTAATGTTTTCCAATCATTCCCTGTATAATCTACTTCTCTCAAATCATAGGTAATGTTATTCTCCCACCTCATTCTTGGTCTACCAACTGGGCGTTTTCCCTCTGGCTTTCCTACAAGACGCTTCCATGCAAGTCTTTCATTCCCCATACGTGCAACATGTCCTGCCCATCGCAGTCTACGAGACTTAACTGTTCTTATTATATCTGGCTTCCTAAAAAGACCATGTAGTTCTTTGTTATGTAGTCTTCTCCATTCACCTGTCTGTTCATCTCTCCTTGGTCCAAAAATTTTCCTAAGTACTATATTCTCAAATACTTGTACTTAAAGTAAGAGTCCATGTTTCACACCCATATAATATAACTGGTAGAATAATAGTTTTATATATTTTCAGTTTAACGTTTTTTGAAAGGAGTTGGGACATCAAGAGTCTCTGCAACGCATAATAGCACGCATTTCCAGAATTTAGCTGTTTAATGTCCTTGTGCATCTGATTCCTGTTTGTGATTATTGTTCCTAGGTATTTGAATTCAGCCACTTCCTCAAAATTTCCCTCATTTGTCATTAGCTGCCCATTTACATTATTTAATGAATTTCTACGTGTGACCATATATTTAGTTTTGGATTCACCATATATTTAGAAATAACAAATTCCAGGGTTTGCTGAAGAGCAGGCAGGATTAAGAGGTACAAAATCCCACTACATTATATATTTTAACCACAAAATTACCCTGCTTTATACCATATACTGCCGACTATGGCAACTATGTAAAACAAACTGTTTAGACCTATAAGCAATTAATATTAGACATGTTTAAACCTTTATTTTCATCAGATTTTAACTTAAAACGTAAGACGACATAAACTTTTCATTTTTTTTTTCATTTCATATTTTTATTTTCTGATTTCGTTAAGCCTTTAATTTGAAAATCAACACGAGTCACTGTCCTTATTTTGTCTTCTGTTGTTAGTAATAATAACTTGGAATTCTAAAGCAATACTTAAGTGACTGTAGAGTTGTTTTACTTTGCTAATCAACCTTACTATTTTAGTAAAAACAATAGGCCTAAATTAAGATCGCGCCGTGATCTTAACACAAGTACAATTTCTTTATTCCGAATTAATTGGCTCAAGCCCTGGATATTGAGAGTCGGTCGGGAGGTCGTGGATGTTTTTACTTCATCTTCCTTAGTTGTCAGGTAAAATGGTGAGTTAAAATGTCATTAACATGACCATTTTCACATTTACAATTTATAATTTTAAGGCTTCAGTAAAAATAAAATAAATAAATACAAAAAGTGATATGAACTCAGATGTTAAAGAATGTATGTATCATAATTAAAAATCAAATTAACTTCCGGATCAAATAATGTGAATAACGTCACTGTTGCGTCACTAATTTATTTCTCTATGAGCGACAGATTGTGCATACGTAATTATCAGGTTATGGCCAAAATAGGCGCTGAAACCATACTGTGACTTGTAAGGGACGGGTGACTTTATACTAACTGCGTATAACTATTAAATAATATCCACTAGTTCCACTTAAAATTTAATAACTTTCCTTTACTTAATTTTAAATAGCTGTTCTTTACTTTTCATATTCTGTAAGTACGTTATACCTTCCAGTTCACTAATGTCTCCACCGTTCATTTGAACACTTCAGTTACCATCAGCCCTTCAATATTAATCTCTTTCACAATCACCGCCATTGTAAGTCTTCCAAACTACTAATGTAATTCAACTTGTCGCTGCGGCCTCAAGTCCCGACAGTAAAAGCTCGTATTGAATGTTCCAGGAAATCCGAGACATGTCCTCCTAACGTTACGGGAGACTTCGCCGAGATATTGCCGATAGGATTGTAGCGCCGCGTCGTCTGTGCTCCGCCACCAACCCAATCAGAACACTCGGCGCAGAGTGTCAGCTGTTCCCAACTCTCAAACCCCGCACGCCTGAAGGTTTGATAGACTGGTCGATGGATAAACCTACATGTAATTGTCAAGACCTACCACATCTCTAACCCTCTCCTTTTTCCAATACGTATGGAAAATACGCCCTCGGAAACCACTTTATGAACTGTCACATTATGCGTGACAAACATTGCAAATATAAGGACAAGATGACTCATTTACAGTTAAGTGCTACATATGAACTTCCGACTCTTCTTAATATATATCAGACATAAAGCCATGCCACTGACTATAGAGTTCAGTCCCATGTTACATAAAGCACGACCTATGCTAGTCTTTATCTACTCACTGACTTCTTGTCTGGGTAATTGTGTACAATTTGTGGTCCCGACTTGACCGACCCTTCCATTCAAATACTATTGGTGTGGTTAATAAATTATCCACCAGATAACTCCCTACCTCTTCACGACGTCCGCCAATTTTTATTCCCTCACATAATTCTCACATTACAATACTGTATACTAAAATTGAAATGAATATTTATACTTGGCTTCTGTGATATTAAAATCCTAGAGCGTCTGAATATAGAGCCCTTTTTTAAAGCATTCTGCATTTAGAGTCAAGGTGAAATATTACATTATGATTAGCCTTATTTATTTATAATTTATTTTTAAAATATTCAAATTAATAAGACGTTTCAATTAACATATTTTTCCTAAAATTGGAAATTAACGAAATTATGATTATGCTTACAGCAGAGTAAATCACAAAATACATAAGTTATATAAAATAGAAAATTATGTTGGATAACTTGTAGCGGTGTTAAGGTTCATCTTATTTTTCCTGAAAATAACATCGCATATGCTTACACTTTTTCAAATCCAATTAATTTATTTAATAATATTACGCTGATTTCACACAAATAATTGGTGTTAAAATATTTTCTGTCACAATTTATTTTACAGTCAGTTCTTTACAATCGCTGACGGCGTCACTTGGCTTCACACTCAGCTCACGTTTACTCGTCCACACGATTCACTGATCCGACGCTCCAATCTTTTTATATATGAAATATGTATATTAGGGCATCCCAAACAATCGAAGTCATCTATTTTTAACGCATACCATCTTCATGTATAATGTTAAAACAATTGTAAGTACAATTTGGTGTACGTAGGCCCACGGAAAACCGTGCCGACTTGCTTTGAAACATGTCAGTACATGCTATCTAAGGCAAACATGAGCTAACAAGTCGAGGTGCTTATAATTACTCATTATTTTGTTAGTAAAATTGTTATCTTCAAATCAGTTAACATGTCAGTGAAATTCCACAGTTCTAAAAAGAGTATATTTTTAATAGGGGACATGAAATAACTGGTTCAAAACTTCCTTCTAACGGACAAGTTCTGGAAACTTTCTTTTATAATATCCGTGTAATGGATTTAACTGTAAATGAAAGCGTAAATCTCACTATTCGCAAGTATATTATATATCAAACAAAGGCGCGTATACCTACCAAATCGTTACCTAATTTTGTGAAGAAACTTGCAAAATTATATCAATTTTGGAGGGGCTTGCAAAACAATGCATAAAGAACGCAAGATATATTTAAACAGCATCGATAACAGTTTGTAAGTAACTTGATAATTTGTTTTACATTGGCCACGCCCGATGCGCTACAAATAATTAAGATAAATTAATATATATATATATATATATATATATATATATATATTTGCAATGACAGTGAGAACCAGGTCACCCTGGTCACGTAGGTGAAATAGAGAAAAACCAACTGATAAAGAGGAAAGGGCGGGCCTCATAACTATTAAGGAAGAAAAACGGCGTTCTAGATATTTTTGCAGTCAACTCCTTCGACATAATCTTATAATCCGTTACAAAATTACTAATCTGCAGATTGTAATGGAAACATGTATTTACAATACAATTTGCAACTCAGATTGAGAGCACACAACCTGGAACATGTAAAACATCTATACGGAAAATTTCATCACTCCAAAATTAGTAGCAACGCTAGACGGTTGTCAGTTAAGTATGAGAGAATCTGTGTTTATTTTTCAAGTTACTCTTGAAGCACTTGGATATAACACTGATGAATATTTAATAAGTAAATCTTCAATTACAAGAATTCGTACGCTTAAACGAAATAAGCGCGCGGAAGCCAAAAAATTTGATATCCAAATCGAGGAACCTGATGCTGTGACTGTTAACTGTGGCGGCAAACTGTTGCCAGCGTTAGATGATCAAAAATCGAAAGACGAACGTCTTCCGATAATTATTTTCATATGGAAATAAAGAATAACTGATTGCTGTGATAAGGTTAGAAAATTCTTCAGGAAGTGAACAGGTGAAGGCGGTTTGGAACGCTATTATAGACTGGAATCTAGAAGACAAAGTACAATTTTTTTGTGTAACAGAGGTTCAAACATAGATCGTTCAATTGTTCTTGTATACCTCTTCAACAAAAATATAATAGAGAAATGATTATTTTTGCTTGCCGCAACTAAATGCGTATGAATTAGTACTGAAAAGCGTGTTTGAAATAAAACATAAATAGTCACGTAACTAGTCGCTCTGACATTCCTCTCTTTAAGAAGTTCCAAGATAACTGGAATAGTGTTGATTAACATAAAATACAGTGCTATAGAGAAAATATTACAATGCATTTGACTGTTTCCGAAATTGTTAATTTGCTTGAGTTTTGCCGAACTTAACTGACCAAGAAATAGTAACAGATGATTATCCAGATTTGATTGAGCTTACTCTGATTTTTTGGAGGCAATTAAATAGAAAATTTAAAATTCGATCTCCAGACGCCATGGAACAAGCCCGGTGAATCGCGAGAGCAATTTATTCTCGGAAAGTATGACTACTTAGTGTTCAATTAAAATTTACGAACAATGATGAGGAAGCACTGTTAGACGTGTGCCTGTGACAAGTCATGGCTCCAATACATTTTGGCACTAAACGTTCCTTAGCAGGACTTGCTTTCTCAAGTCGATAAAGGCTTACGAAAAAGTTGATAAAGTCATCTCAAGAGCAGTCTTACAGAAGTTGAGCCAGCATTTACGGTATCTGACTGAAGAAGTATCCGTTTTGTCACCGTTTGATGATGATGTAAACCAAAAAACTGAAGTAACAATGGTTGAAAATTTAACCAAAAATAGTTTGGCAAACCATGGTAAACGTTGCATTCCATCGAACGAATTTGGTGGAATATTGTATGGTAAGTTCCATAATTAAGTACAGAAATCTTTTCTTTAGTTTTCTCTTTATTTTACAATTTTGTTAACGTCTTTTCATTATTTTTGTTTTATTTCTGAGAAAAACATCTACCACTTCATTTCAGTCAAAGCAATTCATTGTTCGATCGTTTCGTAATCTATGACCATTTTCTCAACGAATGTAATATATTGTGGATAAATAATTTTTCATATTAAGACAGCAGAATGAATGTTTAAATTCTGGATGTAGCGAAAGGTGCAGCTGAAACGGCCGTCAAGTTGATACAGGGCTTTGATGGTCTAATCACATTTGAAGAGGAAGAGAAGCAATTTTTATTATGTTACGTGCAAGAACATCGGAAGCTTTATCCTGATTGTAAAAAACAAACTTTGAAAATAAAATTTGAAGAATAATGTTTTTTATTACAAAATAGTAAACATTTATTCGTTTTGGGCACATGATGTTTTATTTACTAAATATACTTTTAGTTTTCTAGAATCCTCTTATACTAACCCAGTAGAAATTTTCGTGTATTTTGTTTGGCGTCAAGTCGGCATTGATTGTCATGATACAATCGCAATAATACTTGTTATTTCAATTATTAAGGTCAAACATAAAAAATAGTGGGTGTGCTTATATCATTTTGCGAAGAAATACCTCCTTCATATCTTGGAACACTCTAGTGTCCAGAGTCCATAGTTCCAAACAGATGCTCACTAGCGGCTAGGGTAGGAATATTCTGGAATCCAAGTCTAGATATCCCTCGATTGAAAGCCTGGAGTGTGTGATGGTCAGATTCTTCTAAAATCGACGTATCTATAAAATTATTTCTCCAGAAGCTGCAAGATCGGTTTCAACAGTCATTCCACTGCAGTCAAGTTTAAAGTAAGCTTTTGCTGCGACAATTTTACTCATTTTCAAATATAATTTTACTGACATGCAGTCATATTTTGCTCCTATATGAATAATAATAATAATAATAATAATAATAATAACGTAGCGTAGTGGTTAAGGCACTGCGCTACAAGCCGGAAGGTCGAGGGTTCAAGTCCCGGTGGGGTCAGGATTTTTAAATTGGCCCGAACCTTCTGGCGGCACTATGGCCCTGGGGTCGACTCAGTCTCTAACGGAAATGAGTACCAGACGCTTGTTCTGGGGGTAAAGGCGGCCGTCACGCAGGACTGACAAACCAGCTGACATCAAGTGCCGATTGTCAAGAAAAAGTGGGAGCCTTAACCTCCCACTACCCCAAGGGTCTCCTGAGGCCTGTAGTGGGAATACTTTACTTTACTAATAATAATACTTATTAATATGTTTTATTATTATTACTACCATTTTACTATTATTATTTTTATTATTATTATTATCATTATTATTATTATTATTATTATTATTATTATTATTATTATTATTATTATTATTATTATTATTATTATTATTATTATTATTATTATTATTATTATTATTATTATTATTATGGTAATAATAATAGAATAATATAGGAATAATACAGTGTGTCTGTAAAGTCAGAGTGAAGTTTTAATCAGTCACAGAAAAGAAACTACTCAAGATAAAAACGTGAAGCCTTCGCCAAATTAAAGTAAAGCTCTCTCAGTTTGCATACTGTCTAGTACAGTATAATGTGGCTTTTGTTTGTTGATCTACACACATCAAGACGATATTCTAGTCCATCCCACACACTTGTAAGGACATCAGGCGTATTGGACAAAATAGATTATCTTAATCTCTCTTTTAAATGGTCAATGTCGTTAATACGAACACGTTGCTTCACATAACCCCACAAGGAAAAGTCTAAGGGCGTCATGTACACTTCCCAAAAAAAAGTAATGGATTGGTGGAATATTTAGCCCCAAATAGACGACACTGCGCATGCTCGTGCAGCTTGACACACTACTGCATCAAGACTTACCCGGAAAGATTTCTAAATTCAAATCGTGAAAGATTGACTGCTACGAGTTACTGGTAAACCAAGAAAATTGGATAAACTTGGGTAGATTTTTGGGCAAAACGCGGAAAATAAGAACAACACTTATTGAAGAATAAATAAATATGTTAGCAAATTGCAATGCCATTAATTCTTAATAATTCTACATAACTAAGTTAATGTATAATGTAATAGTATTGGTATCTAATTGTAATATTATTGTGTTTTTTAAGTATATTATTACCAAACATCAACTTATTGTAACGAACTGTCAAAAGCACGTACGGCTTACTGCCCGTGCGATCCATATTTGTAAATAACATTGTATGTATGTACCTTACTTTTAGTTTAATAAAGTCCTTATGGATGTACTTAATTCTGTTCTCTTGTGGGTTGATATGTTAACTGGCTCCGAAAGTCACTTAAACTGAGATGAAATATTTTGTTGTAAAACATATATGAATAGCTTATTTCCAAAGTGTCTTAAATCCAAAATTCGTGATTTTTTATATTTTTATGTGACAAAAGTCTTTATTCCGTCAGGTATCATGTTAACACGTTGTTATGTTCCTAAGTGTCTTATATCCCGTGTTAAAACAGTCTGAAAATCGTGTTTATTTCCAAAGTGTCTTATATCCCAGTTGTTTTATTTCCAATATGTCTTATGTCCAAATGACCAATCTGGTGATTCGTTACAAAGCACGTGACTCATCATGGGGGCTGCTATGACACTCCTTGTTACATGACGATGAACAACAGTCAGCTGTGATTTTCTGTGGTGTTTTTTTTATTTGTCAGTGAAAAGCAAATGGCTAGTTGTGAAGAAGACCTAGTAAGTCATTTAGGACGGACATCGAGAAAAAGAGCACTAGTAACTTCAAAGTGGGCTAAAAACAAAGATAAACATCGTAGTAATGGTAGTATACCGAAAGTGGCATGGAATCACAATGATGGATTTTGTAAAACTTCTGAGCTTTCCACCGCACACTGTTTCCCATTCATTATTTTATAACAACAAAACTTAGGTAGAATAAGATTCATTTTTAAGTAAGTAGGTATTACCCAGCACAATCATGCAATGTCATTCTGGCAAAAAGTATTTTCAAATAGTGCAGCAGATGCAGTAAATGACTCTTCTGATAATGAACTCTGAAAGATTGTGATACCTTCGTGTAAGCAACATTTTTTTTTCGTTTACACTGTTTTCCGTCTTGTTTTACCTTTTTTGTTAACTTTATTTTATTCTCACATATAGACACGGACAGGACACACACCCAGACCCAAGGTGGAGATTTAAAATCTCTTACCCCGCCGGGAATCGATCCCGGATCGCCGGAGTGGATGGTAGGGACTCTACCGACTACGCCACGGTGACAGACTATTTCAAAACTTAATAAATTGCATACTTTATTGAGCATTAGATATTACTTTGTCCTACTAAAACTTTCCTTAAACTATGTTTACTTCCAAAACATCTTAACTCCAAGTCATGTGACACTGTTACTACCACTTGTAATGGTAGAGAGTATGTGACAATATTGCAATGTAGGTACAAATAAACATAACTTATAATGAAAACTCCATTTAAAATTTAAATACCTTAAAATAAAAATCGCGATTTCTGGAGTTTGGCATGTCATGGATTTAAGACACTTTGGAAATAAGCTCTTCATATATACATGCATAAGGACTTTATTAAACTAAAAGTAAGATACATACAATGTTATTTACAAATATGGATCGCACGGGCAGTAAGCCGTACGTGCTGTTGACAGTCCGTTACAATAAGTTGATGTTTGGTAATAATATACTTAAAAAAATAAAACACAATAATATTGCAATTAAATATCAATACAATTACATTACACATTAACGTAATTACGAAGAATTTTTAAGAATCAATGGTTTTCCAATTTGTTAACATATTTATTTATTCCTGAATAAGTGGAGTTCTTATTTTCCGCGTTTTGTCCAGAAATCTACCCACGTTTATCCAATTTTCAATATATATATATATATATATATATATATATATATATATGTATACATATATATTATAAATATTATATATATTATAAATATATACCTTAAATATGAACAGCCGTATTAACAGATATAAATAAAAATCTAACTCCTTGGCTGGATTCGAACCTTCAATGTTAAATTCTGCAGTCCCATGCGGAACCACAGAGCTAATCTGCCGTTCTATTCACTACCCTAAAATATATATATATATATATATCCATCCATAGTAATTCTGCCCGAAGGCAGGTCCTACTGCAATCATAGCATTTTCATGCTATGCTTGCAGCTTTATTAGGGAATTGTAGGTGTGGTAGCTTCCCGTTAAGGAAGTGATGATGATGATGATAATGATAAGGATGATGATGATGATGGCCTATGATTTCGGGGACCTTTTGGGCCTTAACGTTTTCTTGACATTTGTCTTACAGGTGAGGAAAACCCCCGATGAAAAGCTCACCCAGAAAAACTGCCCCGCCCGGGGATCGAACCCGGGCTCCTGCGTGACAAGGCAGAACGCTACATCGAGACCACAGCGGTGGACATATATATATGAAATGGTGTCATACTTTGTGGTTTGTTTATATAATGTAATTGAAGTTAATTTGATTAATTTAGAATATTTGGGCACAACGACGATCTTGTATTATCCTGTTCTTTATTCATTCGATTTCACTATTAATCGACCGCGGTGGACTGGTGGTTATGCTCCTTGCCTCTGGTCACGACGGTCGCGGGTTCAAACCCGGCCGGGGTCGATGGATTTTTTAGGGTGGAGAAAATCCAAGGAGAAAGTCCTCCGGGAGGAATTTCAAGCCGTGGGTCTTGAGTCTGAAGATCTTCAGGCTCGTAAAAGATCCTTAAGCCTCAATGAAAAGGTCTCTAAGCAAAATTTACCGATTTTTCCCGTCCTAGTACTACCTTGGTGTCCTAGATGTCAGTATGAGGCGGAACGCTGACCACGGACCACTCAAATGACATCTATACGAAAACAAGTGTAACTAAATTAGTAGGTTCAAATTATTCCCTGTAGGGGGAGAGCGCCTAAATCTCTGTTAAGGGAAACATGGGCTTATAAGAAGACAAGAAGAAGATATTCACTATTATGGGATTAGTGTTTCATATTAAATAGTCATTGTCTACTCACAAGAACGCATGCTGTCCCTCATTCTTCATAAGCATGGCGAACAGGCATGATCTGAGACAGCGAGTTATAGCTCTAGTTGACGCTGGATATGGGGCTAGGGCCGCTGCCCGTTTGGTCCCTGTGCCAAGGAGCACAACCATTTGGTGGCCTCATCAATTTCAAAATTATGGGGAGGTCGTAAATCGCCCTATTCCTGGGCGTTCACGGATGTCTTAAGCGAAAGAGGATGCTGCATTATTCGATGCAGTTCGACAGGACCCCTTTCGGACTGCCAACGATTTACGATAAACATCTGACTTCATGGTTGTGATCAAACTGTAATCAACCGATTGACGAGCCGTGGGAATAGGAACCGGAGGGCTGCGCAAAAGGAATGTTTAAGGAAAGAACATGCCCTCAACTGTCTTGCCATCGCAACCAGTCGAATGGATTTCGATTGGAGAAATGTATTTTTCTCCGACGAAACAACCATCTCGAGTGATTACGATGACCATCGCCATGTCTATCGTGAGGATGGCCACCGACATGATGAACGCTTTGTGCAGCGACGTGCAAGGTCGGGGCGCTTTAGCGTATCGTTGTGAGGGTGGATGTCTTACGATGGGGTTGGTGTGATAGAACGAATTGATGGCCGGTTCGATGCGGAGATTTATAAAAATATTCTGGAAAATGTATTCCTTCCTTCCTTCCTTCCTTCCTTCCTTCCTTCCTTCCTTCCTTCCTTCCTTCCTTCCTTCCTTCCTTCCTTCCTTCCTTCCTTCCTTCCTTCCTTCCTTCCTTCCTTCCTTCCTTCCGTCCAAGAACGTTTTTCCAATGGAGCATCACTGTTCCAGTAGGACAACCATCCCGTGCACTATGCCGGAAGAATTCAAAGATGGTTTCGGACGAGGCCCGAGATCGAAATAATTCATTGGCCTCCGACGTCACCTGATTTGAATGACATCGAACATGCATGGGCGAAATTGAAACAGGAAAGGATTAAGAAGTATGCCCGCCAACCCCTTCGAAATAAAGACGAGTTTATGAATCAAGTTCGCGATACCTGGGAAGATCTCGCCCGGAAAGAGGACAATCCTCATCGAGAATTCTTCAGCGACCTCGTCAGATATATGCTTAATCGACATCGAGCTGTAGTAGAATTTGATGGACTGTGAACAAGATATTAAGTTCATTCGTCTCTCTTCTTTTTTTTTTTTTGCTTTTTTTGTTTTTTTTTATATTTTTTATGTGAGGGAGTAGAACTTTAACTTCCATATATGGTTTGTTTTTTTAAGGCCATGTTAAGCCTATTCACATTAGTTGGATATAAATTATTCCGCTCTTTTTTTATTAAATTAGATAACCCAGGAACTTTGAAAATTTAAAATAAACATTCATTAATATTTTTAAAAAGTTGGTGCTACCTAGGATCGAACCTGAGGCACTTCCCTTGATAACGTATTGGACCATGACTCAATATGTGCTACGGCGACACGATGGCAGGATTAGCAGCTGTTGCATTCATGGTCTCACAGCCTGATCATGTTTTTCAAAACATAGGGAGACAATGTTCTCTTGTGAATCGCGACTATGAATCTTATACGTGTGAACGAGCAAGAGTTGACCCATTCTTCTTTGGGGAAGTGTACTTGGATCGTGGTGGCCAGTTTTCAAATCCGCCCGCTCCTATCCATTTCTGCGAAAATACTGTATTCACATACTCGCGAACAATGTTAACGTAGTGTGGAAGAGCACCGCCTTGTTGCAAGGTGACACCTTCGCCTTGAACTTGAATGTGTGGCACTTCATACAATTGCAACATGTCAAGGTAGTTGTTTTAATGTCACAGTCTGTTCCTCAAAAAAGTGGGCCTATAATTTGATAATTCATGACGACACATCTGACGTTCACCTTAGGGGAGTAACGCTCGTAATTAATGCAGGCACTAGGATTTTCAGAAAACCATAATCTGACGTTATAGCGATGAACATGGAATGTGGCCTCATCGCTAATCACAATCTTCTTTAAGAATTATTAATCTTTATCGATCTCTTCAAACATTTATGAAGCAAGCTCAAATCAATTGGGGTTATCAGTTGATGAATAGTGTGTAACACAAAAACAACGAAAACTAATATATTGACTTAGGCTTTCACGGCCGGAGTTACTATGATGATCTTGTAGAAGATTTCCGGGCTGTAGGCCGTGGTCTTGAGGCTTGTAGTTCCACAACGTTTCGCCAGGGACTGCGTCCGGCATCCTCAAGGGTTGTCTTGAGACTGGCAATTTTGTCGACTACCTGCTCTATTTACACATTTTGGTTGGTTAGCATTAGGGTCTTCCATAGCACCAATGAGGTTGGTGTGTGATGTTCTAGTAGATTGTTCTCGTATGGGTTTACATCTGTCTTTTGTTAAGACTGGTATCCATGCTTTGTTGACTTTTAATGATTCTTCTTTTCTATTGTAACTATTTTGATGTTTGAATATTTTAATGGCTTCTCGTTGCAGACGGGTAAAATAGTGTGTGCAGTTAGATAATATAACTGTGTATCTGTGTTGTTGTATTGTACTGTATGGCCATCAAGTAGAGAGTGTTCTGCTGCTGCCAACTTTTCCACTTGTTTAAGACGGCTGTATCTTTCGTGTTCTTTAAATCTGGTTGTGATGCTGCGTTTAGTGGTGCCTATATACACTTGACTGCAACTGCACGGGATCATGTATATGCCTGCTGATTGATGAGGATGATTTTGATCCTTAATCGGTCTGAGGATGTTTTCGATTTTCCTGGTAGGCCTATATAATATTTTTAATAATAATAATAATAATATATTAATTATAATAACAATAATAGCTCTATTTTACCTGGCAGAGTTAAGGTTTTAAGGCCTTGTCTGCCACTCAAGCAGGTTTTAAAAAATACAAAAAAAATAGTCTTAGATGTAAGTTGCAATATGCATAAACAATTACAGGTTATAAATACAATACAATCAATATTTCTAATGTATTTTTATTTACTCTAAGTGTAACGAATTAAATATATAATATGTACAAGATATAAAAAAACGAGAAAAAAAATATATATATGCCCTACTTCTGATAATAATTACAAGTTAACAAATTATTCACCCTTAATAGAAGTCCTTATTTTCTGTGTAAAGGAGGCTGAGTGAATGACTGGGTGTAGGAATAAAGTAACATAAAATATGTATTCGTTCATAGTTTATGGTGTTTCGCTCAAGTATTAAATAGTGTGACGCTTCGTAACAGCGATGTTTGAATTTCGCGGGTGAAGGCATCGCGTTGGTGGAATTAGATTCGCGAGTGGCCTACTCGCTAGTAGAAATACCCGCTCAGTTCTTCGAAATGTCTGGGACTTCATTCCAGATATGTCTACGCATTTCTACCTCTAATTTCGGAAAATATTGATGGCCAGAATTTTCCACACTGGAACAGTCTCCATTAGAGGCCGAGTAATTTCCGTCCCACTCCCTATATAATCTGCCGCTCGAGACGGTACCGATTCAGTTAGTAATTGGCATCGATAATGGAAGTATAAGAATAAAATAAATTGTAGCAAGTGGACTCGATTTAGACTGTAATATAATTGTTTACAAGATAAACTTTAAACCAAGAATAATTATTGGTGCAAATTATGAGTAAATTGTCACTCATAATTAATTTGTAGAATTAAAAAAGTTATAGTAAAATACTACACGATAATCTCTGTGTGTGATTATTTATGTATTAATAGACGTGAATACGACTCTACGGTCAATATTATGGGGCTCATTCAGCGGCCAACGCGCTTTAGCGCGTTATCTGCAGCGTACCATTCAGCAGGCAATAAAGCGCTCTAGCGGACTTGCAGCTATTGCAGCGAAGTGAAAGTAGGCTGCAGACAGACGAAACCTCTGCATCCATTGTGATTAATAGTTTCATTCAGTTTAAACATGGCGTTTTTGTCTACAAATAATTTATGTTTGATGTACACTTAGCGATAAAAAGAAATAGCCGCTACAAAAAGTAGAGCATCTGTTATGGCCCACTGCGCATGCTCGAAAAGCTATAGCTGTGATTCATGAGGTAACGCAATGTTAAATGTTTTAAATACGCTATATTTGGTTTTGATCGTCTTAAATAGTTAGAGAACAGTGAAGGAGACATGTTTCTAGATATTTACGAGTGCTCGACAAATGCAATATTACTCAAATTGCGACATTTCATATAAAGTTAAACTCTCGTTCATAGTGCAAAAGTACAAGACAACCAATTTTTAGACACCTAGTATCCGCCGTTCGAGTAGCGTAGATCGTTAAACCACTTACAAGAAAATGAAATATGTATGAAAACCAGGTTTCGAAATCTTCAACAATGTAAAAACAATTTATTCATTTGCATTTTCCCTAAACACATCCTATAAGAGTTATGACATTTAATTCCTGCCATGTATCCAATTTACACTATAGGCCTATTAAGTAATATTCCTGCTTTCGTAAATTATATTACACTATTTAGCTACCGGTACAGACTGCAATTCAGATCATCATCTGGTCAGGGTGAAAATCAGACAACGGCTATCGCTTATGAGAGGAACAAACGCTAAAGATGATTCTGTAAAATTTGAATTAGAAAACTTGGAAAATGATGAAATGCGGCAAGAATACCAAATCAAAATTGCTAATAGATTTGAAGTACTGGAATCTTCAGATGACAATGTGGCAAACGAAGAAGAAACTGATATAAATAAAGAATGGGAGGCTATAAGAGATACTATTAAATTGTCAGCATCAGAAAGCATTGGTTGTTTAAAAAAGAGGCAAAACAAGAAATGGTTTGATGAGGAATGTGCCGACATTGTAAAGAAAAGAAAGCTAGTAAAAATGAAATGGTTACACGAGCCAAATGAGGTAAATTTAGAGCAATTGGGTAGTGTTAGACGGGAAACCACCAAGTTACTAAAGAGTAAGAAGAGGGAATATTTGAGAGAGAAGATTAATGATCTTGAAATGAATGCAAAAAATAGGAACATTAGAGAATTATATCAGGGAATTAGTATAGAGAAGAAAGGGTTTCAGGCTAGAACAAACATAATTCGGAATGAAAATGGGGATATGATTGCAGATTCCAAGAGTATATTAAATAGATGGAAAAGTTATTTTAATCAGCTATTAAATGTACATACAGAACAGTACATTGAGGAGGATAAGTTACAGACAGCAGAAATGCTAGTCGCAGAGCCAAGTGCATTAGAGGTTGAAATGGCAATTGAAAAATTGAAGATGTATAAAGCATCAGGTTCAGATGAGATCCCAGCAGAACTGATAAAATCAGGGGGAGATAATTGATGGACAAGATACGCTGGTTGCTTACTATGATTTGGGAAAAGAAGCTCTTCCAGATGAATGGAAGGAATCAATTATCGTACCAATTTATAAGAAAGGAGATAAAACTGATTGCAACAACTATAGGGGCATCTCATTACTTTCAACTTCGTACAAAATTCTAACAAATATATTAGTAAGCAGACTTACTCCCTATATTGATGACATTCTAGGAGATCATCAATGTGCATTTAGAAGAAACAGGTCTACAACAGATCAGATTTTTAGTATTAGACAGATTTTAGAAAAGAAATGGGAATATAATGGTACTGTACATCAACTATATGTAGACTTCAAAAAATCATATGATTCAATTAAGAGGGAGAAGTTATATAGTATCCTGCTGGAGTTCGGAATTCCTAAAAAGTTAGTTAGACTTATACGAATGTGTCTAAAGGGCTCAACGAGTAGGGTGCGTGTAGGCAAACAGTTTTCAGACACTTTTGAAATCCAGAATGGGTTGAAGCAAGGAGATGCACTATCTCCTCTACTATTTAATTTTGTACTAGAGCATGCCATTAAATCTTTAGAGAATGAGGAAGGCTTACAACTGAATGGTATTAATAAGCTGTTAGTTTATGCTGATGATGTAGTACTACTGGCCGATAGCGAGGAGATACTAAAGACCAACACGCACACACTATTGAGTAACACTAAGAAATTAGGACTGGAAGTAAATATCAGTAAAACTAAATATATGGTCACACGTAGAAATACATTATATAATGGAAATGGACAGCTAATGACAAATGAGGGAAATTTTGAAGAATTGGCTGAATTCAAATACCTAGGAACAATAATCACAAATAGGAATGAGATGCACAAAGAAATTAAACATAGGCTCAATTCTGGAAATGCATGCTATTATGCATTGCAGAGACTTTTGATGTCCCAACTCCTTTCAAAAAACGTTAAGCTGAAAATATATAAAACTATTATTCTACCAGTTATATTATATGGGTGCGAAACATAGACTCTTACTTTAAGGGAGGAAAGGAGATTACGAGTATTTGAGAATAAAGTTCTTAGGAAAATTTTTGGACCAAAGAGAGATGAACAGACAGGTGAATGGAGAAGACTACATAACAATGAACTACATGGTCTTTATAGGAAGCCAGATATAATAAGAACAGTTAAGTCTCGTAGACTGCGATGGGCAGGGCATGTTGCGCGTATGGGGAATGAAAGACGTGCATGGAAACTTCTTGTAGGAAAGCCAGAGGGAAAACGCCCAGTTGGTAGACCAAGAATGAGGTGAGAGAACAACATTAACTCTGATTTGAGGGAAGTAGATTATACAGGGAATGATTGGAAAGCATTAGCTCAGGATAGGAATGTATGGAGAGCTTATGTCCGTGCGGCCATGAACCTACGGGTTCGATAGTGCCAGTGAGTAAGTAAGTAAGTAAGTATTTAGCTACCGGTATAAATTTAATTCTATGTGCACTACCACGTTTTAATAATAATAATAATAATAATAATAATAATAATGCTATAAATGTATGTAATGAAAGATAATATAGCTTCATATATTTATGTTTATTTATTTATTACGTATTAATCAGGAAAAAGATTCACCCCTCAATTAAAGTATTTAGTTTATACATGTCAAGTCAAACATAATAATAGCCCATAGACGAGGGACAATAATAAAAATATTATTATTACTTACTTACTTACTCACTGGCACTATCGAACCCGTAGGTTCATGGCCGCGCGGACATAAGCTCTCCATACATCCCTATCCTGAGCTAATGCTTTCCAATCATTCCCTGTATAATCTACTTCCCTCAAATCATAGTTAATGTTATTCTCCCACCTCATTCTTGGTCTACCAACTGGGCGTTTTCCCTCTGGCTTTCCTACAAGAAGCTTCCATGCAAGTCTTTCATTCCCCATACGTGCAACATGTCCTGCCCATCGCAGTCTACGAGACTTACTTACTCACTTACTCACTGGCACTATCGAACCCGTAGGTTCATGGCCGCGCGGACATAAGCTCTCCATACATCCCTATCCTGAGCTAATGCTTTCCAATCATTCCCTGTATAATCTACTTCCCTCAAATCATAGTTAATGTTGTTCTCCCACCTCATTCTTGGTCTACCAACTGGGCGTTTTCCTTCTGGCTTTCCTACAAGAAGTTTCCATGCACGTCTTTCATTCCCCATACGTGCAACATGTCCTGCCCATCGCAGTCTACGAGACTTAACTGTTCTTATTATATCTGGCTTCCTATAAAGACCATGTAGTTCATTGTTATGTAGTCTTCTCCATTCACCTGTCTGTTCATCTCTCTTTGGTCCAAAAATTTTCCTAAGTACTTTATTCTCAAATACTCGTAATCTCCTTTCCTCCCTTAAAGTAAGAGTCCATGTTTCGCACCCATATAATATAACTGGTAGAATAATAGTTTTATATATTTTCAGCTTAACGTTTTTTGAAAGGAGTTGGGACATCAAGAGTCTCTGCAATGCATAATAGCACGCATTTCGAGAATTGAGCCTATGTTTAATTTCTTTGTGCATCTCATTCCTATTTGTGATTATTGTTCCTAGGTATTTGAATTCAGTAACTTCCTCAAAATTTCCCTCATTTGTCATTAGCTGTCCATTTCCATTATATACTGAATTTCTACGTGTGACCATATATTTAGTTTTACTGATATTTACTTCCAGTCCCAATTTCTTAGTGTGTGCGTGTTGGCCTATAGTACCTCCTCGCTATCGGCCAGTAGTACTACATCATCAGCATGAACTAACAGCTTGTTAATACCATTCCGTTGTAAGCCTTCCTCATTGTCTAAAGATTTAATGGCATGCTCTAGTACAAAATTAAATAGTAGAGGAGATAGTGCATCTCCTTGCTTCAACCCATTCTGGATTTCAAAAGTGTCTGAAAACTGTTTGCCTACACTTACCCTACTCTTTGAGCCATTTAGACACATTCGTATAAGTCTAACTAACTTTTTAGGAATTCCGAACTCCAGCAGGATACTATATAACTTCTCCCTCTTAACTGAATCATATGCTTTTTTTAAGTCTACTTATAGTTGAAGTACAGTACCATTATATTCCCATTTCTTTTCTAAAATCTGTCTTATACTAAAAATCTGATCTCATGTAGACCTGTTTCTTCTAAATGCATATTGATGATCTACTAGAATGTCATCAATATAGGGAGTAAGTCTGCTTACTAATATATTTGTTAGAATTTTGTATGAAGTTGAAAGTAATGAGATGCCCCTGTAGTTGTTGCAATCAGTTTTATCTCCTTTCTTATAAATTGGTACGATAATTGATTCCTTCCATTCATCTGGAAGATCTTCTTTTTCCCAAATCATACTAAGCAACCAACGTATCTTGTCCATCAATTTTTCTCCCCCTGATTTTATCAGTTCTGCTGGGATCTCAACTGAACCTGATGCTTTATACATCTTCAATTTTTCAATCGCCATTTCAACTTCTAATGAACTTGGTTCTGCGACTAACATTTCTGCTGTCTATAACTTATCCTCCTCAATGTCCTGTTCTGTACGTATATTTAATAGCTGATTAAAGTAACTTTTCCATCTATTTAGTATACTCTTAGAATCTGCAATCATATTCCCATTTTCATTCAGAATTATGTTTGTTGTACCCTGAAACCCTTTCTTCTCTGTACTAATTCCCCGATATAATTCTCTAATGTTCCTATTTGTTGCATTCATTTCAAGATCATTAATCTTCTCTCTAAAATATTCCCTCTTTTTACTTTTTGGTAACTTGGTGGTTTCCCGTCTAACACTATCCAATTGCTCTAAATTTACCTCATTTGGCTCGTGTAACCATTTCATTTTTGCTAGCTTTCTTTTCTTTAAAATGTCGGCATATTCCTCAACAAACCATTTCTTCTTTTGCCTCTTTTTTAAACAACCAATGTTTTCTGATGCTGACAATTTAACAGCATCTCTAATAGCCTTCCATTCTTTATTTATATCAGTTTCTTCTTCGTTTGCCATATTGTCACCTGAAGATTCCGGTACTTCAAATCTATTAGCAATTTTGATTTGGTATTCTTGCCGCATTTCATCATTTTTCAAGTTTTTTAATTCATATTTTACAGAATCATCTTTAGCGTTTGTTCCTCTCATAAGCGATAGCCGTTGTCTGATTTTCACTCTGACCAGATGATGATCCGAATTGCAGTCTGTCCCTCTAACTAATCTAACATCAATGACGCTACTGCGCCAGCGTTTATCCACTAATACATGATTAGTGGATAAACGCTGGCAAAGTAGCGTCTACGAGACTTAACTATTCTTATTATATCTGGCTTCCTATAAAGACCATGCAGTTCATTGTTATGAAGTCTTCTCCATTCACCTGTCTGTTCATCTCTCTTTGGTCCAAAAATTTTCTTAAGTACTTTATTCTCAAATACTCGTAATCTCCTTTCCTCCCTTAAAGTAAGAGACCATGTTTCGCACCAATATAATGTAACTGGTAGAATAATAGTTTTACATTTTTTCAGTTTAACGTTTTTTGAAAGGAGTTGGGACATCAAGAGTCTCTGCAATGCATAATAGCACGCATTTGCAGAATTGAGCCTATGTCTAATTTCTTTGTTCATCTCATTCCTATTTGTGATTATTGTTCCTAGGTATTTGAATTCAGCCACTTCCTCAAAATTTCCCTCATTTGTCATTAGCTGTCCATTTCCATTATATAAAGTATTACTACATATAACCATATATTTAGTTTTATTGATATTTACTTCCAGTTCTAATTTATTAGTGTTACTCAATAGTGTGTGCGTGTTGTCCTTTAGCATCTCTTTGGTGTCGGCCAATAGTACTACATCATCAGCATAAACTAACAGCTTATAAATACCATTCAGTTGTAAGCCTTCCTCATTCTCTAAAGATTTAATTGCATGCTCTAGTACAAAATTAAATAGTAGAGAGATAGTGTATCTCCTTGCTTCAACCCATTCGGGATTTCGAAAGTGTACGAAAACCGTTTGCCTACACGCACCCTACTCTTTGTGCCATTTAGGCACATTCGTATAAGTCTAACTAACTTTTTTAGGAATTCCTTACTCTAGTAGGATACTATTTAACTTCTCCCTCTTAATTGAATCATATGCTTTTTTGAAGTATACGTTAGTTTATGTACAGTACCATTATATTCCCATTTCTTTTCTAAAATCTGTCTTATACTAAAAATCTGATCCGATGTACACCTGTTTCTTCTAAATGCTCATTGATGATCTCCTAGAATGTCATCAATATAGGGAGTAAATCTGCTTACTAATATACTTGTTAGAATTTTGTACGAAGTTGAAAGTAATGAGATGCCCCTGTAGTTGTTGCAATCAGTTTTATCTCCTTTCTTATAAATTGGTACGATAATTGATTCCTTCCATTCATATGGGAGAACTTCTTTTTCCCAAATCATACTAAGCAACCACCGTATCTTGTCCATCAATTTTTCTCCCCCTGATTTTATCAGATCTGCTGGGATCTCATCTGAACCTGATGCTTTATTCATCTTCAATTTTTCAATCACCATTCAATCTCTAATGCATTTGGTTCTGCGACTAGCATTTCAGCTGTCTGTAAATTATCCTCCTCAATGTCCTGTTCTGTATGTACATTTAATAGCTGATTAAAGTAACTTCTCCATCTATTTAATATACTCCTGGAATCTGCAATAATATCCCCATTTTCATTCCGAATTATGTTTGTTCTAGCCTGAAACCCTTTCTTCTCTATACTAATTCCCTGATATAATTCTCTAATGTTCCTATTTTTTGCGTTCATTTCAAGATCATTAATCTTCTCTCTCAAATATTACCACTTTTTATTCTTTAATAACTTGGTGGTTTCCCGTCTAATATTAACCAATTGCTCTAAATTTTCCTCATTTGGCTCGTGTAACCATTTCATTTTTGCTAACTTTCTTTTCTTTACAATGTCGGCGCATTCCTCTTCAAACCATTTCTTGTTTTGCCTCTTTTTTAAACAACCAATGCTTTCTGATGTTGATAAATTAATAGTATCTCTTATAGCCTCCCATTCTTTATTTATATAAGTTTTTTCTTCGCTTGCCACATTGTCATCTGAAGATTCCGTACTTCAAATCTATTAACAATTTTGATTTGAATTTCTTGCCGCCTTTCATCATTTTCCAAGTTTTCTAATTCAAATTTTACAGAATCATCTTTAGCGTTTGTTCCTCTCATAAGCGATAGCCGTTGTCTGACTTTCACTCTGACCAGATGATGATCCGAATTGCAGTCTGTCCCTCTAACTGATCTAACATCGATGATGCTACTGTGCCACCGTTTGTCCACTAATACATGAACTATCTGGTTCCAAGTTTCTCCATCTGGAGACGTCCAGGTGTATTTATGAATATCCTTATGCTGAAATGTTGTGCTCTTAACAATGAGATTGTTTGATGTGGCAAAGGTGATTAATTTAAGATTTAAGATTTAAGATTTATTTAGCCTGGTGGAGTTAAGGCCATGTGGCCTTCTCTTCCACTCACCAGGACAAACATATATTACATAAGAATATAACAATGTTAATTAACTCTAATATTAAACACTAAGTAAAAATTTGATCAAAAGATAATATCTAATATACATATTACGATCTATAATACAACCAGTTAATATTAGTTAAAATTAAGACTAAAACTAATAATAAAATGTATACAAGCAAGACATATTAAATTGTCCCTGTCTAGTGTATATAAAAAACAGGAAAATAATGAGATATAGAAAACTAATTTTACGATTATACAATATTTAAAACAAAACAAATAAAAATATTTGTTATTCTTAATATTATTTACATAAATAATTAAATATATTAATATTGCTAAAAGAATACTATCAGTGAGGTGTATAAGTCAGTTTGTTATTAAATAATTCTTTAGTTTGTTTTTGAAGGATGTTATAGTTTGACAGTCTCTGACATAGAGTGGAAGGGAATTCCATGTTTTGGTAAGTGACACCGTAAAAGATAATGAATAATATACAGTGTGATGAGGCGGGATATAAAGGACAATGTGCTGATGGGATCGAGTGTCAAGATTATGTGTGTCGGATAGTCTGATGAAGCGGCGTGATAAATAATTAGGCGATGATGTGTGAAGTATTTTATAGAGAAGGGATAGGGAATGGACAGTTCTACGATTTCTTAGACGAAACCACGATAATTGTTCCAGGGACGGTGTAACATGGTCAAATTTGCGAATACCACAAATAAAACGTGCGCAAGAATTATGAACACGTTGAAGTCTTTGAGTGGAAATAACATTTAAGTCTGTAAAAAGAGTGTCACAATAATCAAAATGGGGCATTGCAAGTGTTTCTACTAACATTTTCCTAAGGGCGAATGGCAAACAATTTCGTACACGATTTAATGAATGTATTATTGAGAAGACTGTTTTGCATGTATGGTTTATTTGTGTATTCCAATTTAAGTTTTTGTCAATAAATACTCCTAGAATTTTTACTGTCTCACTATAAGGGATTTGAACTCCGTTTAGTGACACATGCGAAACTGTGTTTAGGTTAATTGTAGATAATAGTCTCTGATGACCCATAATGATTGATTGTGACTTTGTAGGATTTAATTGCAGTCCATATTTAACTGTCCAAGTCATTAGTGAGTCAAGATCCTCGTTAATTTTGGCAACAGCGTCATTTAGTGAATATTTGTCTGTGTGGATGTAGATTTGCATGTCGTCTGCAAATAAATTATGTTTGCAATGCTTTAGGGAGTTAGATATGTCATTTATGTAGATTGAAAAAAGCAAAGGTCCAAGTACCGAACCCTGTGGAACCCCAGCTTTACGGAAGGACCAAGAAGAACATAATGTATGATTTCCTATAACAGATTGCTGGCGCTCATGAAGGTAGGAATTGAACCATTTCGTGGCACTATCAGAGAGTAAGAGGTTTTTAAGTTTATGCAACAATAAGTCCAAGTCTACCGTGTCGAATGCTTTACTAAAGTCCAGTAATGTAAGAATGGTAAGTTTTCGATTATCAGCAGCTTCGCGTATGTCTTCGCAAATATTTAGTAGAGCAGTATTTGTATTGTGTCCTGTCCTGAAGCCTGACTGAAATTGATCTAGAAGGTTGTAATCATTTAGGTATTCAGTCAGTTGTTTATGGACTAATCGTTCCAGAGCTTTTGAAAGAGTAGGTAAAATGCTAATGGGGTCGAAAGTCGTTCGGGGTTGAGGGCGTTTTAACTTTAGGCAGTGGACGTACGAGGGCTTGTTTCCACAATGAGGGATATGTAGACGTTTGTAGTGAGGAGTTAAAAATATGAGTTATAGTAGGTAGTATAGCTTCGATTATTTTATTCAGTAAAGTAATATTTATACGGTCAGTTCCTTCTGCTTTGGTTTTTATTCGCATGATGGCTTTCTTTACGTCGTAGTCTGTAACATATGAGAAGTGGAAATGTTCTCTGTCGGGTTGATTTGTCAGTGATAATTCATTCATTGTTTGTTCTTTATCCTTTGGAGTAGTAGTTATACCTGTGAAGTGATTATTGAGTGTGTCCAGGGAAACAGGTAATTTGTCTACCTGTGTGTCTTTTCTCCCAATTCCCATTCTATTCAAGTTTTTCCAGATTTCTGAAGTATTGGTATTTGTTAGGTTGTATAAATGTCTAAGTTTGGCGTTTCTTATAGCTTGATTTGTCTTGTTACGTAACTGTTTATATTGAGTGAGACTTGTGTCTGTTTTGTTGAGTCTATATTTCTTATGTGCTGCGTCTCTATCAGTCATCAAGTTACGAATTGAAAGAGTCATCCAGGGTGCAGGGCGTCGTTTCACGAGTTTAGTTTTTGGTGGGGCATGTCTGTTGTATAATTGTAGTATAAAGTCATTTAGTGTCTCAACTTTTTCATCTACAGAATGCAGCGTCCATATTGAATGCCACGGCATCTGCATAGCTTCTTCAATTAGGGTTGCATTGTCTATATGTTTTAAGTCTCTATACGTAATAGTCTTTCGAGTCGGTTTAGGGCACTGCAGTGAATATGCTAAGAATATAATATCATGTGCTGATATTCCCGGGGCTGGCAGTTGCCCGTGAGTAA
Source organism: Diploptera punctata (assembly GCA_030220185.1). Taxonomy (NCBI): domain Eukaryota; kingdom Metazoa; phylum Arthropoda; class Insecta; order Blattodea; family Blaberidae; genus Diploptera; species Diploptera punctata. The sequence goes on along the minus strand of JASPKZ010000464.1, from coordinate 38,568 downwards.
GTACTCTGTCTGGATTATTAGTTGCAATTAAGTCAAGTAACGTCTCAGAGTGATGAGTGTGATGTGTAGGTCGTAGGGGTAGGAGTGTCATATCACAAGCCTGGAACGTAGCCATCAGTTGTTGTGTATGTCTGTTATCAGTGTCTAGTATATTTATATTAAAGTCGCCCATAACGATAACGTGTTCATATTGTATTCGCGCGTTTTGTAAAGTGGACTCAATTTTCAGCGATGGCTTTTATTTTAGGAGGTTGGTATACTACACAGAGAAGACATTTTTTGAAACTGACAAATATTTCTATGAACATAATTTCGGCAGATGGTTCGTTATTAGATAGATAACACAATTTTAGGAGTAAGGTCTGTTCTAACGAAGGCTCCAATACCGCCCCCGCGACTGTAAACACGATCGTGTCTAAGAAAAGTATAACCATCCATGTCAATTAAAGAAGAGGTAATGGTGGGATTTAGCCACGTTTCGGATATGAGAAGAGCATGAATATTTAAAGAGAAGAAAATAGTTCTGATCTCATCTATATGTGCAGTAATACTCTGAGCATTGAAATGGGCTACCTGCAAGGAATTAGGGTATGTGGACAAAGCTATTTCTAAAGCATTCCTTGAAGTAGTGGGGTCGAGAAGGGGAGTGGGAAGGTTATTGTCCTGTAACCTGTCAAAGACTGTCAAAGGAAAATCATCATTTAGACGAAAAATGGTCGTAAAATATTTCAACAAACTTACAAACTAAACTTGGTATCACGTCACTAAGAATATCTTAATTTTATGTACTATTAATAAAATGTTTAAAGTGATAACTGTCGGTTATTCACTGGCCGTGTTTGCACTAATTATATTTCTGAGGCCCGGAGAATGATGCGTTTGTTATCTCCTTCTTTAACATGTATTGCTCCGTCAATTGTCCACACATTTGTTACACCATATTTGGTGATGCATTCTTTTAATAGCTTATACCTCATTTGAGTTAAGTCTTCCCTAATTGTAACACCACTCCCTTTCAGCTGTTTTTTGATCTGGAAAACCTCTCTCCTTTTCCGATAGCTTACGAATTTGACGATAACCGGCCGTGGCCGGTCCGCCTTTCTCCCCACACGATGACTCCTATCTATATCGCATGTTTCCAATTTAATACCTATTTTAGACGCCACATCGATAGCTATTTTGTCTGTATCCTCAGCGTCCATCTCCGGGATGCCAAAGATACGTAAGCATTGGCGGCGTTGGTACTGTTCAAGGGAATCAGTTTTTTCGCACAACAGTTGTTCTAGTTTCATTATTTTAGTATCCCTTTCCTGTAACGACAGCTCCAACTGTTTAATGACCTCAGTGTTCCGATCTATGGTTGTTTTCAACTCACTCACTATAGCCTCACGCACCGAGTCCTTTAGCAGCTGCAACATGGCAGGGTCCCTCAAACATTCCTGCATCACACGCTTTGTCATTTCTTCTTTATTCTCGTCAGAATTCTTTGTTTTGCGTGGCGCCATTATTACAGAATAAATGTACACACAAATAATTTCAAAATATCCTATACTACCTGTAAAACACAAACAATCACCTGCTAAAAACTGTGCAAAAACACGAGCGACCAGTATATTCACTACTCACTGTCTAACCCCGTTGTCGTTACCATCTTCATGAAGACTGAATTTGCCTATTGTTGGTTTGAATATATCTTCCCGCCCCACTTTTGCATTAAAATCTCCTAAGACAATTTTCATATGATATCGTGAACGACTATCAAATAAGCATTCTAATCCTTCATGAAACTCATCCTTGATCTAGTCATCTTTATCTTCTGCGGGGGCATGTACATTTAAAATTATAAAATCATGTCGTTTACCCTTTAGAATTATGTATGATATCCTATCACTAACAAAATTAATATCTCGGATAGCGGATAGGATCCTCCTTCTGACTAAAAGACCCGTTCCAAATGCAGGACTTTCTGCATCCCCGTAGTATAACGCAATGTTTCCTGATTCCTGACTACCTTTTCCTGGCCACCTAACTTCCTGTAAAGCGACTATATCCAAGGGCGATTTACCTTATTCCCGCGTTAATATCTCTAGTGCCCCGCTATTGTATAAAGTCCTAACATTCCATGTTCCTAGGAACATGTCCGTGTGTTTGAGCTTTGGCATGAGTTCCCTGAAGTAGTCCCCGCCCGGAAAACCGAATGGGGGACTATTTGACCTCCGGAAAATTTAACCCCAGTTGAACCCATGTCCGCATATCTTGACAGCTGTATTTTTACGGTGAAAGATCGTCACTCTTTCGACCAAGGTACTTTTTTCGTCTGGCTTATCACCTTCGACCAGTCCGGCATGGGTAACCCTATCGGCAGCAATGCTACCGCCGGCATAGCTCTCAGGATGATTTAAGCACGCAAGCCACTCCACCACGACAAGGTAAAGATACCATGGAGAGTTTCATTTCAAAATATATAAAATAAATTAGAATGTTATGATTGTTTTCATGGGGTCGTTTCTGGAAGTCTTATAGCGGTTCTAGAACCAATTTTCTCTACATATAAAACGAGCATTCTTCTTTAAGTGTGTAAGACAACAAAATTGTGGAATAGACAAAGAGATGAACTGTGTATCTTATATGTGTAATATTTTCTGAATAAATAGCTTTGTGAATTATCGGCCATGAATTGAAATGAGATATTACAATATTCTAGAATTCTTATCTAAATTTGACCAGTGAAGGTACAAATACTCTAGTGCGATGTGTATTAATAAAATTAAATTACAATCAGAGTTGGTTAATTTATTAACACAAAAACTTGCACTCAACATAGGATTTTAATCACAGCTGATCCATTATTTAATCTCCAACTTTATAAACTGTGTCCTATCATAGAGATACTGAAAGCCATTAAATGAACCAGGTAAGATTAATGATCTTGAAAAGAACTCAAAAAATAGGAACATTAGAGAATTATATCAGGGAATTAGTGTAGAGAAGAAAGGGTTTCAGGCTAGAACAAACATAATTCGGAATGAAAATAGGGATATGATTGCAGATTCCAGGACTAGTATTAAATAGATGGAAAAGTTACTTTAATCAGCTAGTAATTGTACATACAGAACAGCACATTGAGGAGGATAATTTACAGACAGCTGAAATGCTAGTCGCAGAACCATGTGAATTAGAAGTTGAAATGGCGATTGAAAAATTGAAGATGTATGAAGCATCAAGTTCAGATGAGATCCCAGCACAACTGATAAATTCAGGTGGAGAAAAATTGATGGACAAGATACGCTGGCTTCTTAGTATGATTTGGGAAAAAGGAACTCTTCCAGATGAATGGAAAGAATCAATTATCGTACCAATTCATAAGAAAGGAGATAAAACTGATTGCAACAACTACAGGGGCATCTCATTATTTTCAACTTCGTACAAAATTCTAACAAATATATTAGTAAGCAGACTTACTCCCTATATTGATGACATTCTAGGAGATCATCAATGTGCATTTAGAAGAAACAGGTCTACAAAAGATCAGATTTTTAGTATAAGACAGATTTTAGAAAAGAAATGGGAATATAATAGTACTGTACATCAACTATACGTAGACTTCAAAAAAAACATATGATTCAATTAAGAGGAGGTATCCTGCTGGAGTTCGGAATTCCTAAAAAGTTAGTTAGACTTATACGAATGTGTTTCTAAATGGCACAAATAGTAGAGTGCGTGTAGGCAAAGAGTTTTCGGACACTTTTGAAATCCAGAATGGGTTGAAACAAGGGGATGCACAATCTCCTCTACTATTTAATTTTGTACAAGAGCATGCCATTAAATCTTTAGAGAATGAGGAAGGCTTACAACTCAATGGTTTTAATAAGCTGTTAGTTTATGCTGATGATGTAGTACTATTGGCCGATAGCAAGGAGGTACTAAAGGACAACACTAACACACTATTGAGTAACACTAAGAAAATAGGACTGGAAGTAAATATCAGTAAAACTAAATATATGGTCACACGTAGAAATAAATTATATTATGGAAATGGACAGGTAATGACAAATGAGGGAAATTTTGTGGAAGTGGCTGGATTCAAATACCTAGGAACAATAATCACAAATAGGAATGAGATGCACAAATAAATTAAACATAGGTTTAATTCTGGAAATTATGCATTGCAGAGACTCTTGGTGTCCTAACTCCTTTCAAAAAACGTTAAACTGAAAATATATAAAATTATTATTCTACCAGTTATATTATATTGGTGCGAAACATGGACTCTTACTTTAAGGGAGGAAAGGAGATTACAGGTATTTGAGAATAGGGTACTTAGGAAAATTTTTGGACCAAAGAGAGATGAACAGACAGGTGAATGGAGAAGACTACATAACAATGAACTACATGGTCTTTATGGGAAGCCAGATATAGTAAGAACAGTTAAGTCTCGTAGACTGCAATGGGCCGGACATGTTGCGCGTATGGGGAGTGAAAGACTTGCATGTAGGCTTCTTGTAGGAAAGCCAGATGGAAAACGCCCAGTTGGTAGACCAAGAATGAGGTGGGAGAGTAACATTAACTATGATTTGGGGGAGGTGGATTATACAGGGAATGATTGGAAAGCATTGGCTCGGTATAGGGATGTATGGAGAGCTTATGTCCGTGCGGCCATGAACCTACGGGTTCGATAGTGCCAGTGTGTAAGTAAGTAAGTATATTTATATAAATCTGTGAATAACAACGGCGCAGGCTGACTACTTCTGATGAACGAAGTGGATGAGGTGAGTATGGGGAAAGGTGAAACAAAATTTTGGTAGGGGAAAATGGGAGAAACTCCGAAAAAACATGCCGTAGCTCCGTTTCCTCCACTACGAAATCCACGTATAGTGACCGAGACTCTAATAAAGTTAAAAAAGTAACTACTACTAAAACACAAATTAATAAGATTAAACTAATGACAAATAATATAAATAAGGTACTCCAGATCCTAACGGTGAGAGGCGTGCGTCTAATCGCTTTGTGTCACGGAGACGTCTGGTATTTTAATAATAAAAATTCATTTTTTTCTGGCTATAATAATATTTTATTTTAAACGGTCTATTCGTCCATTTCGTAAATTACATCCATTAAAATACTAAATTCTGTATGTCCCTATTAGTATTATGATTAATTTCAATAGCATCGCGTAATATGAGTAATGAGCCCATGAACAAATTGAAATTGGCGGTTCCGCTGCACGCAGCGGTCCATTCAACAAAATTCTTAAATTTCCGCTGCAATGGCAGCTATTTTTGCTAAAGCGCTTCTGTAGCCTTTTTGGCCGCTAAATGTACTGATTGTTATCAGATGCGGATTGTTTAGTGCGTTTAGCTTGTACCCTAGCCAGCATAAAAAATTATCAATGCTAAAAAATAGTTTGGTATGGCTACCCGCCGAGAAGTTGAAGAGATGGAGTCCTAATTCGACTTGGATTTAGGATATAACAACAAGAATGAAAGGAAGAATAATAGAGGGAGGCGATGGAATAATAGACTTCAGATATAATATTATTAATAGCAATAAAAATATAATAATAATAATAACAATATTATTGTTATTATTATTAATATTATGATTATTATTATTGGTGTTGTTGTTATTGTTGTTATAGTTATAGTTTGTTGTTGTTTTTGTTGTTGTTCTGGTTATATTACAACAAATCAAAATTTAATAAAAAGACATACAATATTAGAAAATAAATGGGAAAATAAAAGCGACTGTACATCAAATTTATGCAGACATCAAAAAAGGCAAACAATTCAAATAAAAGGGAGAAGTTACATTGTATCCTGCTGGAGTTCGAAATTCCTAAAACCCTATACTTATTCGATAGTATTTAAATGGCTCAATGATTAGGGTGCGTGTAGGTAAACGGTTTTCGAATATTTTTAAATTAGCATTGGGTTAAAACAACGATATGCACTATCTCCTCTAATAACGTATTCAATTTTGTACATTCCGTCAAATTTTTAGAGGATGAAGAAGGCACAAAACTGAACGGTATTAATAAAATGTTAGTTTATGTAGTTTTATTAGGCGATAGCGCGGAGATATTAAGGGCAATAATTCACACTCTGTAGACTAAGATTGAGAAAATGCGACTGGAAGTAAACATAAATAAAGCTAGATATATATTTTAGAAATATATTTTATAATGAAAGTAAACAGTTACCGGTAATTGCAAATGAGGGGACATTTTGAAATAGTGGCTGAAATCAAATATATAGGAGCAATAATTACAAATATGAATGTGATGCAAAAAGAAATGAAACATTAACTTAATTCTGTAAATATGCATTATTCTGTAATGCATTACCGGGATCTTGTCTTCCAAACTTATCTAAAACATATGACACTGAAATATATAAAACTGTTATTCTCGCAGTTATAATATAAGGATATGAAACGTGAAATCTTTTTTTAAGGAAGGAGAAAAAATTACCAATATTTGAGATTAAAGTTTCTAGGAATGTTTTTGAATAAAGAGAGACGAACAAACAGGCGAATGGAGAAGACAACCAAACATTGAGCTACATGATCTTTATAGCAAATCAGATACAATAATTACAGTTAAATAACGTAAACTGTGATTGTCAGGACATGTTACACAAATGGGAAATGAATGGGCATGGAAGTTTCTTAGAGGAAAGTCAGAGGGAAAACTCCCAGTTGGTTGACCAAGAATGAGGTGGGAGATTCGCATTAACCACGATTTAAGGTAAATAGATTATACAGTGTATAATTGGAAAATATTAGCTCAGGATAGGGATGTATGGAAAGTTTTTTTTCCGCGCGGCCGTGAATCTATGGATTCAATAATAAACCGAGTCAGTTAATTAGTTTATTTTTGTTTTTATTGACATTTTCATTATTAAAATCATTACTATAAAAATACAAATATGGGACATACCAAAAGGTGATTGAACAATGTAGACACATCCGGAAGAAAAGTGTGTTGCCATGTGTTTCACGAGGTTCATCTTCATGTCACAGCTGGCTGATCCCATCGCTAGAGCAACCATTAGTATTCTAGCATACAGCATATTCCAGCCACACAATATTCTGAAACAGTAACGTGCTACATGAATTAAATAGACTGTTGAAAATAGTCACTTGGAGTAATCGAAAACTTCACTTGAAAAATCTATCAATCAGTTTGTACAAAATATGATTAAATAATAATAATAATAATAATAATAATAATAATAATAATAATAATAATAACCGGCTTTTACAATGAATATACATTTTTCCGTTACCCATGTTTACAGTTAACTACACATTTGTTTCAACACACTTTTTCCATTCCTGTCTGTTCATACATATATCTTCTTCTATTTCCCATTCCCTCTTAGCTTCATTGGTTCCCTGAATCCACGTAATAGTTGGTCTACCCTTCTTTTTCCTTCCCTGTGGTTCCCAATCCATGATTATCGTAGGTAGTCTTCCTTCTTCCATTCCTCTAATGTGTCTGTACCAATTTAATTGTTTCTTCTTTATAAAATCTAATATTCAATATTGTACATGTATTTCTTCTTTTATATATGAATTTCTGATTTTATCCTTCCTGGATATTCTTGCAGCTCGTCTCCAGTAGTCCATTTCAGTAGCGAGCAATTTTTCTTTCATTTATGCATTTAAAGCCCACACATCAGCTCCATAGGTAACAATGCTTCTGATTATTGTATTAAAAATAGTTTTTTTTTTGTTTCTTTGAAGATCTGTTTGTCCCATACTATTCCATTTAGGGCAGATATAGCATACTTTCCTATATTGATCCTGTTTCTTATCTCTGTTTCTTGTTTTCCATCTTTAGTAATTTTAATTCCCAAATACTTATATTCTTCAGAGTGTTTAATTGTCCCTAAATCTTCTTCTAGTATTAAATCTTGAGGAAGATTCCCTATTGTCATATATCTAGATTTATCCATATTAATCTTTAAACCCCATAAACTATATTCTTGTATTAATTTTCTAGTGAGGTTTCTTCAAATTCTTGAGCCAATATCAATTGGTCATCTGCAAACTGGAGTGTATATATTGTTGAATTATCATCTAGTGGTATTCCCATCGGTAACAATAATAATAATAATAATAATAATAATAATATGAACTCTCAAATGCCTCTCACAAGCCTGTTTGGAAAAGGGTGAGAGAGAGAAGTGCGATTACAGCTGATATTTCACTTAATCCGTATGAAATTGTGTCGTCATACCCCACTTCCCTTAATTGTTCAATAAGTAATTATCTCCCACTTGATCAGTAAGTAATTCTGTAGTCGTCTCCCACTTGGTCACTAAGAGCTTTCTAATCATTCCCTAATGCGTCAGTAAATAATTGTTTATTCTTTGTCCAATTGATCAGTAAGTAGTTGTACAGTCATGAATAGCTAACAACTATTTGTACGCCTCTATGTGATTTTTTTACAAGATTGTTAACTTCACACAACACCAAACTGTGATCATTTTTTTTTTCTTTTCGCCTTTCAAGGAAGAATATTCTTTACCATTTTGATCTTATGTCATTTTTTTAAATGTTTCGTATTTCACATATTACCTTGGTTTTATTTATGAATTAATAGTAGTATTAACATTGTGATCACTCATTTTAATGAACATTGTAAAATGTCCATCATATCACATATTAAAATTTAAAAAAACTCGTAACTGTCAATTTTGTTCAAAACTAATTATTAAGATCACTACATCATTTTGAACTTATTTACAAAGGATGTTACCGTTATTTAACATGAACAGTCTGTTCTAGATTCACAAGAAATGAAAAAGTGAAAACACATGAAAAATGGCATCTGCCATTCGACACTATCTCTTTAGATATTTGTCTTACAGATGAGGAAAACCCTCACCCAGGAGCCTGTCCCGACCGGGAATCTAAACCGGTCTCGCTGCGTAAAAACGCAGCACGCTATCTCGAGATCACAACTGTGAACACCTGAATATTACTTACTCACTGGCACTATCGAACCCGTAGGTTCATGACCGCACGGACATAAGCTCTCCATACATCCCTATCCTGAGGTGATAAGCCAGACGAAAAAAGTACCTTGGGCGAAAGAGTGACGATCTTTCACCGTAAAAATACAACCGTCAAGAAATGCGGACATGGGTTCAACTGGGGACACCTGAATATTAGGAGTATTAACTTTATTTTATCTATATGATTTTTTATTTATTTTGGAATTCAGAGTCTTTTAATAACATACCACTCACAGACAGTTTTAATATCAGTGTCTGTAAAATATTGTTAATTACTAATCCTCACCATCCGTCGCGAATTTGCTTTTGTAGACTTGATTCGACCGCATCTATCAGTCTTTTAAGAGCCTTCCTGTTAGTCGATGCTCTTTAGAATCACATTGCTTTCATTTATCATCAAATTATCTATCCTTACATTTATTTTCTGAGGCTTGATGGTAATATAGTTTTCCTTTAGATAGTTTACTAGCCTTATCGTTATGTAGTCTAGCAGTGCGGCTGCCACTTTTAGCCTATGGGCAGGCTTAATATCCTCCGAGGTGGGTTAGCATTTCCTCTAATCCTGATGTAACAGATATACCGTTGCGACTCGGTACCCGGAGCCTCGTTTCTTCTCAATCAGGAGAAGGTGACGTTGGGATTCCGGTAGGATAGTTTATAGAAGAAATGCACATCGCTACCATTTACAACCGTTTAACAATCTAATAGTTGGTCGATTCCTTCTATAATTAAAAGTAATTAATTATAATATAAATCAAAATTAAAATAAAGTAAGTGTTATTTTCAGGAGGTGAAGATCCTCTTGAAGTTCTAGTAGAATTTATAATTTAAGATAGAATAGAGGAATCAGGACCCGGTAATCTTCGGAGATGTAGTTGGTAGATAGGGTTAAACCTAACTATGAAGAAACTCAGCTGAGAGTGAAGACAATGACAGACTTTAATGAAAAATAAATGAGACAGCCTATCGGTTATACCGATGAAAATAATCTGTCTGGTTACAATTGTAAGTTTACATATATATATATATATATACAATTTGAGTGACAACGCCCTTAGTGGGGTGAAAAAGGACGCTACTGTTTAGTTACGCCCATCTTTCGTGTGCAAGATGACGTACTTGTTAGGGACACGTGTGACCCAATTCGAGTGCATAATATTATGTAACTAAGTTCTCCCCTTCTGGAAAGTCATCATTATTTTGAATGTTTTTAACCTCTGATCTTTGAATAGCTAAGCGATAACTATGTGTGGCCACTCATTGTGTAACACTTCCGTATATTGTATAACTATACCAAATAACTATAATTGTAATACATATTCAATTATTATAACATAATTCTTTAAAAAAGTATTCTTCAGCGTATTTAATAAGAGTTTAATTAGGTCAATAAAGGGTGTTAGAATATAATAGTCATACATTATAATGACTGTTCATGCTACAATTAGTTATATATATGTATATATATATATTACATTCCTCTATATATATTACAATGCTAATAAATGTCATAAATATGATGGTATATTTAAAACATATATCCTTTGAGTCTGTTTAAATCATGATCACAAAATATCACTGAAATTCTATGCATCTTGGTATCGTATTAAATTATATTATAGTTTTGTTAAGTGCAATCGACAGATCTATAAGCCTTTGCAAATTCAGCTTAGTCGAGAAATATAACAGCTACTTGTACGTTTATAAAAAAAAGTCAATAACCATATTATTATCAGCGATACAACCATTCAAATCATGGAAAATAAATTAGATAATTATGGCAACATTATGAACGAATATGGATAATTATATATAAATTCTTCTACTAGGCCATTATCCAAATACTGCCTCATGTCTTTATCACATATATTGGTGACCTATTAGGTGCAAATTGTGGTGCAGGTATTTCAAACTGGATATTCGGCCATGTGCAGTCAACCAGCCAATTATGGTGCAAGGTCACCTATCAAGATTAACCAGTCTAGTGCATCAAGCTTAAGAAGCCAATTATAATGCGATATCACCCATCAAGATTAATATGTCTGGTCTATCTAGATTAACCAGTCAATCATGATGCAAGGTAACCAATCAAGTTTAATCAGTATGATTCATCACGATTAACCAGTCTGGTCCATCAAGGTTAACCAGTCAATTATGATTAATCAGTTAGGTCCATCAAAATTTACCAGTCAGGTACATCAAGGGTAACCAGTCAATTGTGATGCGAGGTCAACCATCAGGATTAACCAGTCTGGTCCCCCAAGATTAACCAGCCTATTATGATGCGAGGTCGCCCATCAAGATTAACCAGTTTGGTTCATCGAGTTTAACCAGTAAATTATGATGTGAGTTCACCCATCAAGATTAACCAGTCTTGTCCTTCAAGGTAAACAAGTCAATACGGATACGAGGTCACCCATCACGATTATCTAGAATGGTCAAATCACGATAAATTTGAATTATCAAACTGATAAATAAGTGTGATACAATAACATTTTATTGTATTAAACAATAACATTTTTAGTAGGTTATATTTTTACGTTGTTAATTAAGTCAACTACTTTTCTTCCCTAGGGAAGTAAGTTGAGCAATTTCATCCCGTTTTCAATGGATACCGAGGTCTCTCTAGTAAATTCAATTTACTTCCCTTAAAACAAAATCTTAATTAGATCCTTATTAGTATAGAAGTGAACAAACATACTTTTAGTTTGTAACAGGATGACCGCTAAGGTACCACTAATGCATTCACAGGAAAATAAAGAAAGTAACCATGACGTTGAGAAATGCAGCAAAATAGTGTTGATGTTAAGACAAGGAAAGTTCGCCCTTCAACACGTTATGGAAGAAGCGTTAAATCAGATTATATTATCTCTTAACCAAGTACAAAAAAAGAATACACATCCATCACACGCAGTTGTGCATCAACATGCATAAACCGTAATAAAAGCAACGCCGTCTACTGTTTCTTAGAGGGTGAAAAATCTTGTTCTGCCATGGGTAGAGGTTAATAACAAATGTGAATATCCATGCGCTTTCTCGCAGTTTCCAAAGACAGCATTATTCATCAAGTTTAAAAAGGTTATTTTCAAAATATTTTGTGGTTTTCGCTCTCAACCTGTTGTTTCACTCAATATTCGATTTTAACCACGGTCTCTGAATAAACTTTATTCCTCTGTGCACACGTGCTATTTGTACACCGTGTTGGAGACCTTGCTTTAAGGTTGTGTATTAAACCACGTAATGCAGTTCTGAATCTAACGTAGTTAACAGTTTACTGTATTTCCCCCCAGGTGGACGTTTCAATTATGAACGAAATGGTAAATCTTTGTGACTAGCACGAATATTACTGGGGTATATTAAATCAATCTCAACCCTACATCAGAATATTCATCTACCACCATAATATCGAGTAATTTAAATAGTTTTTTATAATATTCCAACTTATCCGGGAGTGGTGGCGCGGGGTACTTTCCGAACCCACATAATTTTAAGTTCTAAGAAATAGTATTAATTCTTGGAATATATCACTCTGTGTCCATATACCTGAGACTGCATTCTTCCCCTTTTGTGTGTTTCAATCTCGAAGCACAAATTCTAAAGATATGAATAAAAATGTCCAGTGGTGAGGTATCAGAATCCCATTCTCCCCCTTCTCGACCGTTATGTTTGTAGAGAAGTTGTTTAAAAACTGTATTTCATAAATGCAGTATAATTTGTGTAATATTATCAGTTCATAAACAAGAGGGTTTTGTACTAAAATATGTGTTTTTCTGAATAATATAACAACCATAAACAGTGACGGACGATATACATTCAAACATTTAAATATGAAAGTCAGCCGGACAGTACATCAATAACAATATATGATAATAATAATAATAATAATAATAATAATAATAATAATAATAATAATACGTCCGCCGGAAGTAGATTATACAGGGGATGATTGGAAAACATTGGCTCAGGATAGGGATTTATGGAGAGCTTATGTCCGCGCGGCCATGAACCTACGGATTCGATAGTGCCGGTGAGTTAGTTAGAGGTAGTTAATTAACTCACCGCTGTGGTCTCGAGGTAGCGTGCTGCCTTCTCAGGCAGCGGGCCCGGGTTCGACTCCCGGTCGTGACAGGCTCTTCGTGAGGTATTTTCGGAGTTTTTCCTCACCTGTAAGACAAATGTCAGGAAGCTTAGGGTCCAACGGTCCCCGAAAATCATCTGGCCATCATCATCCTTCATCGGTGTGGAAAGCAATGAGAAGCTACCAAACCTATAATTCCCTAGTAAAGCTGCAAAGCATAGCATGAGAATGCTATGATAGCAGTGAAAGACCTGCCCTCGAATAGAATTACTATGGAATTGAATAATACATTAATGATAATGATTGGTTTTGACATGGCGATGTTAACTGAGACACATATTTCATTCCAGCTCATCAGTGTATTGATGAGGTTCGTCCATATGTTGTTATTTCCTAGTGTCTTCTTTAGATTTAGTTGTCTGTCTAGTAGATCGAAGGCCTTCGTGAAGTCTATGAAGAAGGTATAAAATTTCTCTCTGTCTTCTAAGGCTTCCCAAATATGTTTCAACAAGAGTTCGATTGCGTTTTGGGTTGACTTTCCTTTTCTAAACCCGAAATGATTTTCTGGTAGATGCTCATCTATTTCCTCGCTTATTTGTCCTGTTATTAACTTAGTGAAAATTTTGAAGGGACAATTTTCCAGAGCGATACCTCTGTATTTGTTGGGGTCTTTCGGGTTTCCTTTCCCTTTATATAATACCTTGACAATTGATTTTCTCCATTGTTCAGGTATGGAGGCTGTTTGTATGCATTTGTTGTATAATTTTGTCCAAACCTGGTCTAACAGATGTGACGTGTCTTTTATGTATTCATTGTATATTCCGTCCGGGCCCGCTGCTTTCTTGTTTTTGGAGTGGCGAAAGGCGCGAAATTTGAATCGCCTGACGACTATTCCTGTTGGCCAGAAATCCTCTTCATTAACCCTGGTTAGGTAGTCGTAGGGGATACCCACTTTGAATGCTTTAGTGTTGTAGTTATTTGTAATTTCTTCGCAGGTCACATTTCCTTTTATTCCTCTTTTAGTTAGGAATTTCTTCATGGCTTCCGGTGCTGTCTGTGACTTTAGGCATCCCACGAAGAGCCAGGCTTTCCTGTCTGCAGCTTGTAGATCTACATCTCTTGGTCCGGAGCCGCTCACTGAATTTTGTTGTCTTGTTTGTCTTCTTGTTTTCCTGCCTACTTGTGTCCATTCCCCCTCGTTAATATCCGATTCTGGGTCGTACTCGTGTTCACGCGATTCATTACGAGATGGAGGTGACTGTTCTTTATTTGTTTTTTTCTGTTATAGGTCTCTGTTATTTCTGTTTGTTTGTGATCTTGGTTTACTGTCGGCGTTTGTTGTTGGTGGTTGCCTTTAATTTCTGCCTTTATCATGTTCCTTATGTTGTTAGTAAACATATCTATCATGTGATTCATCTTTATTGTAACTCTGTTCATGATTTTCTCTTCTACCGGAGTTCTAGTTGAGATTTTGCTGCTGTTGCGGTTTCCAGTCTCGCCGCTAGTTGTCGGCACTGGTTGGTGGTCGCGTGGTGTTTCTTCCTTACTGTCGCTAGGTGGCGCCACTTGTCCCGCTGCTTAGCTGTCCTCTCCCTCTGCCGACACATTGCTTCGCTCATATATACCTTTTCCGTTTCGTTTGAGAGATTATTGCCCTCGGGATTTACTCTATTCTGGTTTTCTCTTATTCTACTGAAATATTCATCCAAGGTACTCACCGCATTTAATAAATCTGCCTTCACATCTTTCTTCAGATATCCATTTATTTCTGCTATACTTTTCAATTTTTGTAGAGCGCTTTCTATATGTGTATTCACTGCGTCCGTCATCTTAAGAAACTTAATTAATGATAATAATAATAATAATAATAATAATAATAATAATAATAATAATTGCTATTATTATTCTACCGAAATCAAGATTTCGATACATGGATGATACGTCATGCTGCGCAACCAGTACGTCATCGCGTCTCCATTTCTTCTGTGATGTTTGTGAACAGTGCCAAATTCCCTCCTACCTACTCCCTCCTTTCCTAATACGCGCCGAGTGCTATCGCGCATACACCCCTCTCCTAGTGAACTCTCATAAAGAGCTGTGTTTTCTAACATTAAATCATCGTATGTTTATCTAGGTTGGAGTCAGGTCGATATAGCTAAGAAGAGATAGTTTGGTTTATTAGTCCTTTAGGCCAGGGTGGGGCCACGAGGACCGTGTACCCAACCCTAGGCTGGACTAGCGTGAGTGTAACGTTATATCTGACTTGCATTAAACTTTAGTTGTCTGATTTGATACCCTTAAGCCTATTGATTTAGCAGCTAGTCTATGTCAGATATGAAGGTAAGATTCCAAAGTGTATCTGAGTGCCTCTTTCCTTAAAGCTTCCACGATTATAGGCTGTGTAGTTTGCAAACATATTACATGTTTAGCAATTCATTAAGGAAAGTTGAATTAATATTTGTCTTTTATGGGCCCGGGCAAAGATATCTTAATTTGAGCAGTTCATGTTTTCTATTCAAAATATTTATCAACAAAAATGGTTTGATCCAGCACCAATACGGTGCTTTGTTAACACATTGGTGACCGACAGGTCTGCGTTCCACCCACCGCTGCTGGACCGAACATTTCTGTCAGTAGGGTGAACTTTTAAATTTTAAACCGCGCTAGCACAGTGTGGCTTTTACATCAATATGTTTACAGTCAATAACAATAATGCATAAGTAAATCTTTATTAGTGTTCTCACCAGACCTTGTAGTAGAAATTGAGGGTTTCATAGCGTTGGAAACTTTTCCCTTTATGTAAAGGCACAGTGAAAAAAAGCATATGTACCGAGTTTCTTTTCTTGTGTTCACTAAAAACGCGGCAACGTTTGGAGGGTATTTTTTGCTTTCCAATCACTGTTGGTGTTAATTTACTTTTTTTAATGTCTTAGCCTCCCTGGTGGGTCGTGAGGTGGTCTCCTAGAAGTGGTTTCTTTTCTCTCTGTCTTACCTCGTCTTCCTTGTCATCTGTTCCTAATTTCACGACTACCAAACAAGAGGCTGTTTCAAACAAAAAACTTCTGTTTGACATTTTGCTGTTAGGATTTTGAAATTTATAGACCCTGAAAGCATTAAAGAGTGCACAATCCAGAAGCCACAATACAACTTTCTAGCTCCATTTCACTATTTTTCTAAGGATGGAGTAATATGATAGGTACTGATCAGCCCTGTCTACACCCTTCACATAGGCCTACTTATTATATTGAAGTATTCAATAGGGCATTTTTACTCCCGTGTTGCCTGATGCAATGTGCTAACCATTCTTACGTCTCTTTTATCTTTCGATGTTTGTAGCACGCCGTAGCGTAGTGGTTAAGGCACTGAGCTACAAGCCGGAGGGTCAAGGGTTCAAGTCCGTTGGGGTCAGCATTTTTAAACTGACCCAAACCCTCTGGCGGCACTATGGCCCCGGGGTCGACTCAGCCTCTAACGGAAATGAGTACCAGACGCTTGTTCTGGGGGTAAAGGCGGCCGTCACGCAGGGCTGACAACCCGGCTGACAAAGTGCCGATTGTCTAGAAAAAGTGGGAGCCTTAACCTCCTACTACCCCAAGGGCCTCCGGGCCTGTTGTGGGATCACTTTACTTTTTTTTTTTACTTTTATGAGAAATTATCACGTCAAAAGATTTTGGCAGACTGCCAATGAGACCACTAATAAAATTTCAAGTAAAACATTCAAGTAATGAAACCATACGTAAGAAAGGTAAAAAAGTACAGTATACAAATTACATTGCCAATTAATTTAATTGAAATTCCAATCTCCTTATCATTACACAGAATTGTAATATCACATGATCATCCTTGAGAATGTCAACACGAGTAAAATATCTAGGTATTATAATAGACTAATATAAGGACAAACATGTTTTCTTGCTGTGTAACAAATTACGTAATTCACAAATCTACCATCCTTCAATCGTATTTGCCAAATTTGGTATTGCGAAGTATTTACTTAGATCTGATTCAATCAGTAACCCAATGCGGTTAGGTTGGGGTGGAATTGAAAATTCTATCTTTTCTCTCCTAACTTTACTGCAACAGTTAATTATAATATTTTACTTCACAGACCTTTAGATATTTCCACAGATGTAATTTACTTTTAATTCGGCGTGTCAAAGATTGAACAAATTTTCAAGCGTATTGCCTTAAAAAATAAGAATGGTTTGAAAGAGAAGTTTTTACAGCACAAGACAAAATACTTCTTTATTGCTGCTTCTTCTTAAAATGTACAGAACTGCTGGATCTAAACACAGTGCGTATCTAGGATTCAATTATAAAGTAAATTAATTAGATTCATGCAGTGTTATGCAAACAAAACACAGATTTAAGAAAGCAATGAAATCATTTATTTTTACTAAATTAATCAATTATATAAATTATTGAAATAGCTTAAATAGCAAATCAGTAGTTAACTAATTTGTTTATGTTATTATTCTCTATTTTATTTAATTAGTTTCTTGACTTTGGTATTAATACATAATAATATTATTTTATTTGTATAATTTTTCACTGGAATAATTATTTCTGTATGTTAGAGTGAGTTATATATTTTCAAAATTTCTCCTAAGTTTATTTTGTTACATATTATTACCTAATTACTTAATTACTTTCTTCAGTGTGGTATTAATTTATTACCTTTTGCTTATATCATTCTCCTTTACATTAATTCTCTATGTGTCAGAGTATATATTTTGAAACATTTTCCTAAGTTTGTTTTTTTTATATTATTTCCTAATATGTTAAATTACCTTCTTCCTTCTAGTAATATCCCATTGTATATTGTATTGCGTATTTTATTTCCCCTTGTACTATTTCTTATTTTTTTATTAGCCAGGATTTAAATGTTGTCTTGAAACTGGCTCCTACATTTATATATTTTGTTTTTCTTCTCCCTTTAACTAATACTTTGTAATGTAAATATTCTAGTTTTGTTGAATGCAGGCTTTCACGGCCGGTAATCATAATGTTGTGTGATTCCGGGTTCTGTGGCCGTGGTCCATAGTTGGTGTTGATACCAGACGTTTCGCCCTCCGCAGTTGAGGGCGAAACGTCTGGTATCAACACCAACTATGGACCACGGCCACAGAACCCGGAATCACACAACATTATTCTAGTTTTGTATTATTTCTGCAACTGAACTACACCCCAGTTGGAGTACTTGCTTATTTAGGTGTCAATACTTTGTACAACATTTTTTTGTGCAAAAAAAGTATTCTTATTGTTATTTAATTAAATAGCTTTAGTCAAAATAAAGAAGCACGTTGTAAGATAACATATCTTAACCTCTTATTAAAAACATGCGATGTTATGTTTTAAAGTCAACTTATTACATTATTGCGGGTTTTTAATTTACAAAGGAATGCGAATTGCATACCTTTCCACGGAAGTAATGTGAAATCACTTAATGTTTCCAGTTTTGATTGCGGGAGCTAAGAACTGGGTTATTTCATGAGTTAGGGTCACTCGACGACAATTATTTTAACGGAATAAAGTGAATCAGTTGGGCAGGAAATACAACGTGAGCTGTTTTAAGTTATTGATTTCATATTAATAATTTACGGGGAGAGTAATGAGAGATTGATTTGGAGAGAAAATATAACTATTTGAGAAACTAATGAAAAGTATCGATATAAAAAAGTTGTGTCACTTAGTAAATAAACATTCAGTATTTTAAAAACAATGTGGGTTCTGATATTTTTTAATTTCTATGATTGAATTGTGCATGTCTCTATATTCGTACGTCACCATGTGGGTAATTGTGCTCCATTGTGGAATAACTCTATCAACCGAGAACACTTTTTTTAAAGATCACTAATAGCCAATTATATCTATAATGGAAAATGTCGAATACATTTTTGTAAGAGTGCTTACTTTAGGTTTGAGGCCCATTTAAAACTATGAAAATATTTGGATTCGGGACCCACGATATAAAGTACACCCGGGGGAGAAATGTCCCTCGATTTTTTTTTCATCCATCGCCGCCAGATTTGAAACCGCCACCGTCGGGACTAGAGGTAAGTAATTAAGGTCTCGACTTTAGATCATTAAGACCAAGTGGTTTTGGTTACTTTCATAAAACGGTGCGACGTTCTCAACACAAACTCCTTATTGCTAATTCTCACTGTTATACTGCTAATTTTTAAATTTTCAAAAGCTGAAATGCGCTATAATTAATAGCAATATATAGAATTTTAAAAGCGTATTACCTGAATTATTGGAGTGGACACACGTCGTATTGTTAATGCAGTGACAAAGTAACCTATCACGAACAGAGCTCACGTGCATTCATTAAACACGCTATGTTTAGATTCTGGTAAATAAATTACACACAATATCACGTTATGAAAATTTAATTTACAATTATCTTTTAATCTTACACCTATAGAGCGCAAATGGTATAGGTGTCTCACAGATTTATCATAAGTAATGCCACGAGTGATTTTCAAATTATCGATAAATTCATGACTCACGAAGTGAGTCGTGAATTTATCTACAGAATTTGGAAATCCAGAGTGACATTTGTTAGGACTATTTAACGAATAAAATTAAGCTCTTTACTAAAAAATATTTTTTTGAATATAGTTACCGGCGTTTTAAAATATTTATACTGTTAATATAAACGGCGATGTTGGAAAACAAATTAGGAATGTGAGGTTATGTATATTCACTGCAACTCGATCATATTATATTGCCAAATAAGATCGCAATATTGTAAGAATGCAATCTAGTGGAGAAATATTGAAACACATCAAACTATTATAATCAACATTACAGGTTAATCATTTATATTTTGAATAAACAACTCAGTGAAATCACTGAATCTATTCATTATTTGCTATATTCAATGTACAGGGCAAGTCAAAATGTTGTGCAGGTTTTCAGAAATTTATTATGTGAAATGTAATGAACATATAATATCGTGAGACATATTGTATGAAAGGTAAACTCTCAAAGTTTAGTTGTCCACTTCTAAAGTTCCGCGTTCACCCGCAAGATGTCAACAGTAGAGCAGTAAAGGAAAATGGCGTTGACTGGGGATCAGAAGTCTTTCTGTGTGCTTGATTACCATGTAAACAACTCTGTGACTAGTGTTCAACGACATTTCCGTACCAGATACGATAAAGACCCGCCGGATGGGAGATCCATTCGTAAGTGGTACACACAATTTAGGGATTCAGGCTGTATCTGTAAACGAAAATCGACTGGCCGTCCGTCGACGAGTGAAGAGACAGTCGAACGCGTTCGCACATGCTTCGTGCGGAGTCCACAGAAATCCACCTACTGGGGAGCGACAGAACTTCAACTACCACAAAAAACTGTATGGCGGATTCTCCGGAAACGTTTACAGATGAAACCCTACCACTTGCAACTGGTTCAAGCCTTAAAACCGGCCGATTATGCTTTGCGAGCGTCCTTCTGTGTTGATTTTCTCGCATTAATGGAAGAGAATGAGTTCCATGAGAGGGTAGTTTACAGTGATGAAGCGACTTTCCACCTTTCAGGAAAAGTGAATAGACACAATGTAAGGATTTGGGGAACTGGTAACCCCCATGCAACTCTGGAACATCAACGCGATTCTCCGAAAGTGAATGTCTTTTGTGCCATTTCCCATGCAAAGGTTTATGGGCCCTTTTCTTTCATGAACGTACTGTGAACGGACATGTTTTCCTTGATATGCTACAACAATGGCTCCTTCCGCAGCTTGAAGCGGATAGTCCAGATTTCATTCTGCAGTTGGATGGTGCCCCTCCACATTACCATGGCAGTGTTCGAGACCATTTGAATACGGCTTTACCACAACGCTGGATAGGCCGTGCATCTCAGGGTGATCAATAACTCATTCATTGGCCACCTCGTTCACCAGATCTAACCCCGTGTGATTTCTTCATGTGGGGTCTTGTAAAGGATCATGTTTACGTACCACCACTTCCAACAACACTGCATGAACTGCGTGCCCGCATCACAGCAGCCATTGCTGATATCGACCGCGGACTGCTACAGAAAGTTTGGCAGGAGATTGAATATCGGCTTGACATCTGTCGTGTAACAAAAGGCGCTCACATAGAACATCTGTGAATATTTAAAAAAAAAACTTTGAGAGTTTACCTTTCATACAATATGTCTCACAATATTATATGTTCATTACATTTCACATAATAAATTTCTGAAAACCTGCACAACATTTTGACTTGCCCTGTATTTGTTGGAGAAAAACAATGGTCTAACCTGTTCAGAATATTAAAAAGGGGAGCTTTCGATATCACAAAAGCAGGAGCTGATAAAGAGAAATCGATAAAGAGCGAGGTGAAACACGACTGTCATTGGTGTAAAACAGAAATTCATTGAAACGTGATTGGTCATAGACTCCCACTTGCGACATGAGTTAAATAGTCATAAAGATGTGTTCATGAAGTACCAAACGGAGACGGGGAGGGTTTTTCGTGGGATTCATCCCATTTGCTCGATCCAAAATCGTATTTATCCCACAACCCCACAGGCCTAAACATGTCATGCATTTCGTTTCATTTCATTTCAACTGCTCCCGTGAATGTGCGACACACATGGTAGCCGTCATCCGTGTATGTTACTGACAACTCTTACCTCGACCTGGTATCACGCGGATACGAGTATAATGTTTACACACACAGCATTAAACACGTTGCTCCGTGATATTGGTTGAGTCACTGTCTCATATGTAATGTAGTTTTTTATAACATTTGATTTTGAGTGTTTTCAGACAATAAATACTCTAGAAGTAAGAACCACCAGATTCTATGGTTCTAGCCCATCTTTCGGAGAGGTTTACTTAGCTTGCGACGATACCACTCTATGCTTTTTAATACGAAGAATTACTTGAGATACTTGCATATCTTGAATGTACCCAATGTTTTCAAATTTCAGACAATAAATGGACCATGGATCGAAACATACAGTAACCTAAAGGCGCTAGTGCAAATCTATATGCTGGGAAAGGTAGCAGTTCGATTCCCTCGAATTGTTATTTTTTTCATGATTATTCGTGCAATATAGGGTCTCAAAATAAAACTCAATTTCGGTTAGATAATTCTGGTATTTATTTTTCAAAATTTTAGTAACTCGTTCTAATTCTTAAGAATAATGATTTGCATGGACTGTACGAACTTTCAATAAATCACACCTTCAAAAATCCATCTGATACACAGCATTAAGTTCAGAACCGACAATACTCATTGGAAAACCTAATGTATACGACCCCACGGATTCCGGTAAATTTTACGCAATAATCCTTCATGATATGTTAGAAAATATTGAATTTCACCTTTTATATTTCTTTTATTACTTATCTTAACTATATTGGACTGATCAATTATACTTCATGTGGCGATTTTGTTTTTCCTTCGTAATCTATCAGAAGCCACATAACAGGTATAAAATCATGCTAAGTTTCCAACAACTTTGTAATACGTAAGTCTTCAGTGACATGGATTCCTTAATCATAACACTCAGTCAGAATATATGAACAACATGTAAAAGTTGATTTATTCATTTATTTATTATAATGTCAGGAGTTGCATTATGTTCCCAAGAAATTGCATATATTTCATAGACCTTCCTTAAATCTACGTATTGTGTATTCCTGGATAATGGAGGAGGTGATGTTTGTCCACCCCTTTTCCTCGTTATAGAGGACATAATTAAAACTCGGTACCATTCCGAAATGGTATCATTTCCCAGTAAGTGATGGAAAGTGTTAAGTGGAAACACCGCGACAATCTACTGTCTCAGTTGTTGGTTTTATTAATAACTGGGCAGATTGAAGAGTTTTGTCTTTGGAAAGTGAGTCGTTACTTTGCTCCTGTATTAGCAAATTAGTGAACCTGCTCGTTATGTTACATTTAACAATGTCCTGGGATCCATTGTAATTTGTAGGAAATTATTGGTATACTCGTGTATGTCTATGTTAATTGCTTATATTTCGGCGGTTATTCCATAAGTTTTTATTATACGTTTAGTTAATAAATTATAGCAACTCTTAAAATAAGGGAAAAAGTGCTCAAAACTGTAAGCTATATTTATTTTGTTTAATTCATGGTGGTTTTAATGCTCGATAACTAACAGGGAAAATTTTGTACAAAACTGCGTTACTTAGTATTTTTATTTCCAAACACATATTTCTTAGATCATAACTAAGGAGCAACATGGTCTCCAACTAAATAGGAGGTAAGTGTATAAATTCTTAAAACTTTTCACATTTATTTAAATATACTGACTTTGAAAAATATGTAGCATTGTTTAAGGAGTTTATTAATTCTATAATTGTGTTACCATATTTATTTGTTATTTAATTTCACGTGGAGGAATGTAAATTAAAGTAAACATGTATTAAAGGCAAATAGGCCTAGTGTGCTGTCAGTAAAATTTAAAACAGATGTACATAGATTTATTCCACCGGTTTAGAATTAAAGACAACGCAATGTGTGTGTGCGTGCGTGTGTGCGTGCGTGTGAACGTGCGTGCGCGCGTGTGTGTGCGTGTGCTCGTGCGAGCGTACGCGCGCGCGCGGGATTCTAACAATCCACCACTTACTATGAGAATGTGACAGACTGAAAAATGAAAAGAAAGAATGGTTAAAAGAATGGAGAGATGTGGGCTGTATAAAATAATAAATTAGGGTTATTTTATGTCAATTTTTAAAAAGTTTTCCAATAGACTAAGATATTCTACAATAAGTGAAAAACTAAAACAACAGACTGTCGCATAGAAACTACATAAACTAAGCTAATTTCTCATCAAATCGGAGTTATGATACGATTTCGCTAATTTACGGAATATATCTTTATTTTGTTAAATTAAAGGAACTCAACTTTTTATTCTCATTTATTTAATAATATCAAACTGCAGACAAAACGTACTATAGTAAACCGACGCTTTTACCTTTTGAATGTTACTACATAATTTAATACTAATTTAAATGTTTCAATTGATTGATTTTTCTATTAGATTTTTAAAAATATTAAATTTAAGTTACTTCATTTTATAGGACAGCCTACAATACCAATATAAGAGTTAATAAAATTGTTCCTAGATATAAATACATTGCTATGAAGCAATCACAGCACCTGCTCTTTCAATTTTTTTTAATTTCAGTTTTCAGGTGTAAGTTTTAATGATCAGGTTTTCTTCATTTTTCGAGAATACATTCCGCATTTTATTCTAATTGCATACACTATCGTTGCGAAACATGACAAATTGCTATCTCTAGAACGATATTAAAATTTTCTTTTCAGATGAACTACTGCAACTAAAGCTCCGATTTTTCCGGTTCACGAAATTGACCTCAGTTTATTTACTTATTTACATGTGCCAAGTTTGGTTCTGATAAAACAAGAAACGCGGTTGGAAGAGGGTTGATGTCACACACACACATATCATTGGTTACGGTGTCGACAAAACACATGAGAACAATCGAAATAACTGTATTCCTCGTAACTCGCTAAAAGCAGATACTTACTTTAATATTACAAAGTGTATAATAAGTATAGCAAGAAAAGGATTAAGTGAATACGTAAATGGGATAAATATAAGTATTTAGCATAATTTGTTTTAGTAATTGACCAAATTGTCTATTAAAAGCTTTAAAAAGTACATACACACATATAAACACATTAATTTACACAACTATATCTAAAACAAAAACCAGTTGTAAAAAGAGGCGTTAGTCTCGTTGACTGTAACTAGCTCTATATCTGGCACAAATGGAGAATGAAAGAGAATCACGGAAGCGTCTAGTAGAAATGAATCCAATAGATAGGCCAAGGTGGTGCAATAATATTAACCATGATTTGAGGGAATGAATTTTGCTGGAATTGTTTAAAAATATTATTTTCAAAAAGAATATATGAGGAGATTATCTCCGCGCGGCCATCAAATTCCGGGTCCGATAGTCTCAAATAGTTATTTATTTTATATAGGGGAGGGTGGTACAAATCTGTCAACCCGGGCAATTCCACAACCACTTCTTCTCGCCTGTTGATTTTGTGTTGAATGCGAGTGAATAGTGCCATGGTCTAGCGGTAAACTTATGGCCATTCCCGTTATTTCCATCAGTTCGTGTGTGATTTGCGAACAAGACTTCCAAATTATACTACGAAGGATTACAAAGTGAAGGATTTTGTGGTTTGCAGATGGTTTGATCATAAGGAAGAACTACACAAAAGACCAAATGGACCACAAAAACTGTGCAAATGCAATTCAAACTGAACAAAATATAGCATAGAATAGCTGTTATGGATTTTGGCATACCAAGATGAACTATAAGTGATATTAAGATCAGAAAATACATCTAAGCCATTATTAGTCACAAGCCAATTTTCTCAATAGAGTAAGAAAAACAAACCACCAATCACGTTGACCGTCTGGTATAAAGATTTTATGGAATTACGACAACCTATCTGAGAAAAATGGAATAATGACGAGTTTAATAGACAAAGTCAAATGACCGGGGTACATTCGCTAAGAGGGTTTCTCAGCAGAAACAAAATTAGGTTAAAGAAACCCGAGGCAACTAGCATGAGAAATAAAAAATACAAATCCTATAAACATTTTTGATATTCAAACAAATAGAGAAGTTATCACAATACTATTTGAATTAATCATCACAACTTCTTAATAAATAATAAGTTGATTTGCTTAAAGAATTCGAAACTCTCATTACGAAATATCAGTTCTCCCCAGTCGAATATACAATATGAACGATGAACGATACAGCAAATTGCTCTCTGCAAAATCCAGTGAACATTCGTGCATCTCCTAGGACAAAAAAAAGACAAGTGCCCCAAATTTTAATATTTCCAAGAAAACGTACGTCACCTCTATTGCAGCGAGGAGGCCCACCAGAAGCTACATACAAGTGGGTGCTCTAATGAGGAGTTATTGTTAGAATGCTAGAAAATTTACAGAATGTCATCAAGTCAAATGAAGAGGATTCTATCCTGCTTTTGACGGATAACCATGGAAGCCATATTTCGTTACAGTGTTATGACTTTTGCCGAATAAACCATATCCATGCTGTCAATCTCTTCTCATTCTTCTCACAACCTTCAGCCACTAAACGCAGTTTTAGGCACTTCTGAAAAATATTTTTAACAAGAATTTTGATTACACTTTTAAAACGAACTTTCATAAGAGAAAACCACCTTATGATGCAGCATCGATATTCAGAAAAGTCAATTTGAGAGTATCCACCAGCCTATAGAGAATACTGTATCAGGATTTAAAACATGTAGAATTGCTCCTTTTCAACTCAACGAATTTACCAAGGACGATTTTGCTCCCGCTCATTTCCTCGTTCAGCAAATGGTTCACATGTAAAGCCACAACTACTATTACGTGCAATGTCACAGCTACTGAGACTCGCAAAGCCACAGCTGCTGGAACTTGCAATGCCACACTTGCTCAGATATGGAATGCCACGACTGCTGCTACTTGCAATGCCACTGCTGATGGGACGTGCAATGCCACTGCTGTTGGGAAATGCAATGCCACAGTTGCTCAGACTGGAATGCCACGACTGCTGGTACTTGCAATGCCACTGCTGCTGGGACTTGCAATGCCACTGTTGATGGGACTAGCAATGCAACAGCTGCTCAGATATGGAATGCCACGACTGCTGGTACTTGCAATGCCACTGCTGCTGGGACTTGCAATGCCACAGCTGCTCAGACATGGAATGCCACGATTGCTGGTACTTTCAATGCCACTCCTGCTGGGACGTGCAATGCCACTGCTGCTGGGAAATGCAATGCTACAGTTGCTCAGACATGGAATGCCACGACTGCTGGTAATTGCAATTTTATTGCTGCTGGGACGTGCAATGCCACAGCTGCTGGGAAATGCAATGCCACTGCTGCTGGGACTTGCATTGCCACAGCTGCTCAGACATGGGATGCCACGACTGCTGGTACTTGCAATGCCACTACTGCTGGGACGTGCAACGCCAATGCTGATGGGAAATGCAATGCCACATTTGCTCAGGCATGGAATACCACAACTTCTGGTACTTGCAATGCCACAGCTGCTGGGACGTGCAATGCCACTGCTGCTTGGACTTGCAATGCCACAGCTGCTCAGACATGGAATGCCACGACTGCTGGGAAATGCAATGACACTGCTGCAGGGACTTTCAATACCGCAGTTCCTCAGACATGTAATGTCACGACTGCTGGTACTTGCAATGTCACTGCAGCTGGGACGTGCAATGCCACAGTTGCTCAGACATGGAATGCCACGACTGCCGGTACTTGCAATGTCACTGCTGCTGGGACGAGCAAAGCCACAGATGCTGGGACTTTCAATGCCACAGCTGCTCAGACATCGAATGCCACGACTACTGGTACTCGCAATGCTACTCCTGCTGGGTCTTGCAATGCCGCTGCTGCTGGGAAATGCAATGCCACTGCTGCTGGGACATGGAATGTCACAGCTACTGGGAAATGCAATGCCACTGCTGCTAGGACTTGCAATGCCACAGCTCCTCAGACATGGAATGCTACGACTGCTGGTACTTGCAATGCCACAGCTGCTTTGACGTGCAATGCCACTGCTGCTAGGACTTGCAATGCCACAGCTGCTCAGACATGGAATACCACGACTGCTGGGAAATGCTATGCTACTGCTGCCGGGACGTGCAATGCAACAGCTTCTGGGAAATGCAATGCCACTGCTGCTGGGACTTGCAATGCCACAGTTCCTCAGACATGTAATGCCACGACTGCTGGTCCTTGCAATGTCACTGCTGCTGGGACGTGCAATGCTACAGCTGCTCAGACATGGAATGCCACATTGCTGGTACTTGCAATTCCACTGCTGCTGGGACGTGCAATGCCACAGCTGCTGGGAAATGCAATGCCACAGTTGCTCAGGCATGGAATGCTACGACTGCTGGTACTTGCAATGCCACAGCTGCTTTGACGTGCGATGCCACTGCTGCTAGGACTTGCAATGCCACCGCTGCTCAGTCATGGAATACCACGACTGCTGGGAAATGCTATGCTACTGCTACTGGGACGTGCAATGCCACAGCTGCTGGGAAATGCAATGCCACTGCTGCTGGCATTTGCAATGCCACAGTTGCTAAGACATGGAATGCCACGACTGCTGGTCCTTACAATGCCTGCTGGGACGTGCAATGCCTCAGCTGCTGAGACTTGCAATGTCACAGCTGCTCAGATATGGAATGCCACGACTGTTGGTACTTGCTATGCCACTGCTGCTGGGACGTGCAATGCCACAGCTGCTGGGACTTGCAATGCCACAGCTGCTCAGACATGGAATGCCACGAATGCTGGTACTTGCAATGCCACTGCTGCTGTGACGTGCAATGCCACTGCTGCTGGGACTTGAAATGCAACAGCTTCTGAGACTACTGTCGCTGAAAATATCATCTTCTTCTTCTTACTTTGGCTCTATAGTCATCTAATTACCTTGGCCTCATCATAACATCTGCCCATTCTTCTCTATTCCTAGCTTTCTGTCTCCATATTTTAACTTTTATTTGTCTTAAGTATTCCGCAACATTATCCTACCATCTTAGTTTCTGTTTTTCGACCTTTCTTCTTACTTCTGATTTCCCTTGTAAAATCTTTCATGCAGCTCTTTCTTCCTCCATCCTCAACACACATGCTATTCATTCATGTCTCTTTCTTCTAATACGAGTATCTCCTACCTGATCTAAATCCCTATATATTTCTTTCAATCCCTGGTTCATTATAATTCTCCATATAGCTTGTTCCTGTACGGCGCTGTGACATAGAGTAATAATAATAATGAGACTTCAATAAAATACATGACATGTGTGTTAACGCTCAACGGGCACATCCTTAGGTATATCTGGATTTCAAAAAGCATTGAAAAGATTTAACCACTTCACAGAGGGAAGCGGTTCCTAAACACAAAACTCAAAACAAATGTTATATGTAATAAATTGCTTATATATATATATATATATATATATATATATATATGTGTGTGTGTGTGTGTGTGTGTGTGTGTGTGTGTGTGTGTGTGTTTGTTCCATGTATCTATTATAAAAACCCATATTCAATTAGTTTTAACTCTTTGCGGCATTGCCCCACGACCATGACGGAATACCCCACTATGTAGGACAATTTCGCCACATTGCAAAATAATGTTCTTATTTACGTTATAATATTAACATAGTAGGTAAAATAATTTTTAATAAATTTCTAATGTATATAAAAACGTGATTAATATATTCAAGTACTAGATCTAAGTTACAGATCAAATTGAAGCTTTAAAAATAATGTCCTCTTTAGATAGTTCCGTTAACCCATTCTCTTGTATATATTTATTTTGGATTATTGTGACATAAAAATAAGATATTTGTATGTGGAAAAGGTGACAAATGTAATCCCATTGTCGTTACTTTTTGCATTAAGACTGATTTTGCCTCGTGTTTTCCTGAACATACCTTCTCGTCTTACTTTTGAATTAAAACCTCCTAAGATAATTGTTGTATATCTTGAGATATTATCAAATAGTTTTCTAATAATTCATAGAACTCATCCTTGATACTGTCATCCTTATTTTCCGTGGGTTTACGATTATTGAATCATATATTTTACCCTTTATACTTGTGTATGATATTAATTCGCAGACACAATTATCATCCAGATAGTGAAGAATCCTCCTTCGGACACAAAAAAAACCTGTTATGAATTCAGATCTCGTTGCACATCCACAGTTCAATGCAAAGCATTTTGATTCCTCACTACCTTCTCCTGGCCATCTAACTTCCTGTAAAGCGACTATATCCAAGGAGGGTTTATCTAATTTCCGCGTTAATATTTCTAGTACCGCACAATTATATAGTGTCTTAACATTGGCATACCCCTTTCTTTGAGTCCACAGTGTGTCCACAAAGTCCTGCTATCAAAACAATGTAATTTAGCTCGTAAACAATTTCAGATGGAGACATGCGGTTTTTGCAACGTATTCTACATCTCTCAAAGTTTTGTTTACATGTGTTGGCGATTGTGATTTTAACGACAATGACGACACCAAAGCAAAATACCCAATGTGTATGATAGTGTGCTGAGTTTGGTATATCACCAGTACCCCTCATATCCAAATGTTATGGCTGTTAAAATGTCTAGACACAAAGAAATTAGCTTCATCAAAGAACACCACCCTCTGCAGGTACTCATTGTCTTCGTCAATTGCGTTCAGCATGGAATCAGCAAATTCCACACGCCGAGGTAAGTCAGTTGGCAGCGACGCTTGCGTAATTTGCAGCCGCTTGTGAAGGACTTTATGAATGGTTGATTTTGGTAAATGCAGTTCCCGTGAAGCATGACGAACCTATTGTTGAGGTCTGAGTTGAAATGAAAGTTGCCCATTGTCGATAGTTTCTTGGCTCAGTCGCTAGAACGTTCTCGGTCCATCTAATTATAGATGATTTGGATGGAGGATCTCTTCCATATTGCAGGCGGAAATTTGGCTGAAGATTTACCAGTATACGACCATACAAATTGGGCCTTTTCCTGTGGTGTCTTCATTGTCGTTTAAATCACAATCTGCAACAAATGTAAACAAAACTTTGAGAGATGTAGGCTACGTTGTAAAAAAGCCGCTAGTCTCTATCTCAAATAGTTCATGAGCTAAGTTATATTGTTTTGGTAGCAGGACTTCGTAGACACTCGGTATTTCCTGGATTCCCTTAAGTAGGCTCCGTCCCGAGAACCGAATGGGGGACTATTTTTGCTGCCAAAAATATTATCTTAGTCGAACCCATATCCACATTTATTAGCTGTTTTCATCCAATGTTATTTTTTTCGTCTGGCTTATCGTCCTCGATATATCTGGTATGAGTAAATAATTCGGCAGCAATGCTACAGCCGGCATAGCTCTGCCGGTCATTTAAGCACGCAAATCACTCCACCACGACAGGCTAAAGATACCGTAGAAGTAAAGAAAAAACTAAAAGGTATATGAAACATTGGCATATACATAATTTTTTCTGAAGGTAGAAAGAATATTTTTTTAAATAGTTACAATATCATTGCTTGATTTATACTTATAGTTCTATTTTTTAACGAGTTGGAGGTGAATGGTACTTTTCATGCGATTCAGTCAGGCGAAGCTACCTCTAATTTAATCTTACACATTTATAATATTGTTTCCCCCATGATCAACGTAGCCATTAGCTACACTTGCACTGCACTTCCTACTGTAGTTTAGAGACCAACAAATTAATATACGTAGATTGGATAAGAGTAATAGAGAAAAAAAAATTAACGTTGAATTTTGTGAATTTAAAAGTTACGTTACATCTTGTAAACTCTTCTATTAATTTATCGCCATTTGTTTTTGAAAGGTATGTTGTTCATATTCCAGCGTTTTTGGGGATGTTAGATCCATTTAGCAAAGTATTGTATAAAAATTCGCATACATTTTCAGATTTGTTATTCTGTTGACATAAATTTGCTGCACTCATCCCTTGAACGTACATGTTACATGTCCAATGGTGGGATTACGATCAATGTTCGTTGATGTTGCGTTGCGATACGTTTGAGTACTTTCATTTTTATCAGATACACCTTCAACGTATCATACGTTTGCAGGGTACGACACGTGATGGCGTTCGTTGAACATTGGTAAAATCAAACTTCAACAAATGCAAATGTAATGCCATATCGTTCAAATCACGTGACATAGACGGTTCCTACATTCCATTTGTTTCTAGCTGATTGTTATTGACTTTATTGGAGCCAATAAATTACAATATTTTGATATTTTAATAATTGTATCAACATGAGAGACGATGTGCTTATTACGTTTGTGCGATTGCACGAATTTATATAAACAAAAATCCCCAAAATATAAAAATAAGGGGAGAAAGGAAGCTTTTTGGAAAGAAATAGGAAACATTTTACAATGAATGTACTGCCATAATGCTTATTTACAATATTTTTCCTTAACACATTTCCCTTCTTTAAGTACAGTTAATACAAATACAAATAAATCAGTGTACGTTTATCAAGCTAGGAATCATAAATGTCAATAAACGTTGATCAAGACACACCTACTAAAATTTGTGTTGTAGCTTGCCCTCTCAACGCAACGTAACATCAACGAACGTTAATCGTAATACCGCCATTATTCTCGCTCAGTATATTATCGACATTACTTAAGAACAAAGGAAAGAAACAATCTTCAATAAAGTTTCCGACATGGGATGCATTTTTTAAAGTCCGAATCAGACACCACTCGCATGTGCCAGCAGGTAAAAGTGGATGCAATTTCATGCAATTCTGCCAATATACCCAATGCCCGTTTCCAATATTGAAGTTCTAAAACTAAAAACCCAATCAAAATAAATTCATTCACCCTAGATGGATTTGTCTAGTAACAGTTTGGTCATATTTAGCATAAAGTATAAGGATAAATTTTCCAGTAGGCCATGAGAATTTTTTTTTTCTAAGTTCGTCGTCGATGCCTTGCTTATACGTCAGAAGATTAAAATGGATAACCCGGGTATTTTAAAGTCTCCAGAGAAAACGTAAGCCCAATATTAGTGTAAATATACCAATATTAGGGTGGGCCGAAAAATACTATTTTTTTATTTCGAAATTGTAATAGCGCGGAAAAGTTGCGAATTATGTTGACAAAATAAGGGAAAGAATATATCAAAATCAGTTTGACATCTTCCGGGAGCTGTAGGTGTGGTAGCTTCCCGTTTCTTTCCACACCGGTGAATAATGATCATGTTAATGATAAGAATGATGATGATGGCCGGATGATTTTCGGGGATGGTTGGGCCCTAAACTTCCTGGCATTTATCTTACAGGCGAGGAAAAACCCCGAAAAAATCTTACCCAGGAGCCTGTCCCGACCGGGAATATTTCCATATATTTATTTATTTATTTATTTATTTATTTACTTACTTATATAACGAAGCCTGGTAACATAGAGTGAGCCGGGTTCTTCAAACAGCGAGTAATGCTCTTCTTTAATAATTCTACGAAACTTTTCTGAATGAGCTTGCTCTATCACCAAAGTGTCGTCCTTTCTTCCAACTAAATAGAGATCTAACAGTGGAAGTGCGTCTAATTTACTACACAATTCAGCCTTAACATTCACAGTTCTTTTCACCTCATTATCAGTTCGTATAAAAAATACTACGGTTATTACATGTAAATACTAATCATTTATCAAATACCAAAAATGCGTAAAAACTAACTTTTTCATTATATGGGCAAACTTTGGGCTTATGCGCGACCGGATGATATCAAATGATCTAAACCAAATTAAAACACAATGTTTTAGGCTCTATTTGAGAACGTTACAAACTATTACATTACGAAAACATCTAATTCGAACATTTAAAAAATAAACTCAAAATTAAGTTTTTTTCGTATTTAGTCAA